>CM035422.1:148465946-148520946 GCA_020310875.1 Ceratopteris richardii
CTTATGCATAGCTTACATGATTATGTAAGTTAACGTAGTAGAAAGGAATAACATAACAACAGAACAAGAAGGACTAGGGATGATCTATGCAATGAAAACATTTCGACATTATTTTCTTCCAAATAAGTTTGAATTATTTAATGGACAACAAGCCTTACTTTACTTGATGAACAAACCTTGCAATATTGGCAGGATAGTAGGAAGGTTTCTCTTATTAATGGAATATGATTTCTATGTATGCATTAGGAAAGGTAAGAGCCACCTTAATAACGCACTTTGGGAAAATCCCCGCATGGTGTGTAAGATGACCTTCCTGATGCATATTGTTCCAAACTTGAGGTAGTTTTAAATTAGGAAAAACAATAAAGCCAATAGAAATGTATGGACCCAAGAGCCATGCAATAAGAAGACAAGAAATATAAGGAATAAAGTCTCAAAAATACCTTACACTTTGTGAAGATCTATAAACAAGACGAATACAGCATTTTTACATGTTTTGCCAAGAAGAAGATGACCATGACAAGTGCTTACAATTAGCACATGTAGGTGAATTAAGGTAACACAACTATAGACAATGAACCTTCTAGTCACTGAAGGTATTAGTTATATATTGGTTAACAATCAAAACACACATCTATAAGTTATTTAGGGATAGTCCATATTGAACTAGTAGACCCACTATTGGACACACAAATTTATATCACGTGTTGCTAATACCGGATTGGAGTGTTCATCGAGTTGACGTCTTTGAAACAAAGCCTTTTTCCTCAAGGGATGACATTAGCTTCAGAAATAAGTCTAGAGAAAGAGGTGCAAGATTATACACTCATTCGTGATGCTTTACAAAAATGATGCAGAAATGGAATTTGAGACTATGCGTACATGAAAGTGATTATTTGAGAGTGTTAGAAACTATACAAAATGGACTTATAGGTGGACACTTTGAACGTGATTATGTGATAAGAACCATTGTATTTTCAGGTCTTTGATGGACCACACTTCAAATGGATGCATATACGTATGTGAAAGATTGTGACACGTGCCAGAGAGCGCAATATCCTATACAAAAAGATGAGATGTCACTCACATGCATGATGGAAGGACATGCATTCTTGAACTGGGGTATAGATTTTGTAGCTCTTATTAATCCCCAACTAGAAACTCCCATCAAGAATACATCATTGTAGCATAGACAATCTCACCAACTATGTAGAAGTGAAATCTACACAAAAGAATGATGAATAAAGTACATGTAGATTTTTGTTTAAAACTTTCTTTAGGAGATATGAGCTTTACATAAAATATTGTGAGTGATAGAGGAGCCCACTTTCTGAACAAAGAGGTTGAATATCTATTACAAGATTCAATGTTGATACATAAGAAATCAACATCATATCACTCACAAGCGAATGAGAAAGTATAAAGTACTAAAAAATTGTTATGCAATTTATTGATCCAGCTAGTAGAAAATAAATGCTCTAATTGGGACCAACAACTACATCATGATGTTTGGGCATATCGAGTGGCCTATAAAAACGTTACTCAATGCAACTCCCTTCAAGATGGTATATGGCATGAATGTGGTTTTACCACTAGATTTATTGATACACACACACACACTAAAAGTAGCACAATAGCATCAATCGACCAGCAACGAGCCATCTTTCAAGATAATTGATTTAGCACGACCATCAGAGACCAAATTAAAAGTAGCAATAGTGTTATATGCTGCAAAGAAGAGACAAAAGTCTTAGTTCAATGTATGTGAAAGACAAAGGCCTATAATTTTGCAATTTAGTATTGGTGTATACAACATGCTGGTAAGCTAGAAAATACAGATATGGATTAAGAGTACAGTCCCACATCATTCTTTTCAATATCTTCCAAAGCACTTTCCCACTCATGAAATTCAATGAGCTAGAAGACTAGCCATTTGCTTCTCCAAGTTACACTTGCTTCTAGTTGGTTTGATTATGTAGACTCAAGATCCTTGCAATTCTTTACCAAACTGAGAAACTATTAGGGAATGAAAGGAAGAGGTGACGAATGTCTTCTTTACCATTTTAGAGACTCTCGCACAACTAATGGGCCCCATGGACTATTTTATATTTAATATTTGGTCTGAATTCCCATATGGAGAATTTTCCAAATAACAATTGATCTTTTGTTCTCAATGAGAGGGTGCCACAGGTCCAAAAACTTAAATTGACATGTTATGTAGGGCCAATTGAGGCACCATCTTCTATTAAGGGAGATATGCAAGTCTAGATGCTTCTTCAAGCTTTTTGCCTTATCCAATTTGCTATATTAATCCATCTTAACCCTTCAATCTAAGGAGGATCATGTTTGAGCACGAAGCAGATCTTTGAGTCCTCCCTAGACTTAATTCATGTCTTATTAGGGAGGAACCTTTATAATCAACTCTCTTGGCTTGGTCTATTGTATGTTATGGAATCATGGAAGGCTAAATGGATTTTTTATGTTTTAAATGTCCAAAAGGTTTTAATGTGGTTGTGTTTGATCTAGAAGGTGAAGAAGCATGAGGGCGTGGATACAAGTGGATGCACATAAATAAATAAATTCGAAGACTAAATCAAAGACTTCTAGAATAGTTATATTTAGGTTTATCTTGTTGTAAAAGTAGTGGTTCGCTTTAGAAAGCGAAACCTTTTGTAAAGAAAGTAGTTTTTCCTAAAAGATGCTTCTAAAAGCGAAGACCCTCATATAGCTTCTATTTTCAGGATGTAATATAAAAAAAACTATAAATACGTGTACTCTAAGAGACTCATCCATCAGAGTACACGGGGGGAGATTGCACCCAATATCATGTCGATTGTTTCTCTATTTTTTATTCTTGTTTTTTCATCTTTCTGCCTCTATGTGTGTGTGTGCTAAAGGAACTCATAACAGTTGTATCAGAGCCAGGCGCATATCACTCTAGAGGGGTTTGTTTGTGTTTTTCTTCACGATTGATTCCTGTTTGCATTCTCTGTTCGCGATCTCAATTCGAATCCACGTCCGCATCCGCTTTCGCTTCTTCTTTTGCTTCTGTCTCTGTTCTAGTTCTAGAACTAGAACCTACATTTACACCTTCGCTTACTCCAAGGCATTGAATAAGGGATAGAGGTTAGGCAATACATTGGCAACATTGGCACCCAAGGCTCCTTGATGACCGTTGGCTATGCGCGAGGTAATTTTAATTTTGAGTGGCAATAGAGAGTTTTAGTTTCCCTAAGGTAGGAGGATTTGAAGCCACAACCTCCTACTTACAAGGGAAGTAGTTTAACCACTACTCCATCTCTTTGAGTTATCACTCTATCTCTCTTTTGTCATATTTACATCAATTTTCACCTCCCTCTTCCTTTTACAATTTCCAAGATGATCTCACACATGTGGAGGCATCCGTCAATTTTCTAGAGGAGTGCATCAAAGAATAGGGCATGATTTACAATATATAACTCGGATTTTAGCATATAATATATCCTTGGAAAGCTATTGGAACGAGCTTTTTAATTAACATTTTAGATTGAGGATCCAACATAGTTTGAAAGGGGGGTGTTTTTC
Source organism: Ceratopteris richardii (assembly GCA_020310875.1). Classification (NCBI taxonomy): domain Eukaryota; kingdom Viridiplantae; phylum Streptophyta; class Polypodiopsida; order Polypodiales; family Pteridaceae; genus Ceratopteris; species Ceratopteris richardii. Next base: position 148,469,511 of record CM035422.1, read on the forward strand.
CCTAGATATGAACCCTACAACGATGGAAGATTTTGGCAATTCACCTTTACCTGGGGTCTCACTCGAGCAACAATTAGAGATTATGCGAAAAGAACTTCAACCAACTCAACAAGTTGTACAAGAATGCAATGCTATGCTCCAGCAAGTAGAAAATGATAATGGTAGCTTAATTAGAGTGGTGAAAGTGATTATCCCTACACAAGAAGAAGGTGCAAGTTCAAAGATAGGTGCTAAGAACTTCCTATTCTCCAGATTTGATGGACAAAGGGATGGCCAATTTGTCCTATCATTGCTCTCTCAATTTGACGTTTCTACTCTGATGAGTCTTATTCAGAAAAAGAGAAAGTCAAGTTTGCTACCAATTATTTGGTAGGAAGAGCTCAGCTATGGTGGAATGTTTTGCGGAATAGTACCAACCGTCCTACCACATGGGACGCATTTTAGGCAAAAATTAAGGAGTCTTTCCTTCCTTCCCAGTTCCATCTACATGCACATTGTGCATGGACAACTTTTGGATGGAGAGAAGGAGATAATGTATCCATTTATATTGAACATTTTTGGCACTGTCTTTTATTACTTCGTTCATTTGAGCAGGTTCCTAAAGCAAGTCTGCAACGAACATATGAAGATGGCTTGGAGATGGGAATCCAAGCATAGCTCCATACCCTTTGACCTACAACCTTGTATGAAGCTATCTCTTTTACACATGATGCTAAAAAGGATTTCACACTTTGCTTACAACAAATTCGTCAACGTCAACCAACCGTCAAAAACCAATCTTCCTTTTAAGGGTCCTTTTACTACGTTCGCTTCACCTACTTTCCAATTCCCTCCTCAATCCCATTTAGTACCATCCAACAAATCAACCCTTGTCCAGCCTCACAAACCTACCACTGTTCAAAATACGATGATGAATGCTCAACAAAAATGACCCCGTATAACTTGTTGGAATTGTGGAAAGATTGGTCATACCAAAGCTACCTGTAGGATGAGACCTACTAATAGGAAACCCATTGAAGCTCAAGTACACAACATGGAGGTTGTTCCTACTAACACTCAACATAACTGGTTTGAAGAAGTATTAGAGGAAGAACTAAGTACCCTCGGTAACGAAATTTCCAACCATTCTCTACTCTACATGCATGGCACCATTAATGGCGTAGTAGTAAATGTTTTACACAACAATGGTAGCTCGCATGATTTTATTTCTCATAAGCTAGTTAAAAATCTTAACCTTAGTAATCATCCTTCTATGTATAAGGTTAAGGCTGCGTTTATAGGGAATAGGTATAATGTTACGAATGAGGTGCATAATATTCAAATTTGTATAATCTCATATGTAGATGAACGTTCATTTTTAATTGTTCCGTTGCAATCATATGATGTTATACTTGGCATGCCATTTTGACATAATTACAACCCCTACATTGATTATGATACACACATGATTACTTTCAAATTTCAAAATAAAGATGTCTCACTATCTGCGATGCATAATTTTCAACCCTTTCCATTCATTAGTCATACTGAAGTCAAATGAGCTTTTAGGATAGGTTATAACTCATGTATTATCGTTGTGAATAATATAAATGATTATACACATACACTTTCAAGTGCACATAAGTCATTTATGGACTCGTATAAGGATTGTTTTATGGATGATTCTCCTCCTGGATTACCACCTTCTAGGGGATCTCTTGACCATAGGATTGATTTGATGCCTGGTAGCTCTCCTCCTCATAAAGCACCTTATAGGCATGGACCTTTACACCAAAATGAAATAGCTAGACAAGTTAAAGATTTACTCAATAACGGACTAATATGGTGTAGCTCTTCTCCTTTTCGAGCCCCTGTTCTTTTAGTTGAAAAGAAGAACAAGACGTATAGAATGTGCATTGATTATAGAGCACTTAATAAAATTACCATTAAACATAGGTATCCTATCCCTAGGATAGATGACTTGCTAGATAAATTTCCTGGAGCTTATGTCTTCAGTAAAATCGACCTCAAATCTGGGTATCATCAGATAAGAATGACATCCCATGAGATTTATAAAACTGCTTTTAGAACTCAAGAGGACCATTTTGAATTCATGGTAATGCCTTTTGGACTTACCAATGCACCGGCCACCTTTGCACGTATGATGAATAATATTTTCCTTGAATACCAAGACTTTGTTCTTGTCTTCTTTGATGATATACTTATTTATAGTAGGAATGACAGTGAACATTAAACTCATTTAGCAATAGTCTTTCATTTGTTACATAAAAATAAACTTTATGCTAATTCTGAAAAGAGTTGTTTCTTCCAAAATGAGATAGAGTATCTTGGACATATTGTCTCTAGTCAAGGCATTCATGTAGATCCCAAGAAGATTAAAGTAATTGAAAAATGGACTAAACCTTAATCAGTGAATGATGTCCGTTGGTTTTTAAGATTAGCTAGCTTTTATCAAAAATTTGTAAAGGGATTTTCTTAGATAGCCCTTCCCCTTACTTTATTATTGAAGAAAAATCTAAAATTTGTATGGGGAGTAGCCCAACAAAAATTCAAAAACTAAATCGAAGACTTCTAGAATAGGTATATTTAGGTTTACCTTGTTGTAAAATTAGTGGTTCCCTTTAGAAAGCGATGTCTTTTCTAAATAAAGTAGTTTTTCCTAAAAGACGCTTCTAAAAGCAACAGTCCTCATGTAACTTCTATTTTCTGGACATAATAGAAATAAACCAATAAATACATGTACTCTAAGAGACTCATCCATCAGAGTACATGGGGGGAGATTGCACCCAATATCGCGTTGATTATCTCTCTGTTTTTTATTCTTGTTTTGTCATCTGTCTACCTCTATGTGTGCGTGTACCGAAGGACCTGATAACAGTGTCAATTTCCTCAAATCTTATCTTGTGTCTTGTCTTTTGTGTACACGTCATTCTTGGTAGAGATGAACAAAAAAGACTTTCAAATTAAAATACATAACTTTCTATGATATTACAAGAAAATGAGAGAAAAATCTTGGATTTAGATGAGATTTGACTAAAACTATGAACTACAAATTTGTATAAACTACAAAAGGAGAACACATAGTCCGATTGATTGAGTGCTCTATTTAAATCAACACGAAAGAGAATAAGGACATTTACATTGATTATTAAGTGTGGGTTATTTCTTTCTAGATTTTTCCATGAAGGAACACTTTATGATCTAGGTAGGGACATGAGATAGTTTCTATAAGCTTCCAAAATTTACGTGGCAATGCATTATTTAGTTGGATTATCAAGATCTTCATGGGAGTTAAGACATAACAAAAGATAAGGAATATGATCATGGAAAATACATAATTTACTCTTCCTATCTTCCCTCGACAATACCTACGCACCATGCTCAAATGTTTAGTGTGGCTTGGATCGTATGCTAAGAATCAAACAACTTCAACAAGATCTAAGCATACAAAATGATCTTGCGTTGATATCAACACTTGAAGAGATATTATTATCATTGGAATCTGGAAGACTATCGAATGGCTCAAGAAGAAGTATGAAACATATACGGGATGCACTTAGGATGCAAATATCCCTTCCCGAATTACTCTTAACGTTTACCATAAGGCCTTTGGATGGATGCACTTGGAGCCTTCAGCATAAACTAATCAATAATGAAGAATCAAGCCTAAATTCTACTTTTAAAGCCCCCTCATAATAGTCAAAATATACCTATCATGCTTAGGTGTAATAAAGTCTATACTTTTTTATAAGAGCTCCCTAGCATCTATGGAATGTCTTCAAATTGTTATAGATAAACACGTTGTACTTTGAATCTATGATCTTGTCTATGTGTAAGCTAACATATGAAGTTGCTTAGCAAGTCGTGTACTTGCTTGAGTGATTTATGTAGAGTTTCATTCGTCATAGCTAGCTCACAGATTTTTGTGTGTAGGAGCTAGATAACTTTGAGTCTTGAGAAAATATTCCTTAACAAATTGTAGTAATTTCTTGTAGTCTTACTTAGTTTTAAAGCTATCATTGTCTCGTGTTCAAGCATTTATTGTGTAGAAATTTTGAATTCTATGTGGATGATTTGTGCGCTCATTCCCTCATGAGACAAAGTCATAACCCATAACTGAAGCAAATATTCGACAAATGTAGAGTATACCAAGTGTTTCTAAATCCACAAAAGTATGTACTCATGGTTAGACAAGGAAACCTATTCGGTTATATTGTGTTAAAGAGTGCCATATCAATGGATGAGGATAATTTGAGAGCCATAGCATAAATACCAAAACCTAGAAAAATTAAGAAAGTACAAGGATGCATGGGTCATTGTAGATACTATCAATTTATCCACATGTACGTTATCATAGATAAATGCTTGTACAACCTTTTGACAAATTTTGAGTGGAATGAGGAATGTAAGAAATCATTTGTAGATCTAAAATGACATTTTTGCTCAATCCTGATTTTGAAAATGCCTAACTAGAACAAGCCTTTCCATGTGTATGTTGATGCTTGCAATTTTTCTCTTGGATGCATGCTAACACAAACTAACACGAGAAGGAAACATATACTTATGCATAGCTTACATGATTATGTAAGTTAACGTAGTAGAAAGGAATAACATAACAACATAACAAGAAGGACTAGGGATGATCTATGCAATGAAAACATTTCGACATTATTTTCTTCCAAATAAGTTTGAATTATGTAATGGACAACAAGCCTTACTTTACTTGATGAACAAACCTTGCAATATTGGCAGGATAGTAGGAAGGTTTCTCTTATTAATGGAATATGATTTCTATGTATGCATTAGGAAAGGTAAGAGCCACCTTAATAACGTACTTTGGGAAAATCCCCGCATGGTGTGTAAGATGACCTTCCTGATGCATATTGTTCCAAACTTGAGGTAGTTTTAAATTAGGAAAAACAATAAAGCCAATAGAAATGTATGGACCCAAGTGCCATGCAATAAGAAGACAAGAAATATAAGGAATAAAGTCTGAAAAATACCTTACACTTTGTGAAGATCTATAAACAAGACGAATACAGCATTTTTACATGTTTTGCCAAGAAGAAGATGACCATGACAAGTGCTTAAAATTAGCACATGTAGGTGAATTAAGGTAACACAACTATAGACAATGAACCTTCTAGTCACTGAAGGTATTAGTTATATATTGGTTAACAATCAAAACACACATCTATAAGTTATTTAGGGATAGTCCATATTGAACTAGTAGACCCACTATTGGACACACAAATTTATATCACGTGTTGCTAATACCGGATTGGAGTGTTCATCGAGTTGACGTCTTTGAAACAAAGCCTTTTTCCTCAAGGGATGACATTAGCTTCAGAAATAAGTCTAGAGAAAGAGGTGCAAGATTATACACTCATTCGTGATGCTTTACAAAAATGATGCAGAAATGGAATTTGAGACTATGCGTACATGAAAGTGATTATTTGAGAGTGTTAGAAACTATACAAAATGGACTTATAGGTGGACACTTTGAACGTGATTATGTGATAAGAACCATTGTATTTTCAGGTCTTTGATGGACCACACTTCAAATGGATGCATATACGTATGTGAAAGATTGTGACACGTGCCAGAGAGCGCAATATCCTATACAAAAAGATGAGATGTCACTCACATGCATGATGGAAGGACATGCATTCTTGAACTGGGGTATAGATTTTGTAGCTCTTATTAATCCCCAACTAGAAACTCCCATCCAGAATACATCATTATAGCATAGACAATCTCACCAACTATGTAGAAGTGAAATCTACACAAAAGAATGATGAATAAAGTACATGTAGATTTTTGTTGAAAACTTTCTTTACGAGATATGAACTTTGCATAAAATATTTTGAGTGATAGACGAGCCCACTTTCTGAACAAAGAGGTTGAATATCTATTACAAGATTCAATGTTGATACATAAGAAATCAACATCATATCATTCACAAGCGAATAAGAAAGTAGAAAGTACTAAAAAGGTCTTATGCAATTTATTGATCCAGCTAGTAGAAAATAAATGCTCTAATTGGGACCAACAACTACATCATGATGTTTGGGCATATCGAGTGGCCTATAAAAATGGTACTCAATGCAACTCCCTTCAAGATGGTATTTGGCATGAATGCGGTTTTACCACTAGATTTATTGATACACACACACACTAAAAGTAGCACAATAGCATCAATCGACCAACAACGAGCCATCTTTCAAGATAATCGATTTAGCACGACCATCAGAGACCAAATTAAAAGTAGCAATAGTGTTATATGCTGCAAAGAAGAGACAAAAGTCTTAGTTCAATGTATGTGAAAGACAAAGGCCTATAATTTTGCAATTTAGTATTGGTGTATAACAACATACTGGTAAGCTAGAAAATACAGATATGGATTAAGAGTACAGTCCCACATCATTCTTTTCAATATCTTCCAAAGCACTTTCCCACTCATGACATTCAATGAGCTAGAAGACTAGCCATTTGCTTCTCCAAGTTACACTTGCTTCTAGTTGGTTTGATTATGTAGACTCAAGATCCTTGCAATTCCTTACCAAACTGAGAAACTATTAGGGAATGAAAGGAAGAGGTGACGAATGTCTTCTTTACCATTTTAGAAACTCTCGCACAAATAATGGGCCCCATGGATTATTTTATATTTAATATTTGGTCTGAATTCCCATATGGAGAATTTTCCAAATAACAATTGATCTTTTGTTCTCAATGAGAGGGTGCCACAGGTCCAAAAACTTAAATTGACATGTCATGTAGGGCCAATAGAGGCACCATCTTCTATTAAGGGAGATATGCAAGTCTAGATGCTTCTTCAAGCTTTTTGCCTTATCCAATTTGCTATATTAATCCATCTTAACCCTTCAATCTAAGGAGGATCATGTTTGAGCACGAAGTGGATCTTTGAGTCCTCCCTAGACTTAATTCATGTCTTATTAGGGAGGAACCTTTATAATCAACTCTCTTGGCTGGGTCTATTGTATGTTACGGAATCATGGAAGGTTAAATGGATTTTTTATGTTTTAAATGTCCAAAAGGTTTTAATGTGGTTGTGTTTGATCTAGAAGGTGAAGAAGCATGAGGGCGTGGATACAAGTGGATGCACATAAATAAATAAATTCGAAGACTAAATCAAAGACTTCTAGAATACTTATATTTAGGTTTATCTTGTTGTAAAAGTAGTGGTTCGCTTTAGAAAGCGACACCTTTTGTAAATAAAGTAGTTTTTCCTAAAAGATGCTTCTAAAATCGAAGACCCTCATATAGCTTCTATTTTCAGGACGTAATAGAAAAAAAACTATAAATACGTGTACTCTGAGAGACTCATCCATCAGAATACACAGGGGGAGATTGCACCCAATATCATGTCGATTCTTTCTCTGTTTTTTATTCTTGTTTTTTCTTCTTTCTGCCTCTATGTGTGTGTGTGCTAAAGGAATTCATAACAGTTGTATCAGAGTCAGGCACATATCACTCTAGAGGGGTTTGTTTGTGTTTTTCTTCACGATTGATTCTTGTTTGCATTCTCTGTTCGCGATCTCAATTCAAATCCACGTCCGCATCCGCTATCGCTTCTTCTTTTGCTTCTGTCTCTGTTCTAGTTCTAGAACTAGAACCTACATTTACACCTTCGCTTACTCCAAGGCATTGACTAAGGCAAAGAGCTTAGGCAATACATTGGCAACATTGGCACCCAAGGCTCCTTGATGACCGTTGGCTATGCGCAAGGTAATTTTAATTTTGAGTTGCAATAGAGAGTTTTAGTTTCCCTAAGGTAGGAGGATTTGAACCCACAACCTCCTACTTACAAGGGAAGTAGTTTAACCACTACTCCATCTCTTTGAGTTATCACTCTATCTCCCTTTTGTCATATTTACATCAATTTTCACCTCCCTCTTCCTTTAACAATTTCCAAGATGATCTCACACATGTGGAGGCATCCGTCAATTTTCTAGAGGAGTGCATCAAAGAATAGGGCATGATTTACAATATATAACTCGGATTTTAGCATATAATATATCCTTGGAAAGCTATTGGAACGAGCTTTTTAATTAACATTTTAGATTGAGGATCCAACATAGTTTGAAAGGGGGGTTTTGTTCCCTAGATATGAACCCTACAACGATGGAAGATTTTGGCAATTCACCTTTACCTGGGGTCTCACTCGAGCAACAATTAGAGATTATGCGAAAAGAACTTCAACCAACTCAACAAGTTATACAAGAATGCAATGCTATGCTCCAGCAAGTAGAAAATGATGATCGTAGCTTAATCAGAGTGGTGAAAGTGATTATCACTACAGAAGAAGAAGCTGCATGTTCCAAGATAGGTGCTAAGAACTTCCTATTCTCCAGATTTGATGGACAAAAGGATGGCCAATTTGTCCTGTCATCGCTCTCTCAATTTGACGTTTCTACTCTGATGAGTCTTATTCAGAAAACGAGAAAGTCAAGTTTGCTACCAATTATTTGGTAGGAAGAGCTCAGCTATGGTGGAATGTTTTGCGGAATAGTACCAACCGTCCTACCACATGGGACGCATTTCAGGGAAAAATTAAGGAGTCTTTCCTTCCTTCCCTGTTCCATCTACATGCACATTGTGCATGGACAACTTTTGGATGGAGAGAAGGAGATAATGTATCCATTTATATTGAACATTTTTGGCAATGTCTTTTATTACTTCGTTCATTTGAGCAGGTTCCAAAAGCAAGTTTGCAACGAACATATGAAGATGGCTTGGAGATGGGAATCCAAGCATAGCTCCATACCCTTTGACCTACAACCTTGTATGAAGCTATCTCTTTTACACATGATGCTAAAAAGGAGTTCACACTTTGCTTACAAAAAATTCGTCAACGTCAACCAACCGTCAAAAGCCAATCTTCCTTTTAAGGGTCCTTTTACTACGATCGCTTCACCTACTTTCCAATTCCTCCTCAATCCCATTTAGTACCATCCAACAAATCAACCCTTGGCCAGCCTCACAAACCTACCACTCTTCAAAATACGACGATGAATGCTCAACAAAAACGACCCCGTATAACTTGTTGGAATTGTGGAAAGATTGGTCATACCACAGCTACCTGTAGGATGAGAGCTACTAATAGGAAACCCATTGAAGCTCAAGTACACAACATGGAGGTTGTTCCTAATGACACTCAACATAACTGGTCTGAAGAAGTATTAGAGGAAGAACTAAGTACCCTCGGTAACGGAATTCCTAACCATTCTCTACTCTACATGCATGGCACCATTAATGGCGTAGTAGTAAATGTTTTACACAACGATGGTAGCTCGCATGATTTTATTTCTCATAAGCTAGTTAAAAATCTTAACCTTAGTAATCATCCTTCTATGTATAAGGTTAAGGTTGCGTTTATACGAAATAGGTATAATGTTACGAATGAGGTGCATAATATTCAAATTTGTATAATCTCATATGTAGATGAACGTTTATTTTTAATTGTTCCGTTGCAATCATATGATGTTATACTTGGCATGCCATTTTGACATAATTACAACCCCTACATTGATTATGATACACACATGATTACTTTCAAATTTCGAAATAAAGATGTCTCACTATCTGCGATGCATAATTTTCAACCCTTTCCGTTCATTAGTCATACGCAAGTCAAATGAGCTTTTAGGAAAGGTAAAAACTCATATATTATCTTTGTGAATAATATAAATGATTATACACATACACTTTCAAGTGCACATAAGTCATTTATGGACTCGTATAAGGACTATTTTATGGATGATTCTCCTCCTGGATTACCACCTTCTAGGGGATCTCTTGACCATAGGATTGATTTGATGCCTGGTATCTCTCCTCCTCATAAAGCACCTTATAGGCATGGACCTTTACACCAGAATGAAATAGCTAGAAAAGTTAAAGATTTACTCAATAACGGACTAATACGGTGTAGCTCTTCTCCTTTTCGAGCCCCTGTTCTTTTAGTTGAAAAGAAGAACAAGACGTATAGAATGTGCATTGATTATAGAGCACTTAATAAAATTACCATTAAACATAGGTATCCTATCCCTAGGATAGATGACTTGCTAGATAAATTTCCTGGAGCTTATGTCTTCAGTAAAATCGACCTCAAATCCGGGTATCATCAAATAAGAATGATATCCCATGACATTTATAAAACTGCTTTTAGAACTCAAGAGGACCATTTTGAATTCATGGTAATGCCTTTTGGACTTACCAATGCACCGGCCACCTTTGCACGTATGATGAATAATATTTTTCCTTGAATACCAAGACTTTGTTCTTGTCTTCTTTGATGATATACTTATTTATAGTAGGAATGACAGTGAACATTAAACTCATTTAGCAATAGTCTTTCATTTGTTACATAAAAATAAACTTTATGCTAATTCTGAAAAGAGTTGTGTCTTCCAAAATGAGATAGAGTATCTTGGACATATTGTCTCTAGTCAAGGCATTCATGTAGATCCCAAGAAGATTAAAGTAATTGAAAAATGGACTAAACCTTAATCAGTGAATGATGTCCGTTGGTTTTTAAGATTAGCTAGCTTTTATCAAAAATTTGTAAAGGGATTTTCTTAGATAACCCTTCCCCTTACTTTATTATTGAAGAAAAAATCTAAAATTTGTATGGGGAGTAGCCCAAAAAAAATTCGAAAACTAAATCGAAGACTTCTAGAATAGTTATATTTAGGTTTACCTTGTTGTAAAGTTAGTGGTTCGCTTTAGAAAGCGATGTCTTTTGTAAATAAAGTAGTTTTTCCTAAAAGACGCTTCTAAAAGCAACAGCCCTCATGTAACTTCTATTTTCAGGACGTAATAGAAATAAACCTATAAATACATGTACTCTAAGAGACTTATCCATCAGAGTACATGGGGGGAGTTTGCACCCAATATCGCGTTGATTATCTCTCCATTTTTTATTCTTGTTTTGTCTTCTTTCTACCTCTATGTGTGCGTGTGCCGAAGGACCTGATAACAGTGTCAATTTCCTCAAATCTTATCTTGTGTCTTGTCTTTTGTGTACACGTCATTCTTGGTAGAGATGAACAAAAAAGACTTTCAAATTAAAATACATAACTTTCTATGATATTACAAGAAAATGAGAGAAAAATCTTGGATTTAGATGAGATTTGAGTAAAACTATGAACTACAAATTTGTATAAACTACAAAAGGAGAACACATAGTCCGATTGATTGAGTGCTCTATTTAAATCAACACGAAAGAGAATAAGGACATTTACATTGATTATTAAGTGTGGGTTATTTCTTTCTAGATTTTTCCATGAAGGAACACTTTATGATCTAGGTAGGGACATGAGATAGTTTCTATAAGCTTCCAAAATTTAACTGGCAATGCATTATTTAGTTGGATTATCAAGATCTTCATGGGAGTTAAGATATAACAAAAGATAAGGAATATGATCATGGAAAATACATAATTTACTCTTCCTATCTTCCCTCGACAATACCTACGCACCATGCTCAAATGTTCAGTGTGGCTTGGATCGTATGCTAAGAATCAAACAACTTCAACAAGATCTAAGCATACAAAATGATCTTGCGTTGATATCAACACTTGAAGAGATATTATTATCATTGGAATCTGGAAGACTATCCAATGGCTCAAGAAGAAGTATGAAACATATACGGGATGCACTTAGGATGCAAATATCCCTTCCCGAATTACTCTTAACGTTTACCATAAGGCCCTCACTATTCCTTGCTTCAATCTGCTAAACCGTTTCATAGGGAGTTTCAAAAGTGTAGGAAGTAGAAATATAAGATTTGTGTATTTGTTTTCTTCCATCCATCTATCTTCTTGTTCTCAAATTAGAAAGTATGACGAGTGCAATAGTGAGAAATGTGGCCATCATGCACACTCTCTCCAATCCCTACGTTGGAGTACTTAAGATAATCCCCTGAGATAGGGATCATGGCTACCAGCCTTGTTCCATGACCACATGAAATTGACAACTTGGCCTAATGTCTAACAAGCAATTTCCACCTTCTAGTAACAGGAACAATAAAGGGTATTATCAGTGGGGTCTTCTTCAAAGAGGTTGTCCCCTGGGAAGTCGAGCTCATTAATCTCTTTTTCTAGGTTACAGTATATGTTATTCGAGGGGGCAGCTGTCGAAGAATTCCTTGTTTTTGATCTTCGAGGGCTAACTTTCCTCTTGCGTCTCACTTCAGTGAATCCTTCTGAATCCGTCTCAGCAACGCGAGTTCCCTCTTCTTCCTCCAATGGAGGGGGATGACCCCGAGTGTCGTCTTGGGGGAGAGGATCTAGGGTCCCATCTGGTTTAAGCTTGTTTTTATTGGTACTTTTCTTCAGGGGGCAGTCTTTGATCCTGTGACCTTGATGCCCGCACCGGAAGCACGCGTTTGGCAAATTCTTGTAAGTAACCTCTTGTGTCCAGGTCTTACCATCTCCACAGTTTATGGCGATCTTCGAGGGAAGGACCTGGTTCAGGTCTGTCTCAACGCAGATCTGTGGATGCCATCTTGCATTGAAAGAATGTTGAGCACCATCGTAGATTAACCCCCCAACATCCTGTCTTGCGGCCATCGGGCGGCCGATCAGTGAGACGATTTCACGAAGAAATCCATACATGAAGAAACGCAAATTGGGAAGCTCCACCCAAAGCGGGTAACGAAGAGGCTTTGATCTGTTCGGGACAAAGTCTGGGGTCCACTTAAAAAGGCAAAGGGTGGACCGACCCACTTGCCAGGAACCGGCCTGCAGGGCTTGGAAAGCCATCTCTTCGTTCTCAAATACTAGAAGCAGGTCATTTCTAAAGTTTTTCATTCAATCAATTAAATCAATTAAAGCAAAGGGAGATTAAGCTTCGTCACAACTTCCTCTTTATGAAAAGAAGACTGTCCCGTCTTACTCCTCTTTTGTGTATGGTTGTGTATTGATAGCCATGGTAATCTTTTTACTTTCTGGCCGGAATGATCTATTGAACATAAGCTGCAGCATTCCAGCTACCAATTGTGCGTGTATACGATACATTACGTATTGGTTACAAAGTGATTTTGCAAAATCACGAAAGGCTGTTTCTGGCTAAAGATTCTGTAGACGAAACTAATGAGAAGTCTTATCGCGGATGTTGTAGATTTCGGGTGTTCTATACTTTCTATTTTTACTTTCGGGTGGAAATAAATTTGGACACTGATATGTTTATTTTATCTAAAACCCATAATAGAAAAGTAAAAAAAGCGATATGGCATGTACATAAAGACCTTAATGCTAATTGGAGAGGAGATTACTTCTCGCATGAGTTTTCACAAAATATTCATAGGTTCATGGAATAAAGGGTCAGTCTAGTTATAATATACACTCCACAACAAAATGCAGTGATAGATAGAAAGAACGAGAACATAGCACAGGTGTCAACAAAAATTTTCTGATTGAATCTAATCAACCACATTGCTTTTAGGAGCAACAATATATGCACCTGCATAGATCCTTGATGGGCTCCCAATCTAAAATTTATAGTCTGTTTCACTAAACGTAGCATGAGGTGTACAAATTATTGATCCCAAAACATTTTGAAGCTCTCTTCTATGTCCACATTGTTATTTATTTATTTTTATGAGGTACAAATCGAAGTGAAACGATGCATTTTTATTAGTAATTTATTCGGAAGGGCTAAAGAGCTCTTTGAACAACCCTGAGGGAGTTGAAAGCAAGTTCATATTTTGTTATTGATGACATTAAGACTTCTGATGCTCGAAAAATAATAATTGGAACTAAAATTCATGTAAGAGAACAAAAGGAGAAATGTGGCCAAGATGGATGAGATAATGGATCATTTGGAAAGCCTAACATAAAAATTAAAAGAGGAAAATTTTCTTGGAGTGGAAGCCCTATACCAATGACGCAGAATAAGAAGAAAATCACGAACCAATGGGACGTAGAAGTTGAACTCCAAGATGTGTAGATTTCAAAAAGACAGGAAGGAGGATCTTGAGGAGGTAAGAACAGCTCAATGCTTAGAGAGTTCTTTGAGAAAAAGAAACCATCTCCAAATTTCAACGATTGGAAACAATATATATAACCTTACTTGGACAAGAAGAAGACATTAATTTTCTATGAAACAAGATGTCAAAGGCATGGATCAAAGGATACAAGAAACTAAAACATGTCCATGCAAGCTAAAATCAATGGAATTGGAAAATTTCATGCTTGAAGACTAGTTCTATAGCATAAAAGTACTAAGAAGCTATGAAAAGGGTAACTCGTTATGTTGAAAAACAGTGTATACGGGTTATTTTATAGCAACAATCACTACAACAAAAACATGATATATTGACAATAGAGAATTGGAAAAGAAAATGATAGCCATAAGTATTGTTCTTGGATAAGAGTTTTGTGATGTGGAAAAATATGAATACATATTGATGTTGATACAGAGGATTGTATAAGAGTCGGGCTAACCACTTTTTCTTGTTTTTATTGATGGATATGATTTGGGATTTTTCAAATTTTTTCATATCGTTCTAACAAAAAATAGAATTTTCATAATGAAAAAGTAAATAAATCCTCATTGCATGCTATCTGATATTGCAATGGGTATCTTGATGAAAATAGTTCAATAAAATAAAGTTTACTCTAAAATAATGTAACCTTGATTTGTGAGATAGGGGACCCATTGAAAGTATGCCATTTCACTTGTAAGATTTTTCTTTCCAATAAATTAAAGCAAAAGGTGACTAAGCTTTGACACAACTTCCTCAAAAAAAAACGACTGCCCCGTTTTACGCCTCTTTCGTGTATGGTTTTTTTTTTTTTTTTAACAAAAGGAAGTTCAGCCTTGGCCTAATCTCTCGGACTTTAATTAAAGAAAAAAGAGAATAAGTTACAAGTGAATGGGACTAGTGCCCATGGGACCCCTTGGATCCTATAGACTAGGGGTTACGGAACTAGTGAGCGTTACAAAGGAGGTTAACAATCTTCTCCTTCCCCTCATGTGGGGCCCACTTGGGTTTGAGCTTGTTGTTTTCAATAATAAACACTTTATTTTGTCTAAAAGGTGGGACACTTTTCGTGTATGGTTGTACTCACAGACATGGTAATCTCTTACTGTAGCCCAGACAAAAATTTCAGATCTAGTAAAATCAACAAACTTGGCTGGTCGGAATGATCTATTCTGTATAATCAATATTGAACATAAATTTCAGCATTCCAGCTACCAATTGTGCGTGTTCCGTATTGGTTAGATAGGGATTTTGTGAAATCACTAAAGGCCGTCGAACATTTCAATTTTCTGGCTGGAGATTCTGTGGACGAAACTAATGAGAAGTCTTATCGCGCATGTTGTAGATTTAAGTTTTTTTCTACTTTCTATTTTCACTTAAAAATATTTGCACAGTCATATGTTTATTTAATCTAGAAACCATAATAGAAAAGTAAAAAACGGGATACGGCATGTACATAAAGACCTTCAGGCGGATTGGAGGGGAGATTATTTTTCGCATGAATTTTCAAAAAATATTCATACGGTCGTGTAATAAAGGGTCAATTTAGTTATATTATACTCCTCAGCAAAACGGAATTATAGATAGAAAGAACGAGAACATAGCATAGGTGTCAACAACAGTTGTCTGAATGAAACTAATCAACCACGTTGCTTTTAGGAGCAGCAATATATGTACCTACATACTATGCAAAAACATGCTATGCAAGCTAAAATGGATGGACATGGAAATCTTCATGCTTGAAGACTATTTCTCTATCAAAAAAGTACTAAGACGCTATGAACAGAGTAGGTCTATATCGTGAAAAATACTGTATATGGGGTATTTGATAGGAAAAATCACTACAAGAAAAACATGATAGATTGACAATAGAAAATTGGAAAAAATAATGATAGCCATAGGTACTTTTGTTGGAAAAGACTTTTGTGATGTGGAAAAATATGAATACATATTGACGTTGATATAGAGGTTGGTATAAGAGTCGGGCTTACCAGTTTTTCGTGTTTTCCTTGATGGAAATGGTGTGGGATTTCTCAAATTTTCTCATATCATTTCGACAAAGAAATAGAATTTGAGTAATGAAAAAACAAATAAATCCTCATTGACATACTATCTGATATTGCAATGGATATTTTGATGAAAAAAGCTTTATAGAAGAAATTGACACCACCTTGTGGGGCATTTTTGGAATCTGAAACCCAACAGTGTTTTATGTTGCATAGTAGTAGAGTATCCATTTACCTCTTTATACTTTTCTTCTTCATTGTTTCATTATCTTACTAATTTTTACTCGATAGCTCACTCTGTCTTACTCATTCACCCTAATTAAACATTTATGTCTTGTTTTGAAGTGTTCAAAGCTAAATTCTGGCAAGCTCTGCTTCTAGGTCTTGTTATCTATGCATACACAACTTCATTTCTATATAAGAACCACAAGTAATTTAAATTTCTCTTTGATTTATTCATTTCTCAAACAAAATTTATGAATGATATATATCATTTCGGTAAAATCATAAACAATAAGCAAATACAAAACGCATTTACATATGCACATATATAGACACAGACAAAGAATTTTATAAATACGTACATACATACTTAAACACATAGACACACACTCATGCACTTACACACATTCATACGTACATACTTGCATACATACATACTTGCATACATACATAAAAAACTTAGATACATAAATACAAGCATACATACATATATACAATAGAGGTACACACACATATACACATATATACAAACATACATACATTCATGCACACATACATACATACACACCCATGTACACATACATACACATAGATACGTATAGACAAATACATGCACAAAAATGCATACATATACACATAGACACAAAGAAATTCATAAAAACATACACACACATATCCATAAACACATATAAATACATACATACACACATACACACATACACACATACATACATAATTCTACATACATACACACATAAATACATACATACATACATACATACATACATACATACAAACATACATACATACACAGACACACACACATTCATAGGCACATACATACACCCAATGCATACAAATACATACACTCATACATAGATACTTACATACGTACATAAGTACATGCACACACATTCAGACACAAATACACACACACACACATACAGACACACACATACATACACATACATACACATACATACACATACATACACATACATATACATACACACATGCACTCACAAAAACATTCACCCATACACATACATAAATGCTGATACACACATTAACATAGTCATACACACATAAATAGACACATACATAGATACACATATACACATGCATACACACATAGACACACACACAGACACATACACACATACAAACACACATGCACATATACATACACATAGATGTGCATACATATGAAAAATTAGAATATCATTTTGAATGTGCAATGTTATTTTTAAGCAAAGTGTTTATTATTGCAAGTAGAATGACTTCTTGTAGGTTGATTGTCTTTATATACGTGGAGAAAAATTTGCAGGTGGTTTTATGGCCAGCACCATTTTTCATTTATAGTCTTAGTGGCTTTCATTGTAGGATGATACCCTTATTTTCTTATAGGTCTCCGTGCCTTACAATAATTTCTTTTTTTAGTTCAATATTAAGTGGATGCACACAAACACAAACACACACACAAACACACACACACACACACACACACACACATATATATATATATATATATATATATATATATATATATATATATATATATATATATATATATATATATATATATATATATATGTGTGTGTGTGTGTATATATATATATACATATATATATATATATATATATATATATATATATATATATATATATATATATATATATATATATATATATATATATATACACACTTTCATGCATACATACACACATACATATCCACACATACATACACATATGTACATATACACATAAACATACATACATATAAACTTAAATAAATACATAAATACATGCATGTATACATACATACATACATATACATGCTTATATAAACATATACATATACATACATACATTGACACAATCACACACACATACAAATACATACATGTGAATATATAATAGATTGTTCTTTGGTAGTCCGATCTTTATTACTTGAAAGGAGAATTCGTTTTTTATAGGTGGATCTTCTATCTAGGTGGAAAGAAATCATGTGGTTTTATGGTATCCAAGTCATTTTCTATTTATAACCTCAGTGGATTTAATTATGACCTCTTATCCTTATTTTCTTATGGTCATGCTTGCTTTATGGATTTTTTTTCCCTTTATGGTTTTATATAGGGCATGTATAGTTATATACATACATGCATGCATGCATACATACATATATACATACATACATACATACTTACATACATACATACATACATACATACATACATACATACACACACCCGTACATACATGCATACATACATACATACATACATACATACATACATACATACATACATGCATACATACATACATACATAGATACATACATACGTACATGCATATGTATATACATACTCCAAACATACATACACAAACATAGAAACATATACATATAGATAAATAGTTACATACATGCATTTAAACAACAAAATGAAGACCATTTTAGCTAACATATTCTTCCTTCATCTATCTGAATGCATATATCATACAAGAAGTTATCCTCTATAGTGCCAGATCACACAACACAATTTTATTGCTTTGTGATTGTGTGTTTTTTCATATAGACGATCATGTGTGTACCATTGCTTACATAAGGGCTTTAATGGTGTTCATTATAAGGGTTTCAATGATGTTCGAAAAAAATTACTTATGCTATGATGTCACATAAGCAATGCTTTTGATGCATGTCATTTATGCAACACTATATGCATCACTTATGTGACAATAATCAGTGCAAAATGAAGATCGCTTAATGACTATATAGCATCAATTATGTGAAGCTTCTTTTTTATCATAAAAAAAGAAGCACATCTTTCTTTTATCATCATTCTATGTGTGTTTGATTGAAGAGTGAACCGATGCTCTTATCTGCACTACTTTTATAAGATCTCTCTCTCTCTCTCTCTCTCTCTCTCTCTCTCTCTCTTTCTCTCTCTCTCTAACACACTCTCTCTCTCACTCTCTCTCTCCCTCTCAATTTCTATCTCTTGCTCACTCCCGTTCTCTCTATCTCTCTCTCACTCTCTCTCTCTCTATTTCTCTCTCTCTAGTTATTGAACAAGTTCACTAAGCATAATATAAAGCTAGTTATTGTAAGTACAATTTTGTTTCTATATTATTCTTCTTTCCATAAATTAACATACTCAAACTTATACATATACATACACATGCACATGCGCAAGCACCTCTGCATGCACATACACATACATATACACATACACACATGCACAAAAATACTTATACACACATACATAATCATACCCATGCACATACACACACATACACATATACATACACATGGACATGCTCATGCACATGCACAAACATATCTACATGCACATGCATGTACATTCATATACATACACACACATAATTATATACATACACATGCACATACACACATATACACACACAAACCTGCATGCACATACATGTAGATGCACATGCAAATGCATGCTCATGCATGCACATGCATGCACGTGCACATGCAAATACATGCTCATGCACGCACATACACATACACATGCATACATATACACATACACTTACACATACACATACAAACACACATACACACATAGATACATGCACATACACACATTTACACACAAAGGCACACATATAATATAAATGAATGTTACAATTAAAGTATTAAATCACATGTTGAAGATAATTAAAGTATTGATCATATTGTTCACATCAATAAAATGAATTAATTTGGAGTACAATCTAAAATTTTTAAAATTATGAATTCACACCATGGACATGATTAAGAACATAATTGATATGCGAATATATATATATATATATATATATATATATATATATATATATATATATATATATATATATATATATATATATATATATATATATATATATATATATATATATATATATATATATATATATATATACGTGTGTGTGTGTGTATCAATGTATATAATACATCGAATGTAAATGATATCAATCATATGAAGAAGCATCCACAAGATCATTATTTTACATGATCATGATCACCTGTATGATCTAATGTATTTCAAAAGGCATGGGTAGAGTAGTCAGTATGCTAGTAAGATCAATATTGTCCCTCCTCTATCTATTTGTCCACCTCATCTATATTGGCCTCTCCATAATACTTGTGTTTTGCATATAACAAACATAAATAAATAAAAGACCTAAAACATCAATCAAAGTAAAGTAAACTATATCGAATTTATTAATACTCACAAAGTCATGTGAATTCTTTCTTATGTGCTCACTCAGATGAAGATGTCCAAAATAGGTAGCTTAATTAATTTTTTCATTCAGAGGTTTACAACCATAATCCTTACACTGCATTGAAACTAATAGAAAATTTTTATGATAAGTGTTTTAAATGGAATAAAACATATAATTTCAATAATCTATATCCTTACAAATGTAGCAAAAAACCATCAGGCGCCATTTAATGTAAGCATGACCTATGACCTGATCCAATTCTCGTTCTAGTAGCAACCTCTGTCTATCTAATGAAACAAACAAGAATTATAACTCACATTAATATAAACTATCTTACATATGATCTGCTTAGGAGATCTTTCATGTAGACATAGCTTTTTGCAAAAATATTGCCACGTCTTAGATGGTATATCAAACCTTATATTATTTCTTTCTAATATAAAATATGTCTTGTTATTTTGATTTTAAATACTAAAATGAATTAGTATACAATATAAAATTTAAGTTCATAAACATTCATGCATACACAGACACACATGCACACATACATCCAACCACATACACATGCATACACATACCCACACATACACATACGTGCACATATACATACACACATACACACACAAACACACATATACACACACATACACACACAAACAAACACATATACATATAGATACATATACATACATCCATGTATGCACATACACACACATATGCATACACACACATACACATACACAAGCAAACATATACACACATACACACACATACATAACACACACATACACTCATATACACATACACATACACACATATACATGCACATGCACATACACAAACATACACCTACACACCTATGCATACATGCACGTATACATACACATAAAAACAAGCATACACATGCACATGCATACACATACATACACACATACACATGCATACATAGATATATATGCAAACATACATACACATACACACAGATACACACACACATACACATACACATGTGCACACAGATATACATACACATAAACACACATACATGCATACACACATGTACACATCTAATTACATATAGATAGACACACATACACATATATATACACACACATACACATACACATATCCACGCATACACATACACATACATACATATGCACACCTACCCACACATGCACATACACACACATACACACACATACATAACACACACATACACACACCCATATACAATCACATATACATACATATACATACACATATATACACCTACACATACACACATAGACAGACACATACACATACACACATACATATGCATAAAAATACACATACACATGCACATACACACACAAACACACATTCACATACATACACACATACATACACACATACACATACATGCATACACATACACATGCATACAAACATACACAATCATAAACATACACACATGCACCTACAAAGACATATATATATATAGACACACACATACACATACATGCATAGGCACATACAATAGATACACATATACACACATACACACATACACATAAACACTCATACACATACACATGCACATAAATATGCATACACATATAGACACATAGTGTACATCTGGTTGGTGTTCAAGATATTGGTTCGCACAAAGAAACTACGTTTTAGACCAATTCAGGGTATTTTTGGAGTTCTGATCCTCCCACAAATTAGGAGCCTGCCCGTCTAAAGAAAATATGGAGGCAAACCATGAAGAACTACACCAACGGATTTTGGAAACATCCACCCATGAAGAATCATGCCTATAGTTTCGAAAAGCAAGTGTCCACCAAGCTGGATCAATGTGCAGCCCTTATTATTGTTATCTGCATATGAGTAGTGAGAGGAAGGAGAAGCATTGATGAGTGAAACATTAAGTACAACTGCTATCCACATTGCGAACTTAAGGTCAACATCAGTAATGCCCTTCTAGGGGCATGAATCCAAGATCCTAGTATTGTTCTCCATTACAACACAATATGGAGATCTAGGAACTACCAATATGAAAGGAGGCTTGAGGAAAAGGATAGACATATATCAGGGGGAGACACACATTAGATACATAGAGAGAGATGCATACAAAAAGATATAGACCTATATGGGTAGATACATGTCGATTTTAAGGAGATAAATAGAGAGATAGGGAAGAAAATGCAATACAGTATAAAGAAATGGTTGGAAATATGCTACAGATTAGCACGAGGGACAAACTCAGATACTTGCTAGCAACAAGTGCCTCCATCAAATATTTTTTACTTTGTGAACTCTCTTTGTTAAAATTTCTAAATACAGTAGACAATGGGCATAAGGAGGAAGGAGGTAAGGAAAAATGAGACAAGCCAGATGTGTAGCCTAGAGAGCATGACCTTCACATGGTGGCTAAAGAAGGTGGATGTAGAGAAATTTAAAGAGAACTAGGAAACTCCTAGATCAAAGGATGTGGAAGCCAAGAAAGGAATGATATGAGTGGTGTAGGAAAGGATGAGAAGGGAGACAAAAAAGGAAGTGAAAAGACCAAATATTTTGACATTAAGCCAACCTACAAGAGCAATTTTTGACGAGGAGAAAAAGCCATGGGAACAAAGTAGGATCGAACATGCATTTCATGTAGCCTATCAAGATCTTAGAGGTAAGATGCCATAACTTATCAAAAGTACCCTCATGACAACCCTCTTTGTAACTCAATTCTTAAGAAATACTAGTACAAAAGTAAGCCTAACTACTATGCATAGATGCTAGATTTATAATTCAAATGATAAGCATTGTTTCCTCACTTGGAGCACTAGTCTCCCTTTAGAGAAACTTAAACAAATGATTTATAGTACATGGCTTGTTGACTGATTATCATAGTCTTCAACTCACATTCAATGTAGGTGGAAAATAAATCTCTAGAATAAGTCTAGATGAAAAGATAGTCCTTTGCCCAATGAAGAAGGCACATTTTACTATAACGATGGCATACCAGAGTAAGTTGAAGCTACTACGAGTAGTGGAAATAGTTTCACTAATAGTACAAGGATCCAAATTTATCCTCAATTTTCTCGTACTTAGACTTTGCATTGGAAACACAATGTTTCCCACTACTTATAAGGTGACTTGGCTCATGTAGGTGAAATTCATCCATTCTTGGTAGTAGGATTACATGTGAGGATATGATGAGGAAAGTTTAAGGCAATTGCAATTAGAAAGTGTTCGAGATTTTGCAACCAAGGGTATTGCCTCCTTGATGGTAGAAATGGATGATCCAAGAATTAGCCACTCAGAAGGAGGCCAGGAGATGAGTGGATACAAGGTAGAAAGAGGAAGCCATTAAAGGCATCATCGTTGCTATATCCTTATATGCAATAAGGAAAGTCAAGAAAGGATCAAAAGGGTTAGAAAACTAAAATGTATCATAATGGTCCACATATGGAAATCCCAAGGGATGAGTAAGATAAGAATATAATGACAACCAAGGGTGGCAAAGGAAAGATGGAGGGAGCAGCTGTAGTTAGAGAAGATGTGATCATGGCCTAACCAAGACATAAACAAAGAACACAACCTCCTATAGTGAATGAATGACTAGCAAAAGCAGGAAGGGTAGGGCTTGGCCATCTAATGGAGCTCGAGTTACTTAGGTATGATGAAAAATCTCCAACAAAAGTGCACATTTCTCCAAAACTTGGTGAAGGAAGTAGAAAGCTGCAATAGATGATAATTAGATTATGGAAATATTTCAAAAATTAGTAAGGACTTCTTGATATGAGGACAAATTTATGATATATCCTTAGATGGGGATATAAGAAGCTAGCACCTCACTTAACTATGCTTAAGAATGAGCCTTTGCCTCTTTTAAGTTTATCTATGCTTAGAGTATACCACACTTAGATTAAAGGAAAAACATCATTTTACATATGTGAACTTTTGTTACTGTAGAAATGTGGGAAAATTGTTGATCTCCCTCTTTTGGTCCTCATATCTACAGTAAAATCTACCTTCAAACCTGTTTTTTGTTTTATACTTGTTTTGTCCTCTCCAAGATGGAGCGAACTTTGAAAGTCAGCATTGTACATCCAATGGATGTTTAGGATACAAGTTTTCACACATAAGATTGTTTTTTGACCAATTCGGGCATTCTCTAGAGTTATGTCACTCTAAAAAAGTAGGATCAAGTCATCCTAAAGCAAATATGGAAGCAACCATGACAAAATGAACCTACAGATTCCAAAAGTAGCTAGCTATGAATAATTGCACCTATGGTTTTTGGAAGCAAGTGCCAAGCAGGTCGGATCAATGCGTCACCCATATTACTCTTACATGCCTCTGAGTATTCAAATGATGGAGAAGCATTGATGAGTGAGACATTTACTGCAGCCAACTTAAGGTCACTATGGTTAATGTTGTTTTGGGGGGTTTGAATCCAAGATCCAAGTATTGTTAGCTCATGCAAGTGGACAAATCAAGGAATTGAAGCCATTATGATGTAGTATAGCAAGCTAGGCACTACTAGTATAAAAGGACACCTGAGGAAGAGGGTAGACATATACCAGGGGGAGACACACATTAGATACACAAAGAGAGGTGCATATAGATAGATATAGACCTATACTCGCAAGATACACGCCAAGGGGAAGGAGATACATGGAAAGAAACATAGGTATATTTATTGATGCCTCGGACAAGGGGACTTATGCACATCGCTGGGGAGGAAAACACAATATGCCATCGATAGATTAGTTCTTTTCATGAGGTGTAGAAAGAAACACCTAAACCAATGCATGGAGATACAAAAACTATAAGGAAATCAACATATAGAGCACATGAATGAAGAAAAAGGTAGTAAGGAAGCAGAATAAAATAGTAAAGGGAATGTTGCTAGGGATACAAGGTTTAGGAAAGCTTCAAAACATGATGGGCAGCGATCAAGGATAGAAGGTGAATGTTTTGAGCTAGGAAAGTGGATGGTTCTAGTAGGATTAGAGAAGATACCAACAATGTCGAGGAGAAAAATGCGTGTGGGTAATGAGTGTTGACACAGTATCACTTTAGCTAGAGTTGACACCTATTCAAGATGAATAATGGAAGGAGAAGCTCGAGTAGCAACATCTAATGACAAAATCCAAACCTTCAAGTTGAATATTGATGTGGATGGAAACTCTCAAAGGTCTATGTGCAGATTTCTAGTGTATGATCATGGAACCGTAGGAGGTTGGGAACTAGGGAGGTGGTGATTCTTTGAGCAAGGTGGGTTTGAGGCAAGAGGCATACGACATGCAACGGAAGGTTTAGTAGAATTCCACTTCTCCTCCATGGACTCAAAGACAAAGAATACTTCTTCCTTCCTTCTAGCCCTTTAGTGGTTCTTGCAATGGTGGAAAGGGCACTTGGGTTAGGAAGGTGGAAAACAATTCTGATATCACATTCATGTTAGACACAAACACCTTTATTACTTTACTAGAAATTATTAAGGAACCTATATTACTTTACTCTTTTTCTCTTGTTGACGAAGGTGGAAGCTTTGTAAGTGAACACCCCAAATGAAAGGTCTCCATCAACTTGGAAGTGTGTGGTGACTTGATGGGTTTTTTTGTTGTAATTTCACCCTCATTGAATAATATAAATCTCATTTTTTCAATCTGTTGCTATTATCAATTCAGAGTGTTTTCTCTTGTTTCTATACCAGTCCGTTTCTATTGTCCGCTCTTCAAGTTTGGTGAAGTTAACCAACATGCTGAGCCATAAAATGGGAGAAAGGTCTGGACAATTCCGAGTCATTGCTAACATGCTACCTCCCTAGTCTCTTTATACAGAGTCAGGCCTAGTTGACCTACTGGCACTGTACATTTACACATACACATATACACACATACACAAACACAGATACACACATACACAACCAAATACACACACATATACATACAAATACATACACGCACATACACATACACGCACATACACATACACACACATACACATACACACACATACACACATACATACATATGTACATACATACATACATACATACATACACATACATACATAAACACATACACACATGCACATACACACACATCCAAACACACATACATAGAAATAAAAACATTGGTTCAGAATACAATAAGACTTTTAATTCATAGACATGCATATGGATGTGTATGTATGCATGTAGCATGCACGTAGTGTGCATGTGTCAATGTATGTATGTGTTTATGTGTGAATCTGTATTTTTGTGATTGTGTATGTGTATTGATATATCATACCATGTGTATCTGGGTATATGTGAATATGTACATATGTATATATGTGTTAATGTCAATGTGTATGTATGTATATAATTGTTTTATTAATATCTAAGACTTTTATGATTGATAAGAGAATAATTAACTTCTTTATGTAGCCTTGGAACATAGGTGACCTCACAAGAACACTCTTCAAACCTCTATTCACTCAAAATAATGGTTCTCCAAACTCTTGAGGATTGAACGTGAAAGCTTTTCACAACCTAGCTACACACAATGACCTTGCGAATGCAAGGTACCTCACTCAAAATGCTTATCTCTATTGTGAGAATCAATAACGCCAAGCTAAAAAAGTTAGAGTGCTCACTAAGGATACAAATAGAGACCCTCACCTCACTTCAGTAATTGGTTCTCCTACAATATATAGATATTCATCATGAGGTTTCAGAAAAATTTAGGAAACAAGAATAGCTATCTAATAAACAAAATATTACTAGATATGAGTGAGATATGACAAGGAAACCATGCTTAACACTCAAAGATATCTATATCATACACATAAAAATCTATAATCTAGATATGGCTACACAAAACTGAGTGAAATCACTCAAGCAAGTAGGGGGCCGGCCAAGAAAGCAATGTAATATCTTATTAAAACTCTCAAAGAGCTCACACGCATGCACAATCCTAAACTTCTGAGTACAATGTGTGTTCATATAGATTTAAAAAGATTCCCTATAAGCTAGGAATTAAATCTCCTAAATTATAAGCTTTATCCCACCTAAGTGTGATTGATGGCTTATGGCTATTATGAGGGGAGTTTCAAATTCACTGTTGAACTCTATTTCGCATGCTTGGTATCTTGGTTCATATTGCTTCTTGACAATCATCATCACAGAATATCCACTTTTACTCCTATATTCTTTGGATGGATCCCAATCAACATCTATATAGGCTTTGACCTGCAATTCATCTTTAAAATTATACACTAGACCTTCTTTAAGTGTACCTTGGAGATATCATAGAGCCCTTTTCGTTGGAAGTAATGGAACCTTAGGTGTATGCATGAGTTGATATAGCACACCAACTGTATATGCTAGGTTCGACCATTGAATGGTCCCATAATTTATTGATCCGAGTTACTCATCTTGTTGGTGCAAGACACCATCAATTGATGTTTTACCCAAAAGGATTGAAGTCAAAAGATGAAGAAAAGGTTAATTCATAAAGGGTGAAGATAGAGCATAATCAAAAAGTGAAGGCTTGTATATACATGTACATTAGACATACCTATATTTTTGTAATAGTCATGAGCTTGTACATATATGCCTATATATATAAGTAGAAAGTTGGGGCAAGTATGAGAGAGCATGAGATATGGAGAATTAGAAGTTGTAAGAGTCATTAGACACTTTAGAAGTGAAGTAGATCTCTCTCATTTTGCTTTAAGCCATGATGCTTGAATAAGAAAATATTTTGGTCCATTAAGTACCACACTTTAAAATCTACTTTCTTCAACTTCATTACCATGCATGTATACATTTGTAGCATACCAAGGTAAACGTTCATCAAATATGACATCCTTTGATACCTTTACTTCTATGGCTCATCCCTTGAAATCTACTTTCTTCAACTTTATTACCTTGCATAGATACATTTGTAGCATACCAAGGTAAACATTCATCAACATCCTTTGATACCTTTAGTTCTTTATTGTTGGTTTATCAGATTTATAGCCCTTTTTCTCAGCTCCATACCCTATAAAGACACACCTTTTCTCATATGTCATCAAGTTTTCTACATAATTCACTTGGGACCAATACATAACATGTGCAACCAAAGAATCTCAATTGTGATACATTTGGCTTCCTATTATAACAAGATTCATAAAGTGTGATAGCATGTATACTTGATGTGGGAGCCATGTTCATGATTTCTATAGATCTAGTTGGTGTGTCAATCCAATAGAAATTGGGCATACCCATATCCTTCATCATGACTCTCACACATTCAGCAATGTACATATTCTTTGTCTATACCATACCACTTTGTTGTGGTGTGTATCGACATGTGATTTGTCTTTTGATGCCATTAATTTCCAAGATATCAAAGAAAATGATGGGAGAAGTATTCTCCACCTCCATTTATCCTTAAAAACTTGATCTACCTATCACAAAAATAGCTTTGAACTTCTTAAAGTAAAAAAGGAAATTGGTTTTATGGTTCATACACTAAAGCCAAGTCATACTTGTGCAATCATTAATGAAATTTACAAAGTACCTATTACCTCCAATTGAAATATCCTATGTTGGTCCCCAAACATCTAAATGCATGAGGTCATGTGGATGATATCTTGCATAATTCCTCAATGGGCTTTGATCTTTGTGTTGGTACATTCATGCCTTTTATGCCCTATATCTGATTCTAATACCTTTATGCATACAAATGTGAAGTAGGTTTTTTGGTTTGAGTTAGGTTGTGAGAACTGGAGAATGACATGCCTGGGACTCACCTCCCAGCCTATTTATAGCCCTTGCCTAGTCACCATCTAGAGTTCCTTCTAAGGTCCATCTACTCATCTGGCCATCATAAGTAGGTACCTCGTATGAACTCTCTGGCTTTTTGGCCTTGGCTATCCCCCAAGCAAGGAACATCTCGTTCCTCCAAGCATGTACATCTCTGGAATATAACACTCTCTCCCCCTTCTAAAGATTATTGTCCTCAATGATATAGAAGGAGCTGTAGCTGGGAATCAAAATCTGTGATTCCAAATAATAAAAGTAGAGTGTGGTAGGTGTCTGAAATACTAGATGCTCAAAAAGTAGGCAACTAGTCTCTGTGCTTTATATCTAGCATTTCCACCAACAAATAGTAGTCCTTGCCTTGGGCATACTGTAGGAATCCCTCTGAGGCACAATGAGTCCATATGTGCACATCATAAGTACTCAGAATATCCTCGGATTCCCTATGCCTAGACCTTGACCACTAACTTGTGACGGCTTGTCACTTGTACATACCTTAGCAGCTTGCCTTTGTCTCCCTGAAATCACTTACTCCACTAGAGTAATGAAAACTATTATGCTAATACAAAACAATGTGACTATGTACCAAATCTCTATGGAAAACTACCAAAGATAAATAGAAATCTTTTACAAATAATGCTTCATCTCTAAGCTCAAGTAAATCTACTTGATTTACTCACTCTAATGAAATAAAACTCAAGAAAATCTCATCATGATCCAAACTATGAATCAATGATCCAGACTATGGACCAAGATATCAATATGTCAATGATATCAATGATCCTGACTATGGACCAAGATATCAATATGACAATCTATCAATGATCCAGACTATGGACCACGATATCAATATGTCAATGATCCAAACTACGGACCCAAATCTCAATCTATCATATATAATAATCCCAAGTATGGACGAAATTCTCAATCGCTCATATATAAAGTAAATCCCAATCCACTCTCTAGAACTAAGTCCATCATGCCAAGTGAAGACGTGCTAAGAAAGTATAGCAATTAGTGGAACTACCACCGCCTTCTCAATAATAACATGCAAGATGTTCCAAGTGGATGGAATCCATGAGCACCATCTGACCATCACTATGATCAAATCATTCCTAACTAGGAATAAGGTGTCTCAAGTAAACTACTGTAACAATGTGGCACTCCCAGATATCCACCATCTGATCATTACTATGATCAAATCATTCCTAACTAGGAACGAGGTGTCTCAAGCAAACTATTGTAATAATCTGGCACTCCCAGATATAATATGGACCATAATATGAGTCCACTAAATACCCGAAATAATGTTAAGTAGATGTGTGCACACTCATAGCCCACTAGGCTAAGCATCTAGCTCACCTCATACACACTATCTATGAACCATGGCCTATTCTCAGGCGTATCAAATAAAGTAGTACGTACTTTATAAATTTCTTCTCAATGCAATTGCCTATTCATAGTTCTTATTTGCAAACCTTGCCTTTCCGCTTCTAGGCTACTTGCCTGTGGACTTGCCTTGTTTGCAATCACATACAGAGTGACTGTCTCAACTGCCCCTCTGTTGTCTAATAATAAGATGATACTAGAAGATCATATAAATGAGCTCCAAATCATATAAAAAATACAATCTCAGAGACTTCTCTCCCATACCATCTGTCCTACACCTAGGTAGAATACAAAGTTTGATGTCCCATACCACCAACTTTATACTCCACATAGATGCGTGTATGAGATTAAAGTCGAACACTTCTCTCAAAAATGATGAGAATAGCTCGGTGAGTACTCACAATCTTAAATAATATAATGAAATCATGAAGTGTTCCTGAAGTGTTTCCTTCCCTCGATGGAAAGAACAGAGTCATTCCTATGACTCTATCACTCATAAATGTCTGTAACATCAACTCATCTTGAGTTGAGAATTGAGAAATTATTTAGTAAATCAACTCAACTAGAGTTGTGAAGGATGCGGCTTGCATCAAATATCAACTCATGCATCTTGAATCAAATATTGAATCACAATAAATTGGAATTTACACCACTTGTATGAATCCAATTATTTGAAATGAGAACAACTAGCTAAGTTCTCCTGTTCCATGCTCTCATGGCACTATATATATTCTTGAAAATTTTGACAGAGTCTCCTCTGTCCTACTGAGAATGGTCACCAAAAACCAATGCTCAATAAACACATATCTAGGGCATATCTAGCCCATGGTGATCACACCATCTCAAAATATATCATAAAAAACCTGTGAGAAGTCTGTTCCTTTCAACAATGCCTCCTGCATAAACAATTTCCAACAACAGCATATTAAATCTTAATTTTTTCTACCTTTTACTCATCAAAAATCTATGAAATTTTCCAGCCTTATGTAGCTTTTCTCAAGTTTCCATTAGGCACAAAAATCACTTGATTTCGATATTTTCTCAGAGTTTTATGACCATCTCACTAGAAGGTTCGAACACTTGACGACCAATCCTGAAAATTGAATAGGGTCATCTTCTTGAAGCCCTTAGACTGATCAAATAAATTCCAAATTCCATTTTCTTTGTGCCCAAATCTAGATTTTCAAAATGAAATCAAATACTCATTCAAAAGTATAATTCTATCTCTACTACACCTGCGCTTAGGTGAGCTTGGAAACACTACTGCTGCACTTTTATAATAACTTCTAACTATGAAGATAAACTTCAAAATCCTTGCATTTTGGTTCTAGCATAGGGTCTATACTGGAGTAGCTTCTCCAACAAAATTTTTTGAAATTAGAGTTTCCAATATGAAAATATCATGTGCTCATCAGTCACATGTACCACTCTTTGGAAAATCCTCACCAGAGATTAATCTGAGAAGAAGAGCTCATTTGACCTATCAAATGATGTCCAATTTCTCCCAATTTCAATAGCATATAGCTAATACTATCTAATTTTATTGATATAAGTTTTATAGTATTTGGACATTTGGAGCTTCCACAATGACCAAAATACTAAGCCTTTATACTTGCAAAATTGTAAACAATTACAGAGGCTAAGTTTTACTCTTTTCTTTATATCTCCTACATGGAGAAACATTTCATCTTGAAATAGAGGTGTTTAAATAATGGTAGAAACAAAAATCATTCAATTTGAGTAAATCAGCTAAGAGAATCAATCACCTCTAGGTGACATGGTCTATGATCATTTCACAAATTCCAGAGGCTGCACTTTCATGTGCAGAGATTATTTGACCTTTCAAATAATCTCTAAAAATAATGAAAATTGATATGAACAAAGTGCATCTATAACCGTTCATTTCCAAAAAAACTCATTTAATTTTGATCTACCAATTAGGAGAAATGCCCTTTGTAACAGGCCTATGTCACTTGTTTCAGGCCTCTACTTCTACTAGCAGCACTTTTAGTGCAAAGGTCATTTGACCTATCTAAAGGTCTCCAAATTACTTGAAACTTGGGCATCTTAAAGAAAACCCTAAGAGCTACTTTCCCTCCAAATTTAATAAATTTGGGCATTCCCTCAAAGAGTAGCATCCAAATCTTTATGAGGTTGCTACCTCACTAACTATTTGCTCGATCATTTTTTTCAAACTTAAAAATGACGAGACATGTTAATCCTTATGATTAAATACACTCATTCAATATCTTGGATGGATTATGTCATGGAGATATATCCATGCATATAATGATCATCTAGATCAATGCAAACCAAATTAGCCATCCAAATTGTCTCGTTGAAAATCAACTCTTTACATAGTAACCATCTTTTGGTGAAAGTGACTATCTATGGATGTCATTTTAATTATTGTGCTTCTTGCACATTCATTAACCTCACCGCAAACAATGATATACAAGCACTTAATACTTGTATTGATTATCAAAATCATAGCACTCTTGTATCGAATCGAGATAAGTGTTTATGTGCTCATGCGTTACTAGTCGATAACACATCTTAGTTGCTCTTGATATATACACCTTATCTTTTACTTTGTAAAGGCATAATTAGTCTATGCATGGTACCTCGATCACATACCTCATGCTCACCCTAACCACTTGTGGTGACACAGAAAAGTGATCTTCGATAAACACAAAATGCATCATGCATTTCAATTTTCTAGCAATCATATCATCTATATATACATGCATTCACTCATGCATTTTATTCTCCACTTCAATAAAATTATATACTTTTAGCTATGCTGACAGAAGACTTCCTCTCTCACACTTCACAACACCACTCTAGTTCTCACATGGCATATAATGCCATGTGGCTACAAAATTTTCGGCAGCATTTCGCCAGGAAAATGAAGCCTGAAAAAATAATAATAGTCTTTACAAAGATAGGCAAGAGCCTAGTGGTTGGAAAACCACTCTCTTTACTCTAAAAACCTGCAGAAAAGAATCTTTGCCAAAATGTGCTGTTGGGCACTACACACCCTCATAACCATATCTTTTTTTCTACTTTAAATACCTACAAAAGATTCTAAAACACACAAACAAGATCTGTGCATGCTTTTATGAATCAACATTAGTTAGTGTAACTTTATGTGCATAGATAAATTCATGTTAAAACACTAGCTTTCATGCACATTCCAATATTGATTTCATAAAATTGGAAGAAAATACAATGCAAAATTATAAACTTTGATGCGAGAGGTATTCAAATGAATTTATTAAAAAGCAAAAATATGATGCAAATGTATGAAAAGTAATTCTTTCCTATCCAAAATGGTTCAAAATGTGATTAAAAACTCCTAATTATTAGAATCGAACACTCAATTTACTCAAAAAGAGGTTCTTGCCAGTCAATAGCCATCTAAAAGCTTGTGCAGAGATGGCTTTCAATGGTCCAAATATAGATTATGACCAATTGAAGTGTAGAATCTATACCAAGTTGAATTTCTTGATTTGGACATTCTATGAGAAAGTTATGGTCAAAACAATGAAGCTAGGTGAGTGGGCAGCATACCTCTTGAAATGATATGTAGAGAATTAAATGCTCTCTACAGATGGTTTTTGATTATCCAATGATAGCTTGCAGCCACTCATTTGAAAGCCCTTAAAGTATACTTCCTATCCCAAGTGGAATCATCCAACTCAGATATCATATGAGAGAGTTACGGCCATTTAAGTGGAGGTAGGTATACTAATCTTGCTTTTTTTTCTTATTTTTTTCTCTTTCTTTACTCCTCTCTCTCTTGCTGATCTTCTCATTCTCTCTCTATTCTTCACTTCCATCTTCTCTCTTGCTCTTTTCTTTTTTTTTTTTTCAATCCATATTCTTGCTCCTTCATTTTTGTTTACCTCTTTCTCTCTACTTCTCTTTTTCTATCTCTTTCTCTGTATCTCTTTATTATTTTTTTTTCTCTCTTTCTCTCTCTCTTAGCTTCTCTCTTTCTATCTCTCTCTTTTCTCCTTCTTCTCTTTCTCTTTCCTTTGCTTTCCTTCTCTTTCTCTTTCTTTCTCCTTATTTCTATCTCTATTTCTTCTCTTTCTCTCTTCTCTTTCTTTCTCGTTCTCTTTTTCCCTTCTATCTCTTTCGTTCTCTTTCTTTCTATCTATCTTTCTCTTTCTCTCTCTTCATGCTCTTTTTATCTCTCTATCTCTTTCTCTCTTTTCTTATCTCTCTTCCTCTCTTTCTAACTCCCTTTTGTTTTATGTTTCTCTCTCTTGTTCATGGCGTGCACTTACCTCTCATCCACGAGGTTGGAGGTTCAAATCTTGCGCTCTGCATCTAATGGTAGACGACTATAGAAGGAAGCTTCCTCTAGAAGATGTTGTCCGCATCGTGTTGATGAACGTTCCCTTCTTTTGCTTATTACTCCGCAAACTCCACCACGCAACGTTGCTCACAGTTCAAGCTCCCATGCGAATGTCCACGCGAACGTCTCTCCATGGTTGCTTGTATGGTCTCGCTGATGACGAAGATGCTCTCCGAAATTAGTATGAACCTCTCTTCTCCTTGCCCAAGGTCTCTCTCTCTCCCTAAAGCTCTAATACCAAATGTGAGAAGTGGAGAATGACATGCCTGGGACTCACCTCCCAGCCTATTTATGGCCCTTGCCTAGTCACCATCTAGAGTTCCTTCTAAGGTCCCTCTACTCATCTGGCCATCATAAGTAGGTACCTCGTATGAACTCTCTGGCTTTTTGGCCTTGGCTATCCCCTGAGCAAGGAACATCTCGTTCCTCCAAGCATGTACATCTCAGGAATATAACATAGGTGTCACATCCAAAGTGAGTAGCATTTCCTCCTTTCAGTTGGCTATCAATTTTTACCCCTCTTTAGGGTTTTCCACAAAGCATCTCTTCTGCTTGAACTTGACCTAAAATCCTATCTCAACCATTTGCCCAACAAAAACTAGATTCTTTTTTTTTAATAATTATTATGGGAACTTTTCTTATTGAGGGAACATGAAGATATTTAAAGCACATCTCTTTCCAAGGGCCATCAAAAACGATATGGCCTATGTGTATAATGGCACGAGGAATATCATCTTGTGC
This sequence comes from Ceratopteris richardii, assembly GCA_020310875.1. Lineage (NCBI taxonomy): Eukaryota > Viridiplantae > Streptophyta > Polypodiopsida > Polypodiales > Pteridaceae > Ceratopteris > Ceratopteris richardii. The sequence continues at coordinate 148,505,259 of CM035422.1, forward strand.
TTCCACATGGTGTTTGGCTCATGGAACCAACATGTTTGAGAACTCCATGTTGCAATTCATGTGGTTGTCGCATCCACTATAAATGTACCATGTAGTTGTCCCTTATTTCATGTCATCAATGATCTAAATCATAGCTAGCATAGAATCATTTTGATTTGAATTAGATGCACAATTACCTTGAACTTTGGGGTTGCATTTGTCTTCACTCTTTGAGAGCAATCCCTTGCATAAGGGCCATACTTGCCTAGAATGAAGTGACCTTCTAAGCTTTTTTTTATTTTTATTTTGGTTGAGCCTTTCTCCTCCACCTTTGAACTTGCCTCTCCCTCTTGATGAAGAGTATTTTCTTCCTTACTCCTAATCAAGATCAGTCTTTGATCCGTTCCCTTGTCTACCTCTTCCTCTGCCTAGGTTCCTTCCTCTTTCTCTACCTTTACTTGCATAGAAAGCTTGGGCTTCATCCCCATTTCTCTTTGGACCTCTAATACTCATCTCCTTAGTGGATATCAAGGCCACCTACTATTCAAAGTGGGGAAGAGTAGCTTTGATATATAAAGGCATTGTAAAAGCCTCCCAATTTGCATTGCTAATGGATTAGATTTTAGGATATGAACATGGATAGGAGAGTGCACTATAAAGAGTGGTGCCTCTTGCATAGTAGGTTCAGTGCTTGGCTGCGATCTGAGAATCGCCTCCTTATTGGACATGACTCCTCTCACCTTGAGGGGAGTCATATAGATAAAGATTCCCTATAAGAGAGGAATCACTTATCCTAAATTATATGCTTTATCACACTTGTGGGCTTGCGAAGGAAGGGGTCTACTAGCTTATTCAAACTCTCAAAAAGCTCACCCACAAAAAAGATCTTGAAATTCAAAGTACATAGATTCCATGTAAGTTAGAAATCATTTCTCCTAAATTATAGGTTGTATCACACCTAAGTGTGATTTATGACTTATGCCTATTTTAAAGTGGATCTCAAATTCAAAATTGAACTTCATTTCTCGTGCTTTATATGTTTCTTCATGTTGCTCCATGTGGCATCCATCCAAGGGTCTAATAATGTACTAATGTTGAGACTAGAATTTCATTTTTATGATGCAACTAGATCCTAATCAATCAAAGGGAGCTCGACTACCATCTCTTATGGGTGAAAACACCAAATACGATAATATATTAAACTTTAAGTTCTTACATTTGATAGATACATACGTCATTTCTGTATGTTTTCTAACTATTATGATGATCAATCGAGCACTTCACCACCTCCTACCCATGGAATGACTTTACATGTGTCATCCGATAGGAATAATGATGAGTTTCATGATCATGAGCATATTATATGTTAGTATAATGTATCTTATGGCACCTGATACATAGCCACATTCATCATGTCATTATGAAGACATCACCATTTCTCCATTTTAAAAGCTGTGGACTTTTTCCAAAGTGATAAAAGCTAATATGAGAATAGGAACCTACATCAAATGAAAACTTTCTATCTACCCATCCTCTACCTAAAAATGTAGGGAAAACCAACACGACTCTACATTCTCTAGGATAAGAAAAAATCTTGTAGGAGGAGGAGGAGCTAGGCATGGGTGGAGGGATGAGTGTGGAACACTTAGATCTAGTTTCCATGTATTAGCACAAGAAATTTCTTTGACTTTAAAATATAATATTCGAGCTTATGTGCATAGCCAAAGCAAGCTCATCATGCTAGTATACACAACGGACTTGCGTTTTTTTTATATGAGTTGCTTTTGCAACAATTCCTATCTTGTTTTAGATTTGACAATTGTTTTAGACCTCTAAGAGCACCTTTTAGTGATTATTAGAAACCAAGAGCTCTAGATAGGGTGTCACATTCCTCATTTCATATATGAATACATAACCATTTCTCCACGTCAAAATCTATGAAAATAAGGACAACGTGATAAAAGATAAGGTGAACGAACACTTTCTCACCACCCATCCTATAGATGAAAATGTAGGGAAAATCAACACTGTCTGACAACCCATCCTTTGCATTGAACGAACACTTTGTGACCACACATCCTATAGATGAAAATATAGGGAAAACCAACACTAGTTTACATTCTCCAGAATAACAAATGCATGGAAGAGGATAACGAGCTAGCCATGCGTGGAGGGATGAGTGTGAAATGCTTAGACCCAGCTTTCATGTATTAGCACCAAGAGCTTGTGCTCCTTATCTATCCATTATTTTTCTATGTTCAAAATCTTTGTACAAACTCGATGCTAATTTGTAGACATATCTCAGTGTTGCAATGAAAAATCTAATTAATAAAAAATTTCTTCCAAGAACGATACTTATTTATATGTATTGATTGTATAGGGCTAGGAACACACACTATCAAAAATTAAATATCGGTTAAACTCTTTTAATCTAAGTTAAAAATTGATAGTAAAATTTTCTTTTCTATATTTATATATTTAAATTTATGTTTCGGATTTATTTTTCATTCATGTATGGAATATTAATGACTACTATTCATGTATGTAGATTCCAATGTATGATATTGATCATCATTCACCACACCATTCAAAATTTCCAATAATACCAACTTTATAAGAAGTATCTATGAGGAGGCTATGGATAAGTGATCCTGTAGAATATGCAAGATTGAAAAGAAAAATATTCGAAAGACAAGAAACCACAAGATGTGTGCGATGATCATGATGATGGCATGGTAGATTTTATAGAGAATTGGTTCAAAATGATAGCACAATAGTTGATATTTCTAAAAATGAGAATTATCTTTGAGAATATTGACTAAAGCACATCCATGAAGGAAGTCCATTAGCATGATTGATGCAAGTTTACTTATTCTCAATCTTCAAAATTTTTTTGATGGAGTAATGTATTTGTTTTGGGACTATTAAAGAATACTAATTATTTCTCTTTCTCTCTCTCTCTCTCACTCTCTCTCTCTCTCTCTCTCTCTCTCTCTCTATATATATATATATATATATATATATATATATATATATATATATATATATATATATATATATATATATATATATATATATATAGAGAGAGAGAGAGAGAGAGAGAGAGAGAGAGAGAGAGAGAGAGAGAGACAGAGAGAGAGAGAGAGCGAGAGAGTGAGAGAGAGTGAGAGAGAGTATGTGTGTATGTGTGTATGTATGTATACAAACACATACACACATATGTGTAAAGCACACCTATGAAGGAATTCGACTAACACGATTGAGTGCAAGTTCACTTATTCTAAATCTTCAAAATTGATTTGAATGGAGTAATGTATTTGTTTTGAAACTATTAAGGAATACTATTTAATTTATTGTGCTCTCTCTCTTTCTCTCTCTATCTATATATCTATCTATCTATATATATATATATATATTTATATATATATATATATATATATATATATATATATATATATATATATATATATATATATATATATATATATATATATATATATATATATATATATATATACAGAGAAAAACATACACACATAAACACATCAGCACATACATACATGCATAAACACACACGTGCACACACACACACACACACACATACATACATATATATATATATATATATATATATATATATATATATATATATATATATATATATATATATATATATATATATATATATATATATATGTATATGCATACACATACACATAAACATACATACATACATACATACATGCATACACACACACAGATAGAGATACATGCATACACACAAATACACATACACAAACATAAACACACATACATATACACACACATACACATGCATATACACATATACACACACATATACACACACATATACACACATACATACACACACATACACATACATGCATATAGACATACGGACACATTCATACACAAACATACATACACACACATGCACATACGAATAAACATACACATACACCTACACACAAATACATAGATACACATACACATACACATACATGCACATACAAATACACACACATTCTCATACACAAACATACACATACATACACAAACATATACACATACAAGCACATGCACATACATATACACATTGGTACACACACATACACATACGCATGAACATACACATACACATAGTAATTCACAAAAATACACAAACATACTCATTTACATACACATACACACACATACACATACAAATACACACATATACACATATACAGGCACCTACACTTACACATGCACACATACACATACACATAAACATAGGCACACATACACATACACATGCACGCAAATACACATACACATGCACATAAATACACATACACACACATACACACACATACACACACATACATACACACACATGCATACACAAAGATATACATAGACATGCATGCATACACACATAAAGATACCTGCTTATAGCATGCACATACACATACACACATACGTATACATACACACACATAGAAATACACATACACACACACACACACACACACACACACATATATATATATATATATATATATATATATATATATATATATATATATATATATATATATATATATATATATATATATATATATATATATATATATATATATATATATATATATATATATATATATATATTGATTATAACTTTTTTCCATGAACTTCTAGGTTTTTATTTGAATATCTTTTACCATGCAACAATATGCTTCATGCATCACATGATGAAATGATGAAGATGATCAAGAATCTTAGTATAGAATATCATCATATACATGCATGTCCCAATGATTATATTTTATATAGGTGTGAATATGGGGACTCTTTGACATGTCCAAAATTTTAATTTCCTTGATATAAGGACAAAGAATGTAAAATCCCTAAGAGGCTATTCAGACATTTTCCATTGGCTCCATCAAATCAATGTATTTCAAAACCCTGAATTATCAAATCTTTTGATATGGGGATTGGATCATGAAAGTACTGATGAGGTAATGAGATTCTAGTATATACTCCAATATTTTAGCACATCCATTCTAGATGGCCTCATTTTGCAAAAGATTCATTCAAATTAAAGTAAGGTGTTGCCTTAGATGCGTTTAATCCATCTACAATAAAATCTAGTAAACTGTAGACATTCCAAGTGCTAGAGTCAAGAAAAAAAGAAATGATATGTAGGAAATGGATGAATCAAACCCTAAGAGGGGGGATAAGGAGGTTATCCTAAACCATGGATTTTGGGGCAAGTGGTTATCCCATCATAGTCCTAGCAAGTAGGTCATGAGTTCAAGTCCCACAATTAGTAGTAGAGCCTAGGAAGGAGCCTTGGGCAAGTGGATGGAAATCATGTAGGTCACTTTCAAACATGTGTTTATCCAATAATAGAGTGTATCTTCCAATGGTAGGTTGGATTAAGACGTGTAAGATAATGTTGGAGAGCTCTCTTTATGAAATTTCTAATGGAATCCTTAGACTTTGGATCCAAGATATCTTACATGGGTGAGAACCACTTCCAAGAGACCAAGGTTGAGAGCAAGGAACATCCATAGGCTAGTGGCCAAAGAGAGGAAATGCAATTTTCAACATACAAAGGTTGAGAGCAAGGAACATCCATAGGCAATAGGCCAAGAAGCTGAAAGGTAAGGCTCAAGACACCATGGTTTAGATGATGGCAACTCTATAGGCAAGTGACCAAGATGCAAAATAAAAGGTTGAAGAAACCAAGGTTGAGAAAACGAAGATTTAAGGGAGTGTGAAAGAGTGAGTATATCAATTCAAGGGGAGACCAAGGATTGATAATTAGGGAAACTGATTTATAGAAGGGGAAGGGAGTGGTAGACTTGAGAAATGACATCCAGAAAATGGTTGAACCACACCTTAACAGGGAAGATTAGCAAGTAATCCACATGCATGGATTTCAAGAAAAGTGGTTAGCCCAACATACTCCTAGCTAGGAGTTCATGAGTTGAATTCTCACACCTAGTGGTAGGCATGAACTACAATCTCCCATCATATCTTATTATTAAAAAGGAACATTTAATGCTTTACTTTTAATTCCAAGAAAAAGACAAGTTAAAGATATGAATGTATATCTTGCTCCTCTCATCTATAATCTCCAAGAGTTATGAAGAGGTATTAATATCATTGATCGATAAAAAATCATTGATGAAAGAAACATTATGGTTCCTCAAACTATGGTAAGGATGATACACAATCTTTTAGGATATGGAAGTTGTTCATGTAATGCCATAATTTTTTGATTTAATATGTATGAATTCTAATGTGAGTTAAGCTAATTATACTTTTATGGTTTTCATGCATAGATGAATATCTACAAAGGGACATAAAGCTTGATGAGGGATGAATCTAACACCCTAATGCATCAATGGAAGATTGCAGCCCTCCATTATGTCTATAAGCAAGCTCACTATTCTACACTTTTCTCTAAACACGTAGAGATACTTAAGATGAAACTTTACATACCTACTATAGATGTTGAGATCTATCTAAAAAGCCATTAATCATGTGAAATTTGTATTCTACCATATGAATTTCATCCATTTCAAAACAAGATATCTATTTGCAAAAGTCTTTGCCTATGTGGACAGATATAACTTCACAGACTTGGAAATTCCACACAACTCACTCAGTCAAACAACATGGAACTTTGCCACATTTTGGGGAACTACATGGAAGATCAAATGAAGCTTCTAATTATTGAAAATAAATACATTGAGAAAGCAAACAATGCTCTACAATCTAGTACAATTAAGTTTTTGAATGCCTAATTATAGCTCTAGATATAGAGGAGCAAAATCATGAAAATAAAATAGATACGAAATCAAGGGGGTTGTGTGTTGGATTTTAGAACTTGAGATTTTACATTTTCCACAATCTAGCTAATCATAAATCCAATCTGTGTAGGTGCACTTTTAGGTGGGTGATTGATGAAAATTTTAATTTGACTCATTTTGGTGAGTCTTTAACTAGATTCCACAAATTTGGTTCCTTCTTGTTTATTGGTCCACTTCTTAAACTTGTAGAACATTGCTTTCTGATGGTGCAGACTTGATTTCAACACTCCCCCTCAAGTCTCAATACATAGGTTCTCCATTCCATTGCATGCCTTGAAGTGTTGTAGCTTTACTCCATTCAACAATTTGGTAAAACATATCAACATATTAGTTGTTTGTATCAACATGCTTCACCTTGACATCACTTGAGATTATTATCTCTCTAATAAAGTCGTTACACACTTCTATATGCTTCGGCGTTGCATGGAAGAGCGGATTTTAAGCCAAGCATATGATACTTATGTTGTTAGAAAAAAAATAGGTACTTGCTCAACCTGCAAATCAAGATCAACAAAAAAGTTATTGAGCTGCATAAGCTTACATGATACTTGTTCTAAGCCTCTATTCTCAGCTTTGATTGAAGAGATAATGATTGTTAGTTGTTTCTTTGACATCCATGAGATGGTCTTCTTCCCTAACTGGATAATATATCTATTAGTGATCCTCTTGTCATCTTTTAGATCTGCCCAATTAGCATTAAAATAAGCTTGTACATTTAGTCCATCATCAAAGGGTTAATATCGCCCTTCATTCATTGAGCCTTTCAGGTACCTTAGTACCATTTTGACTGCAACAAGATGAGGTATGCTTAGTGCTTGTGAAAATTGAGATAACACTCAATCAAATGTGCAACGTCTAGTCTTCTCATTGTAGCATATAAAAAAGAACCGATTACTTACCTAGACATGGTCACATCCTTAACTTCTTCACCTTCATGACCAATTTGTTTACCATTTACTTCTAGTGGATTTGAAATTGGCTAGCAATCACACAAGCCAAAGCTCTTCAAAATATCTAGAATGTATTTCTGTTGCATCAAGTATATACCTTTTTTTTTGTATGATATTTAAATCCTTAGGAATCACCCTAAATTCCCTAAATCAAAGATTCAAAACTCACATGCAAGATTCCTCTTTATGTCCTTTATTTTGGCTTCATCATCTCTTGTAATGATCAAATCATCAATATATATAAAAATGAAAACAGTTTGCTACCTTCTATCTTCACCAAGAGGTGGATTACATGACTTTGATTGTATCCACATGTTACCAAGTAGTCCTTGAGTCTTTAGTTCCTAGCCCTTGGAGCTTGTTTGATTCCATAAATATCCTTCTTAGGTCTACATACACACACATACACACGCATATACACACATATGTGCACATATACACACACATACATACACACACATACACATACATGCATATAGACATAACCATACATACATACACACACCATGCACATAGGAATAAACATACACATACACATACACACACATGTACACATACACACATACACACATACTCATACACAAATATATACATACATACACACATGTATATTCACATACAAACACCAACGCATACATATACACACACATACACATATACATAATAATTTACATACATACACACACATAAACATTTACATACACATACAGAAACATACACATACACACACATACACATACATGTAAACTTACACATACACACATGTACATGCACATACATACACATACACACACATACATGCACATACACATATACACATAGACATACACACACATACATACACACACATAGATATACATACACATGCATGCATACACACATAAAGATATATGCATATACCCATACACACATATATGCATACACACATACACATATACATACATAGACATAAACATACAAATACACATACACACACATAATTATATATATACACACACACACACACACACATATATATATATATATATATATATATATATATATATATATATATATATATATATATATATATATATATATATATATATATATATATATATATATATATATATATATATATATATATATATATATATATATATATATTCATAATAACTTTTCTTCATGAACTTCTAGGTTTTTATGAGAGAAGATTTTACCAGTTAATAATATTCTTCCTACATCACATGATGAAACAATGAAGAAGCTCAACAGTCTTGGTATAGACTGTCATTGTATACATGCATGTCCTAATGATTGTGTTTTTTATAGATGTGAGTATGAATACTCTTTGAAATTTCCAAAATGTCAATCTTCTTGATAAAAGGAAAAAGAAGGTAAAATACCTAAGAAGCTATTGAGAAATTTTCCATTGGCTCCACCAATTCAACATGGGTTTCAAAGCCTTAAATTATCAAACTTTTGGATATGGGGATTGGATCATAAAAGTACTTATGGAGTAATGAAAATTCTAGTAGATACTCCAATATCTTAGCAAATTCATTCTAGATGTCCTCATTTTGCACAAGATTTAGGCAATCTACATTAAGGTGTTGCATTAGATGGTTTTGATCCAATTACATTGAAATCTAGGACATGGTACACATGCCTAGTGTTAGATTCAGGAAACGACAAGTAGGAGATGGTAGAATCACACCCTAAAAAGGGGCATCAGGAGGTTATCCTCAACAATGGAGTTTGGGGCAAGTGGTTATTCCGTCATAGTCCTAGCAAGCAATTCATGAGTTCAAATCTCACAATTGGTAGTAGAGCCTAGGAAGTAGGGTAGGGGAAGTCGATGGAAGGCATGCACGTTGTCAAAACGGATGTATCTCACGTCGGGCTCAAGTGTCTTGAAGATGAGGCATGGTTGGTGGATTAGTTCAATTGCCAAGTCCAATGGTGCACATAGGGTGTTTCATGCAAGCTCAAGTGGTGGAATCGAGAAAAGAGATAATAAAAACTCAAGAAGAGGAGTCATCAGATCACTTACAAGACATATATAATAATCTTCAAAACCTTTCACTAGACATGGGTCAAGAGCATCCTCCAAGCATGTGTGTAGAGCCTCCTCCAAGATAACATAAGAATCATCACAGAGATGGAAGAGTGCCTCCTCCATGTCATTAAACTCCTCCAAAAGGTCACCTAGTGTAGAGCACACCTCCTTAACTTCCTCCCAGATTCTTGAATGATGGATAGATTGTTGGATGACGATCCAACAATGACCCATTCTACGTCTTATATAGGCTTTGAAGCCTCTTGAAAAGCAACCATAAAGCTTAAATCAAAAGCACTTTGTCATGTGATCGCCAAGCAAAAGCTACAATCATTCTCAGTCGGTCAATATTGCTTTTCAAATAACACTTTTGATGGAGAATTTTGTAAAAATGCTTATGCTCAATTTTTCATTGCCACCATTGCAATTGGAGGGAATCAAACCATGATCTCATCTATGAAATGCGCTCGGGCTAACCAAGGCATCCACATGAGTTTATGTACAAGCTGTACTAAGAGCTTTCTCATATGGTGTACGCCTTTGAAGATTTGTTGCTCATTTCAATAGCAATTGGTATGGTGTTATATATCATTGAAAAGCTCTTGAAGAGTCCTTTCCGATGGTCCAATAATATTTTTTCCTTATCTTTCACCAAATTTTGACTAACAATGATCTTTATCTTTTGAGTTGGAAGTCTTTCTTAGATGTTTGGAGATTGATGGTTCAAACTTTAAATATGTAGAGACGTAAATCTCTACAACATTCACCCTTACTAAAGATGCACATTGTCCTTGATGGGCCAATCAAGAAAATCACCTTTTTTCTCCAAAGATAGTCACATTTTATGGGAACATTGAATTTGAAATCAATTTTCAAGTGCATGGGAAGATAAATAATGTGCCTCTGCAAGGTTGTATAATGTAGCCCTATCAATTGCATACTTTGAAAATGCATAGGTAAAAAAGTATGGTTCAAACATTACAGTAAAAGGCATTTGATGGTGAAGCTTGTGGTCTCACTCACATAAATATCAATGTGCATATACATCGATCCTTACAATCACTCTGTGTGCATAGGTAAATCTCAATATGTGCCTTGATGCAAGGTCATGTAGTGAGACCCTACCATGCATACTCTGTCCAATTTCAATCAATTATGGTGCATAAGGGGTAAGAGGATGTCGATGATGAGGTACTTAAGAATTTTGATGATTGTTTTTAAATTTGATGTCATATTTTTTATTTGTTTACAAGTGCAAGTAGATTGTGCAAGCTAAAGAAATAAACATACGTGTATATACATTCATTTATGAATATTTTAAATTTAAAATAGAATCAATATGGTGCAAATAATGGAGACTAGAAAAAGAAGACTAAAAATGCATTAAACTCAAAACTCAATTCTCACTCCTCAATCAAAAAAATCTCTCAAATCACTCAAACTCTATAGATTTTCTCTATCTTCACAGGTAGATTTTTGAAGAAGGTCCTCCAATAATTTCTTCTGTTTGATAGAATCATCAAGTATTAGCACCAAAAAATACATTTCTTTTAAATAGCTTCCTCACTACAAGTTCTCTCATAAAGTCTTAGAAAACATTTGTTGCACAAGAACCCTTCATAGATCACATTTGGTATCTATTTGTCATATGCAAGATATTTCCCTGTATCGAACTAAAAAACATAATTTATCTTTTTTCATAAACATAATGCCATGCAAAGCTTAAAAAAACTTTTTATTCCTCATCAAAAGATGTATTATTCTCGTTATCATCTTCATCCACCATTCCTTCATTCAATGGACATTCCAGTATCTCTTCAAAATCTTTATAATCATAACCTTCTCATCCTTCAAACAACTTTACTCTTTTCCCTGCAAAAGGAACTTTAAAAACAGTGTAATCCAATTCCATCAAAAAAATATGTATTATTATCATTCAATTCGAAATCAATGTAAGAACAAAACCAATATTTCATGAGTTCTTTTCCTCACTTAAGATTGAGTATCAAACGAGCTATCATAAATTAAAGCCAATCTCCCTTTTGTAACTTCTTTAGATGTATACAATGTCCTTTATCAAAATGATTTTTTTTTCTTAATCTTGATTCTTTTATCTTTTAAACTACTTCATGTAATATTTGATTCCCCTGTTCTAATTGTTGCAATCTTACACTTAAGAACTCCTCTCTTGTGACATTATCCTTCCAACGAAGTGATGTGTAAGTTAAGATTTGAGTACAAATTGGAAAAATTGACTTTTGGCAGTACATTAACTTAGTAGGCATGTAACATTTGGTATGTGTGCCTATCATCCTATCCACCCAAAGTGCAAATGGTAAGTATCTAAGCCATTGTTTAACATCTCTATTACATGCTTTAGCTAGAGAGTTTACAATAGATGTATGTCCTCTATCTATTTTGCCATTAGCTTTAGGATTGTATGTAATAGTGAGCGACAAATGTATACCATGATGTTCAAAAAACTCTTTAGCTTCTTTAGCATTTAACTCTCCACGATCGGCAACTACTTTCTCTATATACCCAAATCGACCTATAATATCTTCTAATAAAAAATACCAAACATTATACGTGGTCTTAGAGCATAGTGCACAACCTTCTACATGATTGGTTAAATCTTCTCTTGCACGCATAATATAACACATTTTATCAATTCCATTAGGCATGACTACAAGTCTACTACCCACTTGTGATGAATACAAGGTGGTTATCTAGCACATAAAGGATTTCTATGCTTGACGGATGAATGAAGTTGACAAACAAAACATGTAGAAACATAATTATTTATATCAACAAACATTCTAGGCAAAAGCCCATAATGGTTGATGCATTTTCTTCATTAGTTGCAATTGAAGATCCCTTTTTCCACAACTCGTTGTGGATTCTTAACCTTACCTTTAGAACTTCTCCAAAGATAATCGTCTCGTAAGAATTGCCTATAAAAGCTTCCAAAAATTCATCAATAATTGGTCTAGTACCCACATTTCTAATGCTTACTTTATTAACAGACTGAAGATCTTGGATAAACCAAAGTTTTCCATTCTTCTTTGACACAATGAACCAATGGTTGGAATAGGGGGTTGAGGACGATTCAAGCATATGCATATTGGTTTTCTCTTTAAGCAATCTAATCATATACAAATTCCAAGGAAGATGTGGAATGGTAAAAGTAATCATTAAGGAAAGAATCCTAGGATCCACACATCCTATCTCAATAGGCTCTAAAGAAAATGTTTTACCATCTTGTTGAATAATCTTCAAGAAATATTATTCTTCTACTGGAAGAAGGAAACCACTAGCATCTAACTTGATTTGGTTTAATGATTTATTAGTAAATACATGTCCAATTTTGTTGAATGTCTAAGGATTGGCTCCTAAGTTACTTTCTTTATAATTTTATCAATTAATCTAGGTAGTGGTTGTTCTATTGGCTTTACCTTCCTATTATATTTTGTTTCTACTAAAGCTTCATGTTCTTTATCAGTATTGAAAACATATTCTTGAATCAAAGCATATACATCAAGTGAAGATAGGAGAATATTGGAATTAGAATTATTTTGGCAACATAATTCTAGCGTTTCAAGAAATGAGAAACAATGAGATCTTTCTATAAGATGCTCAATGTTCTCGTCATATTTTTTTTTTTAATGTTTTTCATATTTTAAGAGTATTTTTGGAATTTTCCTCAAATGTAGAAGATGGAAAATCGATAAAAACATTATCTATATTATGTACAGAAGTTTGTGAGATATCCAACCAAAGTCCACTGTTATCTCACTCAACAGTGGTTTTTGTTTGAACTCGTGATCTAAATGTATCAAAGGAGTTTTTTTAAAGGACCTAAGGTTGTGAGGATAATTAATACATATCATCATAAATTGAAAAGATTTCAGGCCATCACGAGAAGGAATCTTAGCAAAATCACAACTGTCGTCAAAAATTTATTTTACATTATTTGCAAGATAAATGGCTATCCCAAAATAATTGGGGATGAGCGATCATCATGAATAAAGAAGTTGTGCTCCTCTTTAACATAGTCGTTAGCAATTAGTACATTTTCACATGCACCAAATAAATAACTAGAAGCATTATTAGCTACCTTCATCTTCCAACCATGGTCTCTATCTATAGAACATTTTCCCTTGTATAAATCCCTTGAAAGAATATTTATTTAAGATCTTGAATCCAATAAAGCTATTTTTGGTTTATTATTATTTCCAATTTTGGCAATAGTTCCTATAGGATCTCTAGCCCAATGTTTCTTAATAAAGTGACTATTTGGGAATCCAGTTACTTTCTCTACATTCCAGTCACTAGTCCCAACTCATTATTTTTCTCAACTGGAACATAATATTATGATTCATTGAATTGGACAATACTAACTTTAGGCTCATCACTTTCTTTTCTTTCTTCCATTTCAATATCTTTGGTCTTATGTTCAATTGGTTCTCTCTCTCTCTCTCTCTCTCTCTCTCTCTCTCTCTCTCTCTCTCTCTTTTCCTTGTATTCATAAAGTCTTCCTTAACATCCATGCGTGATAAAGCTAGCAGTTCTTCTAATGTAAAAAGTTACTTCAACTTTCATAATTTTTCATCCACTAATTTTTGAATGTCTATTTGCTTTTCTAATTGATATATCAATCAAAAAATAGGTGGCTTCTTTCAAGTTTTGTCTTCTTGAACACCTTCTTTTTGCATAGGTTGATTTTCATTCTTTTCAAGTTTTTCAAACACTTGCTCAATTTTTCCTTTGTTTGGAGTTTTCTTATCTTTCTCTTCTTTTTTTAATCTCTTGTCTAGACTGAGTTCTAGATGGATACTTATTTGCTTCATTAGATTCACTCCTAGTAGTATGTCTAGAATAACCTTCGTTCTCTTCATCTCGCTTTCTCTTTTCATTTATATTTATCTTATGATCATAGAGAGATAATAGGTCAATTGATTCATTCCAATAGGCCTTTGCACGGACACACAGCTTGTGACATACAAAAGACTAAACCGATAGTTTTCCTCTACTAGCAACATCATATACATGGCTCCAAAATTCACAATTTCAATCCTCACGATCAAGCCTACATGCATATGTGTTTTGACTTATAGAGGCCTCATAGAATTTCTTCATACTTAGTTTACCAAGGTTCCTTCCCAGAGGTGTTTTGGTCACATAATCAGAGATTTGTCGATCAATCTGAGTGACCCATTTTGTATCTTTAGCTTCCTCAAAAAGATTACAAATCCAATGTGGGTGATCAATCTCATCACACCAAAGGCATCTTCGGGGCTGAGTAAACACTCTCCTATGCGGCATTTGAGTCTTAGGGTCTTGATCTAGCTCTCTTAGCCTCTCTTATTCTCTTGGTTTAGTTTCATGCATACTTCTCAAGGATGCCATTTGGGCTATAATGTCTCCATATGTTTATCCATTGAGTCTAATTTAATTTCCAATATGTTTCTACCAAATCCTTGTGAAGTATGGTCAATTTCTAGTTTTGGTAGTGTACCTCTTTCATTTAGCCTAGGATTCTGAACTTGATTACATTCTTGCCTTAGAGCTATCCTATGAATAGCTACTTGCTCATTCTCCCAAGATTCAATCAATCCACTAGCAATTGTTTCATTCTCGAGCATGTGTTCTTTGGATGTTACATTTTGATACCTTCTCCCTTGCTAAGCTTTGACTACTGGAGGTCTCAATTGTTATAGCCCCCTTTTGATGTCTTTTTCATTTGATAAATCCTCCTTATGCTTTCATGCGTTGTCTTGATCACTCTCGGTATTCATAATGATTTCCACTCCTCTCCCCAAGCCTCCAAAATTCTT
>CM035422.1:148523446-149048446 GCA_020310875.1 Ceratopteris richardii
CTTGTTCAACTATGGCACTCAAACCCTATCAAATTTGAAGGTTTTGCACAAGAGGCTAGCTCACATCAGAGAAAGATCCCTCAGGCCAATCTATAGAGATCTAATTGTACTTGGACTATCAAACATATCAAAACAACACATCGTATACAAGTATAGTGCATGCGAGTTTTGAAAGTTATACAAGCAACCATTTAGTGAGAAATTCTACATACATGGAGATCTCTTGGATCTTGTACACACAAAGCTTTGGGACAAGAACCTTCGATTTCTAGATTAACGTACTATATTTCATTCATCGATTATTGTAGCAAATCAACTATCTTATATTTCATGAAGCATGAGGATGAAGCATTTTCATGCTTCAAAAAATACTATGCTCTTGTGGATAATTCAACAAATAAAACCCTAAAAAGAATGAGGTGAGATGGAGGGGTAGAATACTTCTCCCCTAATTTGTATTCTTATCTCCAAGAGGGAGGAATCAAAAGGAAAATTACCACTAGATAGACTCTTGTGCAAAATGGAGTGGCACAAAAGATAATAGGACAACTATGGAGGTAGCAAGGTCCATGCTCAATGAGAAGAAAGTTGCTAACTACTTATAGGCAGAAGTAGTATCTACTACCAACTATTTAGTAAATAGAATTCCATCAAAGGCTTCGGATGGAATCACTCATATGAGGCATGGAATGGAAGAAGACCTATCTCGGATCATTGCAAGATCTTTGGGTGCATTGTATTTGCACACATAACTTCACGGATAAAGGTTAATTTAGACCCTAAGCTAGAGAAAAGATCTGTGTTCATTGGCTATGACCTTCATCAAAAAGGTCATAAATTATTTATTCCAAGAAACAAAGGAATCATAGTAAGAAAAACTTTTGTGTCTGATGAAAAGAATTCATTTTTTTGAAGATGATTTCATGAGAATCAAGCTCTCTTGTAACCTAGAGGAATACTTTCCAGATCTTTCAAGAAAGTGTGATCATGTGCTTGAAGCATCAATTGACCCTGAAGATGATCAAAAGACTCCAAGGAGAGAAGTTAATTCATGGAAATCCGAAGGTAAAGGTAAATTGCACAAGTTGAGGGATGTGGCAAAGTCTTCTCAACAAACAATTAGAAGTTCAAGTAGAGAAGAGAAGAAGCTAGAAACATTTGCCTATGATGCATCGTTGTTCACCAAACACTCTATCTATTTAGAACATGATTCAAAATTTAATATGAGGAACGAAAAAGGAAATCTGAGTGAATGAATGCTATAGATAAAAAGATTGAATCCTTAGATGTAAATCACACGTGGGAGTTAGTAACCAATACTTTATCTATGAACATCCTATGATCAATGTGGATATACAAGGTAAAGAAAAATTCTAATGGAGTTATCAACAAGTACAAAACAAGACTTGCGTCTAAAGGATATGCATAGACACAAGCGATTGACTATGGAGAGACTTTTTCACCTATGGAAAGGATGCCAAAATACCAAATACTTATGCGCATTGTAGCTTCAGAGAATTAGAAGATTTAGCACGTGGATGTAAAGGATGCATTCCTAGACAATTGGATATTTGAAGAGGTATACATGGTTCAACCCTCTCGTTTTGAAGATTCATCATACCTTGAATTTGTATACATATAAAGGAAGGCATTATATGGTTTGAAGCAAGCCCTAAGGGATTGGAATCATAGGCTTATCACACAATTGAAAGATAGAGGATTCATTATTAGTGAAGAAGTTCCTTCTCTTTTTGTCAAG
Organism: Ceratopteris richardii; assembly: GCA_020310875.1. Taxonomy (NCBI): domain Eukaryota; kingdom Viridiplantae; phylum Streptophyta; class Polypodiopsida; order Polypodiales; family Pteridaceae; genus Ceratopteris; species Ceratopteris richardii. The sequence goes on from CM035422.1 coordinate 148,525,206, forward strand.
AGGAATCAATCTGAGGTCATATATCTCTCTGTATATGTTGATGATATCATAATTACATGTAATGATTCTACAGGGGTAAGGACATTCAGCTTCACTTGAAAGAAGATTTCAAAATGAGTGACCTAAGACAACTCGCATATTTCCTAGGGGGAAGTAGTGTATACAGAAGAGTGTATATTTCTGACTCAAAGGAAGTACATCAAAGACATGCTTGCTAAATTCAAAACGGAAAAAGCAAAGGTTATGGGTACACCCATGGACAAGAGTCGAGATTTTCTATGGTGTAAGTGTCTTTAATCAGTTTATGCACACTCCTAGAAAACCTCACCTAGAATCGGTGAAGATAATACTTTACTTGAGGAGAACCATCAATCAAGGTTTGTGTTACCTATACACACCTTATTTAGATAGAAAACTTATCTATAATTTAGATTGGGTAGGTTCTAAAGATGATAAAATAAGTACAACAAGATATGTCACCTTTGTTGGTACAAAACGCATCTCATGGTCCTCAAAGAAGCAACCGATTCTTGCACTCTCATCATCTGAAGCTGAATATCAAGGAAGCCAATGCAACTTAGGAGGCAGTGTGGTTGAAGACCTTGCATAGAGGGTAATTAAATTTTCTATGCGTATTTCTTTGCTCAAGGATCTAGAATGAAGGATTCCATACAATGGAAGCTCTTCAACAAAGAGAAGTTGTTTGATGCATCATAAAGATGGATGTAAATAAGAATTTGATTGATGATGTTGAGCCTAAAGTGGTCCCATTCACGCATATGTGACCAGATTTAGCTATCTTATTCCCAAGTGTGATTGATTTGAAACAAAAATTTGATATTAATGTTTTAGTTCCTAGTGCTAGAATTTAACCAGCCAAAAGTAAGCATAACTCCCATGATTACACTAGAAGCATCCCGCGTTCGTCATCATTTGGAACACGGATAGCAGGAGTTGATCCACCCAACTATCTACTTTCCCATCCGAATGTGAAAATATCCACACTGATTCGGCCAGCTTGAGGTGATGTGTTTTTGAATTTGGGTTTAAATAATTTTGATGTATGGAAAGTTGGAAAAGTAGAAATGTGCGTCACTGATTGAGGATGACAGCCTCGTTGCGCGCAAGATGCTATTTCTAATTTTGTGTTATGTTTATATTCCGCTATGGCTGTACGTTTACAGAGGGATAAAGAAGCGTATGTGCCTCTGCCCTGTAAGAAAGGAGCAGAAAAAGCCCGTGTATGCCTCGCACGCACATTTATCGAGAGACAGAGAGAGAGATGGTCTATGCACCACATAGTTCAGAGCAAAAAGAATCTGATTGGCTAGTTGGGCAGGAGAAACGTTGTGATCTACGAGTCAAAGAGAGATTAACAAAGACATTTGTCGTCGCTATGCCAATTGTCTCGTCCGACACTACGTGGGTCCTTTTACAGGTTATTATTTATGTTTTGCGTGCTTAATATTATTCATATTATAATTACGTTTTTCTATATACACGGAAGAGATTGAAAAGAAAAATCTTTATCATTGACTTCATGTCTTGGTCGAGCTCGTGTTTAAGTATTGTTAACTTTTGTTTTGGGCAAAACGGGTTTTAAATTGAAAACAAGGAAGAACTACAAGAAGATTAAGTGACGTGGTTGGGTCTTTTGCCTCATGATTGAGGAGATTGAGGCTTCGACTATTTTGAGTCTTGTGCCTTCACTTTGTCTTCGTTTGTGTCACCTTTGGGCATATCATACTATCTAACCCCTACTTTTTGGGATACGAGGGATCCGATGGGTACTATGTGTGCCTTCACCTTTACACTCAATGATATAAGGCATATAAGGAAGAGTACGCTTTAGTCACACTTTCAAATTTTTTTAAAATATAAAAACAAAGAAGTTTAGAGGTTGGTTGCCTCCCTAGTCCTCTTGTAATTCTTCCTTCTTTTTTAGTGTAAACACCATTCTTAACACGAGCTTAATGAAAACATCAAGTCAATGATGAAGGATTTTTCCAATGGAAGCACGTCTCGTGTCAATCTAGAAGAAATTAGATAAAGTTTGAACATATTGATCAATGCCAAAGAGTGGATGAGTAGGATTTGTACGACTTAAGTTAAAAGATTAATTGTTGGTGGGAGTCTCAGAGCTGTCTCCATTTTGGCCAAAAAGATACAAATCCCAAAGGACTTACATGGATGAGTTGTAATAGGATTGAAAATAGTCAAAGAGTAAAGAACAAACCAAATTTCTCTTTTCAGGATTTCAATAGAAAATGGTGCTTGAATTGATCTCGCATGAGATAGGTTTTCAAGTTCAAAGATTTTTGGCACCCTTTGGCAGAGTTGAGGAAAGTGACACTTCTTTGGCGAACCCTCCACAGGGGGATCACGATCAATGTGAAAAGATGTTAAAATTTGTGCTATTACACCATGATGTAAAAGATGCCATGGATTTCATGAAGAACGTGCGTAACTCTTTTTGTTGTACCCATGGAAAGCTTTCATCTCATGGAGAGTCCATGGAGGGCTGAATCTTGCAAGGATGCTAGTCTAAAAACAAGCTTTGTTGGAAGAGGCAAGTAGCTACTCCTGAACCCTTTGGGATGTGTTCAAAAGTATGGTCATTTCGAAAGTTTGGAAGGAGAGGTGTGTGGATAACTTTGAATCCCTTTAAAAAAATTGGTCGATTTAAACTTCCCCTGACCTTGTTGATAGAAAAAGTAGGAACTCTAAGAGATCCCCCCACCCGAAGCCATCCCTCTCTCTCCCCCCCCCCCCCCCCCCCCCGCCTTGAAGCATCATATAATCTTTGTCACAAAAAACAATAAGCTCAAAAGTAACTAGCTGTGGGTATCAATTCATCATTGAGTTCCTTAGCTAACCTACATAGTTTTTTGTTGGTCACTTGTTGGATTCCCTATCGTTGGAAGGATCCTCCTTGCGTCTCCTTTGTATCTCCTATTTAATTCTTGTATATTATCTTTTTTTTTTGAAATATGTTTAAAGTTTTTCTCGTCAAACACAAAGATTCGGGAGAATAAAAAAGAAGATCGATAATCGTTTTGTCCCGTTCATAGGGACTCACTTATTTGTTAGCTTTTTGTTTTCCGCAATGGACAACCTATGGTGCATAAACAGGGGACTCCTTAGAATCATAGATCTTCCTACCCAGACATGTGAGGGACGTATAAATAGACCAACTTTGTATGTTTTTTCAAAGCTTACTACACAAATGTTCCTTCTCGATTTTTGATAGTGCTTTACCACTTACGGCATTCTAAAAACCACAAGAGGAATCAATCGATTCCCCAACAAGAGATTTGCTTCTAGCTAACTTGATTTAGCAATAAAAAGAGCTTGTTGAGGCATTACTAAGTAAGATAATGCCTAGCAAAATAGAAGAAAACATATAAGTCTTCCCTAGCACCCCTTCATATATTCCACCAAGGTAGAGCATCATAAATTTTTCTAGATTTGATATCTCTCCATATCACTCTATGTAAAATCTTCCATATGAACACAACTTTTGTATATTTGATAAGTGGGTGCCACAAGTTCTTGATTTTGTAATCCAACTCTCCATGTCCTAGTCGCACATCAACTCTTTCTAATAGAGCGATGAGAGTTTAGGTTTCTTTTGATTCATATGGGAGCTTCCATCCTATTGGCACACAATCTCACGTAGAGAATTAAACTTTGCGTATACTATTTTAAAATCCACCATACTTTTTGCATGATTTCATACAAACAGAGCTTGTGAAAATGTAATCTAATTTCTATCGACCCCATAGATATGCTTGAGCTTTTTTAATGAAATACTTTTTTCTCTTTTTTTTCAGAGGAATCTCGGTTTTGCCCTAGAGTCTCTTGCTTGATTTAACAAAGAAACACAATAATATAGTGATTGGGCAAGGTTTGGAATAGAAATGGCCAAGGTTTGGCAAAAAATCTAAGTTTTAAAATATTTATAGAGAAGGTTAATGAGCTTGACATCACCCTCATGTGCGGCCCATTTACTTTTGATCTTGTTATTTTCCATGGTGAAGATCCTATGGTGTTTGAATAAAGGGGACTTTTTACAATTACATATTCTTCTAGCAAGTAGGGCACGAGATTGAAAGCTTCGATTAGTTTTCATTTATACCTACATTATCCTTATTTCCCTAGGATTTTAAGTGAAATTGGTATTCATTTTTTGAGAACAGGGAAATAATTATTAGCAAACATGGAGGTACAAGATAAAGAGAGAGATACAAAAGAGGCCAAAACCTCTACCCTCTTACCAAGAGGGATTCATCATGTTAACTAAGAACAACTATGTAGTTCCACTAAGGAGCTGAATTCTTTTTTATCCCTTCATGCAAGAGCTACTTTCTTTGGAGCATATTGTTCATTGTGAAAAAAACTCTATGCTTTTTTGGGGAGAGGGGGTCTTTTGAAGTTCATAATCCTTCTTGATAGGAGATCAAGGGAAGTATCTATGGGCAATTCCTTTTTGAAGCTTCTAAAGTTAGAAAAACATCTCTCCTTCTAAACTTTCCAAAGGGATTTGCTTCTAATCATGTTCCAAGTGACGAAGGAGGAGCCCATAATCTCACCTAGAGAAGCATGCTTTTACCACTACAACATATCAGGGGCATACCGACGTTGCCCATACCGACGGTCACGCCTCGGCGTCGGTATGATCGTTGAAAATTCTTGAAAAACCCTGGATGCAATACCGACGGTCATTTAATCATCGGTATACAGGCGTCGGTATGATCGCCAGTATAGGCGTCGGTACTTTACTGTAAATTACTGATGCTTATACTGACGCTTATACCAACGCTTTTATCGACCGCTCATACCAATGCTTATACCGAGGCAATGTTTTAACCGGGCCCGAGAGCAAAAATTCGATATTTGCTTGCACTTTGAACCAAAGTTTGCTATTGTCGAGTTTGTGCACGTGAACTACATTCTGCGCCTATTGTGTACACACATCTCTCTCTTTCTCACTCTTTCTCTCTCTCTCTCTCTCTCTCTCTCTCTCTCTCTCTCTCTTTCTCTACATCTCTGTTTCTCTAGATCTGAAATTGTTGTAAGAATTGCACATACTGTAGCACCCTTTCTCTTTCTTTGTGTTTTCCCTTTTCTAATTTCTCTTCTCTTTCGTTTTGTAGGAGCTTTTTGACATCAAATCTTTGGAATTCGACGAAGGGCAACATTAAGTGGACCTTGAGGATAATGCTCCAAACAATTACATCGATGTAAGTGATTGTTTTGTTTTCGATTGACATAGAGTGAGATAGAGAGAGAGAGAGAGAGATGAAAGAAAGAGAGAGATCTAGAGAAACATAAAGAGAGAGAGAGACAGAGAGAGACAGAGAGAGAGAAAGAGAGAGAGATGAAAGAGAAAGATAGAGAGAGAGTGAAAGAGAGAGAGATGAAATAGAAAGAGAATGAGATAGAGAGACAAATGCATACATACATACACACACATATGCATACACATACTCACATACATATTACATGCACACATGCATATTACATACACACTCACATACATATTACATACACACATGCATATACATACACATAAGTATTACATACTCACATGCATACACACATATACATACATACATGCATAGTACATACAAAAATGCATATTACATACACACATGCATATTAGATACACACATGCAAATACATACACACACATATTCATTCTCATACTCACGTATACACACATATACATACACACATGTACACACACACATGTATACATACACACGTGCAAATGCATACATACATACACACATATTTGCATGTACACACACACATAAATACATAAACACATGCATATTACATACACACTCACATATGTATACACACACATATGTGCATACACACATGCATATGCATACATACATACATACACACACATATGCATGTACACACACACATACATACATACACACATGCATATTACATGCACACACACATATATATACACACTCACATATGTATACACACACATGAGTACATGCACATACACATACACACACATCACATATACATACACACATACACACATACACACATATACATGTTTTAGGGTTAGGGTTTTAGAATTAGGGTTTATGAATTTCTCTTTTCTTTTGTTTTGCAGGAGATTTTTGGCATCAATTCTTTGGAATTGAACGAAGGAGAACATTAAGTGGACTTTGACGACAACGCTCCAAACAATTACATGGATGTAAGTGATTGTTTTGTTTTCAATTGATATAGAGTGAGAGAGAGAGAGATACATACACACTATTTGATTCTACACACACATACATACATACACACATGCATACTACATACACACACACATATGAATACACACTCACATATGTATACACACACATATGTGCATAGACACATGCATATGCATACATACATACACACACATATGCATGTACACATACACATACATACATACAGACATGCTTATTACATACACATGCACATATATATACACATTCACATATGTATACACACTTTTGCAGCAGCTTTTTGGCATTGATTCTTTGGAATTTGACAATAGACGACATCGATTGGGCTTTGAAGAGAGCGATAAAAAGAATTACATCGATGTAAGTGATTGTTTTGTTCTTTTTTATAAATAGAGAGAGAGAGAGAAAGAGAGAGAGAGAGAGAGAGAGAGAGAGAGAGAGAGAGAGAGAGAGATGAAAGAGAGAGAGAATAAGAGAGAGAGAGAGAGAGAGAAAATAAGAGAGAGAGAGAGAGAGAATAAGAGAGAGAGAGAGAGGGAGAAAGAGGGAGAAAGAGGGGAGAGAGAGAGAGAGAGAGAGAGAGAGAGAGATGAAAGAGAGAGAGAATGAGAGAGAGAGATGAAAGAGAGAGAGAGATGAAAGAGAGTAAGAATAAGAGAGAGAGAGAGAGAGATGAAAGAGAGAGATAATAAGAGAGAGAGAGAAAGAGAGAGAGAGAGAGGGAGAGAGAGATAAAAGAGAGAGAGAGAGATAAAGAGAGAGATATAGATAGATAGAAAGAGAGAGACATAGAGATACATACACACACATGCATACGTATTTCATACACATATGCTTATGCATATGCATATGCATACATACACACACACATATAAATGTTTTAGGGTTAGGGTTTTAGGATTAGGGTTTTTTATGTTTACACATATACACACATAATACATACACACATGCACACATATACACATGCATACATACACATACACACACATCATACATACATACACACATATGCATGTTTTAGGGTTAGGGTTTTAGGATTAGGATTCTGTGCTTTTACATATATACACACATGCATACACACATATACACATATGAACACATAATACATATACACATACACACACACATACACACACACACAAAGACACACACACATATACATACATACACACATGTGACATATACATACACACATATTCATGTTTTAGGGTTAGGGTTTTAAGATTAGGGTTTTTGGTTTTTACTTATATACACACATGCATACACATATACATGTTTTAGGTCTAGGTCTTCAGGATTAGGGTTTTAGGGTTTTTACATAGATACACATATGCATACACACACATACACACACACACACACACACACACACACACACACACATATATATATATATATATATATATATATATATATATATATATATATATATATATATATATATATATATATATATATATATATATATATATATATATATATATATATATATATATATATGTATATATATTCATATACACATATATATACACAAAAATACACACATACACATGTTTTAGGTCTAGGTCATTAGGATTAGGGTTCTAGGGTTTTTAAAAATTCAGACAAATATTTACACATATACAAATATACACACATAATACATATACACATACACATGTATATAAATAGGCATACACACATATACATGTGTTCTGGTTGTTGTTTATAAATATCATGTCAATGTGTCTCATTTCTTTGTAGATGGTTCATGATTGATTTCTCCCATGTCTTTTGTATTTTATAGTATGTTTTGCTTTAACAAATCATGTTTCTGTTGCATGTCATACATGTCACATGTTCTCCGGTTTTTCTTGGGCAGAGTGTATTGTCTTTTGCTACACAGCAGCATGGGAATGTTGCTGTAGCAAGAGACAACATACTCTGCCAAAAACAATTTTGCAGATATGGTCGTCGCTATAGGCGACGGTATAAGCGTCCGTATCCCCAGGCAGATACCGATGCTTATATCCACTATTCTGCCCAAGGGCATACCGTCGCTTATACCGATGCTTATACCGACGCATATACCGATGCATATAACGACACTTATAGCGATGCTTATACCGAGGCTTATACCGAGGCTTATACCGAAGCTTATACCGGCGCTTTGGTTCCGATGCCTACACCGACCCTTACACCGATGTCGGGGCAAAATTGTGCTCGTTCATTTTCCTCGGTGGAAGCCTCGGTATACCCTCGATATGTTGTAGTGTACTGGACTCATTTGTCCACCTTGAGATGTCTACTCACATCTCTCCAAATGATTCTATTAGTGAAACGAAAGAATAAATAAGCAATATCTTTTCTCCCTCTATGACATCTCTTGCATGATGGCATTACACTATACACTTTGGAAGCTTCCACATTGTTCTAGACCTTAGAGTGGAGAATTTGTCAAAGAAAGGTCACTTTCTTGTATTCTACAAATAGGTGTCAAAAGAGCTTTTAACTTAACGTCCCTTCTCATCAAGTACTATTTCAAGCACCATTTTCTATTGGCAGGTTAGTTAAATATATGTGTTTTCTTGATTCAGAGGACTTCTTCAATTTTATTTCCATTTCTCTGCTTGAGCCCTTGGAGATGCAAGTAATATTGCCCTTGAAGAAGGAAATGTTGGACCATCTTCCAAGAAATGATGGTGTATTTCCAAAGGTAGTAGTCATGAAAGTCCACTATATAACTCTAAACAAATGTTATCTAGTTTCTTTTAGATTGGCCCCAAATTTGTTTTTAGAGATGAAATGCTTTGGAAAAAAACTGTTGGAGTTCAAGCATCTCTTTCCAAATTTCTCTGATGTCGGCGATAGAGAACCAAATAAGATCATTATCCTTGATTCCTCCTACCATTTACAATCCTTATTAACATAAGACTAAGGCTTCAGCTAGCTCCAAGCTAACTATAGGGAGGCAAACAAGATGTCATCCGTAGGGATCACTAAGATCGAGGTAAAAAATTAAAAGTGAGGAGGTCAAGGATATGCCACATAGGGACCCCTAAGTAGATCAAGATCTCAATAGTTCTAAAACACTTACTTATACCAAGATTCATTGTTGTCAATCCAAGCTTTAGAACTCCATTTCATAATGAGGTTTTCGCCATGGCTTCAAACTCAAGAATTCCAAGGTTTCTAAAATATTTGGAGTGAGAGAATATGTCCATCTCATCTTTGGCATCTTTCTCTAATACGGTCATCCATCCACATTCCATCTTCATCAATTCAAAGTCTACGAGCTCCAACAAGCAAGGAAGTGAACGATGGAGGAATTAAAGAACAAGTTGATCTTCAACACTTTACAGCCACATTCAACTACATGACCTTCCATATGTAAGCCTTTGAATTAAATTTTTTTATGGACCCTATCCCATATCTAACCAATCAAAACCTGAAAAACTCATCAAAACCTCCAAAAAAAATCAGGAACCCAAGCAATTGCAATAGTTCAGCCAAGGCAAGCTCAAGCAATCATGATGTCTTATGAAAAAAGTTGATCGTTGAGAGAAAGTTTTGAAAGAAATATTAACATGGTTAATTTTAGAGCCACTCACAAGGCATGAACTATTAATTTTCAAAGTTGAGATGTATGTACCTTTTTTTGATGATGAGCGCATTATTATCATCAGCAAACATTCTAAAGACAATCTAATCTTGTCCTTGACGCATCAAAAGACCTTTGATTTGTCTAGAATGAACTTAATTTTCAACAACTTAGGTAAGATCATTAATAGAAAATATGTAATAGTAGAAGGCCAAGGGAGCAATCCTTCTTGATTGATCTTCTTATCCATATGGAGGCATAGGGACAACTCTTAATATCAATTTGAGTTGAGGAATTACCTCAAAAAATATTGATCTTTTGGTTGAATCTAGAACCGAAATCCAAACCTTAAGAGATTGAAGAAATAAAGAGCTTACAAGATGGATTTTAAAATGGATCTACCCTTGAATAAATATTTTTTTACTTTGTAGAGCCAAGTCCAAAGGTGTTTCCTTATGGGATTATCTACGACCTTACGGGCACTGACCTTGTATCTAGTTTGGAGCATGGTGATTAGTCCAAGTCTTTAGTTCATTCTTTCTAACTTTTGTATGGGTCAATTTTGTAAATTGTTCATTCAAACACATTTGAATGGCACCAAATCTAAGTACCTACCTCTAAGGGACTAGGAAGAAAATCTATACAACTCTTGAAAATTTATTAATGAGACCATGTAGGCTAGGCTTTTCTAGTGAAGATCAAGTTCGAACCTTGGGAGCACTTTGGAGTATTTTCATTGGCTACAAGTCGAAAGCTTTGGCTAGATCACATTGGCAACAAGTGGAATAATAAAGGAACAAGAAATACACCAAATTCCTTTAACAAAAGGTTTCTGAATGGACCCTCATTCATCTCATCTATTTCCAATCACTCTTGGGTGAGATATCTTAACTTTAACAAAAGAGAATCTCACTTTCACCCTCATTTCCAATCACTCTTGGGTGAGATATCTTAATTTTAACAAAAGAGAATCTCACTTTCACCCTCACTGTACGTGATTGTTAGCAAGCAAGCCTCTCGCTTTCTCTTTTCTTGTTTTGAGTGGGCATACCTCTCTATGTATGCAGACAATGTTGGAACTCTCTACCCTTCAATATTCCACATTGTTTCTCCTTCGTTACGAATTCACTTTATGTAATCTTTGTGTCATTGTGATGAGGATTTAACGTAAAACATTTTGCTTAGTTAAATGAAAACGTTCTTGGATCCCTTTGCAATTTAAGGGATCCGGGAAATTGCTAATAAGTATATAGGAGGAAGCCATCTAGAGACCTAGAAAGCTCTAGTTGATTTATTAGCATCTTCGCAAACCTTGATATTAATGTTTTATTTTAATAAAGGAAGTTAGGCCTTAGCCTACTCTCCCGGACTTGAATTAATTAAAAGAAAATTACAAAAGAAGGGGAGTAGTGCCCGCGGGATCCCCCGAATCCCACAGAGTGGGGGTAGATTCTACATAGTTTAGATGGCATTACACACAAGGTAAATCACCCTCTCATCAACCGCATGCCGGGCCCACATGGGTTTAAGCTTTTTGTTGATCAAAGGAGCACTAGATGATACCTAAATGGGTTTTCTTACAATGAAGGAGGAACAATGATTTCTCAATCGACCACTCTTTGGGGGATTCACCAAAGTTATGAGCACATCTTTCCCGCCAGATCTTCCATGGGACCTTCCCTTTGATGGCGTTATAGAGAGATGCGAAGCAACCAATCGTTTCTCCAAGTAGAGCTTGTTTGCAACTGATATGTTTACTAAGTTTAATTTTCTTGTCGAGCCTTCAAGGACGACCTTGCAAATCTTACATGAAGTTATAGAGCAGGTTGATAAACCTTGCATCCCCATCGTGCGGAGCCCACTTGGTTTTAAGCTTGTTGTTGACATACTATAGCTCTTTGTGATGTCTGAAGGGGGACGGGGTTTCTTATAGTTAGCAATTCATTTGCCGAGAAGGAATATGGAGTTCTCGAGCGACCACTCCTTGGGGGTATTGCCAAAGTTTTGAGCACATCTTTCCCGCCAAATCTTCCAAAGGATCTCTCCCCTGATCGCATTCCACAATGCCATAGAGCAACCGATTGCTTCACCAATAAGTGCTTGCTTCCAATTGATTTGTTTTTGGAGTCCCAGAGACTGACTTATGATCCTCCATAACCGAAGGGATTTAGGGCAATCAAAGAATAGGTGGCCAATATCCTCTTTGCTACAGCAACATCGCTTGCACCAGGTGAGAACACCACAAATCTTGTTAGCTTTTGCATTGGTCCATATTCCACGGTGTAAAATTTGCCATACGAGGATGGACTTTTTCTTTTCAATGAGAGGCTGCCAGATAGACATAAATTTCATATCCCAACGAAGTAGCATCCAGTTGAGACACCATTTCTTGTTGAGACTCATGTGAATGTCATTGCGAGCTTTGACATATGGAAGCTTGGAGAGGCGATTAGCATTATACCATTAGCTCCCGAGCGTCCTATCCCATAAGTAGTCGGATGTTAGAGCGGTCCCAAGCATGGCTTCTACTCAATAAAACATTCCATTCCTCGTACATGACCACAACACTAGTGTCGAGGTTCTCAAAGTCCACCCATCTATTTCTGTCCCGTTTCGAGAGGTACTTCCATTGTTTGAATCCCTTATTCTAGAGTCTCTTGGCACTTAAGACATTCCAAGGCTTCACATTTCTCATGGTCCTTGATATTGTTGTTGATACCTATATGGTTGTTTGTAGTTATGTTTAACTGCTTTCTTTTTATATGCATAGTCTTATGGTTGGTGTATTTCCTCTCTATCATGAAAAAGTAAGATCCTAGAACTATTACATTGTGGGTTTGCATCCGGCATGCATTCGCTATGTGATCACCCCATCCCCCATGTGTAACAATGTTGGATCGTGATCACTTTGTGATTTTTCCTATTATGAAAGTTTCCTCCTAGTTTTTGAGCCACTAACTCAACTAATTCCTCAGTCAACGATGGAGGTTTTCAAGTGGTTCTAACCAAGCATTTTAAGCCCTTCTCAAGTTTGGACAGCTCCAACTACTCCCCTATGTTGTGATCTATATTTATGCATTGGACCGTGATGTTTATCACTTCTAGAGACACATATGATAGTAAGCTACCACTCAATAGGCCATCTAAAAACAAGGAAACTTTCAGCTTGTGTGGGTAGCTTTGAAACTAGACATATCTCTATGCATTGATTAAATCTTTTTTCCTTCTAATCCCAAAGTCTCTTTAGAATCTACTTCAAGTTAATGATCAAAGATGAATTGTTGTGTGTGATTCCACTCTTGGAGAACTCTTTGGTGAATGCTTCCATCAACTGTGAGATATCTTAGTATTTGCCTCAATTTAATGACTAAAACCATGGTAGGGTTGTACCCCTCAAGGTCAAGTCAGATGCCTTGTACTAAGTGAAGGAATCATCTACTTGTTCCACTCTCAACACTTGCTTAGATCTTTCCACATGATCATAAGTATCTCATCTACCATCCAAGTAATTCTTCATGAATTTAATTACTTACTAGGGTCTCAAGTTTCTCTAGTGTTTCCTTTGCCTTCATAGAGGGAACCATCATATTATCTATCTGCCTTATGCCCTCTAATTGGTTTAGTCTCTAGTGTGGTCGTTCCACATTCTGATCTACATCTTCCTAAGTTATGTATAAAGCTGACTTATGGGGTTTTTGTTGACTTCTCTCTCTCAACAACTAAGGCATAGGCCTATCTTGCACTGACTTGTTTGTTCACAGTCAAAGCTTGGTGTAGAGGGAATACCTTTTGGCCTTGTAAAAGATTAGTCTATTTATTATATTCCTCCACTATGTACATCATTTCCAAATCATGACTGAAACACTTTGTTCTTCTTGAATCACCTCGGCACAACTCCTACACAAGAAAACCATTCTTGCTATAAGGTTTGTTCAACTTGAATCTTGAAAAAGCTTCCTCAATAACTTCATGAGCATAAAAGTCTATGGTAGCATTGGCTCAAGGTTTCTTAGTTGTGGCTACTACCCTAGTTGGCACTAATTCTATGATAAGAGTGTTTAGTACCTCCACTTGATCATCTTTGTCTAGATCTCTAACTTTTGACTTTGGGAGAAGATTCCCAAAGTCCTTAGCTCTATGAGGATTAGTAGTAACAACATACACAATTCCTTTCTTATCTATATCACCCATTCTTCTGTAGGCCATAGGATTTCTCATGATTTGTTAATTGTACCACTAACCTCCTCAAACCATCCTCAGAAATGAGAGCACCTAATGTTTTGCGGTGGTTTCCTATGCTTATGAAGACTTCTCAAGCGAGTTCTCAAATGTGAGCACAACTCCTTGATGTTGTACACACCCTAGAACCCTTGGAATATATATCACATGGTGAAAAACTATCACAATATCATTGGATTTCACCAAGAAACCATAAAAACTTAGCCCTATAAGTTTTGTCAAATAGTTGGTAACAAAATTGATGATTTGGTTGATTTGCATCAACACATTTTGATGTTCAAGATAACTTAGGAAATTCTTTTACTAGGGATAAATAGGCCCATCTTTCATGACAGACGAGGTCAATCACGATTGGGCACTTTCTTGGGATAGTCTGAGCATCCTTATAGAGGGGGATCTATCACAATTGATATGATGTATCATGATAGATGGGGTCTATTGTGGGACCTATCTATCACAATAAAGGGGATATATCATGAGAGACAAGGTCTATCAAATTTTTCCTTTGTCATATTTTTTAGTCTTTTGTAATAGAGGGTTTATATCATGATAGTGCACCATTAGGATTGGTCTCTTGGAATAGACTACCTTGTCGCAACACACAAGTTCTACCATGATATATAGTCTCTATCATCAACTTGGTGTATCACGATAGACCAAGCTCCAACAGTGATAGAGAAATTTACTGTGAGAGGGTGTTGTATCATAATAGACCAAATTTTGTCACAATAGAGAGTTTCTATCACGATATATGAGGTTTATTGGGGTTTTGGCATGTCATGATAGAGATACGAAATTGATGAATTATTGATGTGCCTATCCTACTAGAATGGTGCTAAGGAGCTCTCGAGGGCTTTAATGATGTGTTCCAAAGTACCACTTTTCTAGTCTATCGAAATGGACTGCATCTATTGTCTCGAGAGGCATGAAAGGGCCTCTTATACCTATGGAGATCCCGAGTGCTTCATCGAGGTAATGAATAAAGAATCAAGACACAAGCAACCAAATTTACCCCAACATTGCTAATCAACAATCTCACCATCACACGCTTGCCCTTCGACATCACTCCCCAAAAATGCTTCCAAACGTTTGTGGAATGTCACTCATAGAAGGATGAAGATTACAACATCAATGGAGATCCACCTTGCTATTGTTAAAAGGTGAAGACTTAAGAGTGATAGGATTATGAGTGAGTTATCTGTGAGAAGGTAAAGGTGAGGAGCACACAAGATGCACACACATACACACACAAACACACACACATAAGATACAGAGAATGCGAAGGAACAATGGACTTTGTATTATCTCAATTACAAGTTCTTTAGATTCTCATAAAAACTTTCTTTCTCCCAAAAGGTACTATAAATTGGGCTCTCTAGCACTATTTATAGTTTTTGAGTGACTTTTAGCAAGTATTAGACATAGTTTTGCGCATAGTTAAAAATGACATCCTTATGCTATATTGAGGGCTGAATTGAGTTCCAAGAAATAACAAATTTGATATGTAGCTTCGAGAGATTTTGTTTTTAGAGTACAATGAATTGGAAAGATAGATACAGACACACGACCTCGTAAGGTAGAGGCACCCATCTTGGGGAACTTTGTAGCATCCAGCCCCTGGCGGGACTTGAACCCTAGCCATCGGCCTAGGAGTACAAGGCACATCCACTAAACCACGTGCACTAGATAGCTTCTAGAGATTAAGGACACATTGGCTTCTATAAAATGGAGCATGTGGTTACATAGTGGGTATTTTTTATATGGTGAGATAGTGATGAAAATCATTGTTTTGTAATGAATCATATGAACCACATATTTTATTCCATGTTGAATTGTGAATTGATTTATGCGCTTCCACTTCTTCAATGATTTCTTATCTTACTGGGACTCCATGCTCGTGCTTTCCCTTGTGCAATAAGGGGTTTTGCATGTTCTTGACATGATAGAAGCTTTAGCTTCTCCGAATTTTGAACCAATAATGAGAAATAAATAATCACTTGGAATGTTTTGCATGTTCTTGACATGATAGAAGCTTTAGCTTCTCCGAATTTTGAACCAATAATGAGAAATAAATAATCACTTGGAATGTGAGGTCCAAAATGGTTTCCTTTGTGTAGAGTAGCAGTTCCTTCGTCTACACATCAGACATGAAAGAGTCAAAAGAAAAACATCTCTTAAGGCATGAAAGATTCAAAAGAAAAACATGTCTTAAGGCATGAAAGATTCAAAAGAAAAACATGTCTTAAGGCATAAAAGATTCAAAAGGAAAACATGTAAGAATGTTGATTGCATGGATTTAAAAACGTTTTTTCCTGTGCTTGTGCATATAATTTGATTGGAAAAGGTTTTCTCTTTTGCTTGTACATATAGTTGGATGGCAAAAGTTTTTTTTTTTCTTTTACTTGTATATATAGTTCGATTGCATAGATTTTTCTTTTCTTTTGCTTGTGTTTTATCGAATAAAATAGCGAGCTAACTATTACCCTCTTGTTTATTGGAACATGTAAATCAAGCATTGAGATATGTTCAAGTCATCAAAGGGGGAAGAGGGCTCAAATTTTTTGAGCGCCTTCAGTCCTTTAAAACCTATTGGAAGCCTCATACTTGTGTCGCGGTGGACTGTATGAACATAAAACTTTGAAAGTAATCTCGCATTGAGATCTGAAAAAACGAGCTATTTAGCAAGCAGTTGATAACAACAGTGAATATAGAAAGAAATATGAAAGAAGAAAAAAAAATGAGGATATTCAATTTGAATTTAACATTCTTTCATTCAATTTTGGAGTTTTATCAAATCCCAGGGGAGAAATCGTGTTAAACTGTGGAATTGATGGCAATCGCTTGAACACAGAGTTCGTTTTCCTCGAACCTGCCTTGTTCATATATGGGTTCATCTAGTTCAATAAAAGGAATCAGTACTTACTAGGCTTGAAGGGGAGTACTTGGGCGTTGATGGTGTTATCATTTATCTTCATGGAGTGGATGCTCAGCGTTGTTTGGCAGGATAAGTGATATAAAATATAGCAAGACAATCGTTGATAATTCTAGGCTAATACCTTGCTCTAGCTAGGGCTCAATATTATTCCATAAGGCTCAAACAACCATATCATTAAGCATCATAGAAATTGGATTCAAAAGCTTAACATATGATTTACAAAGCGAAATTCTATTCTTGAAGGCATCATTGATATTTGGTGAGAAATGGAGCTCTTATTCTTTAGGATTAATTTCGCAAAGGGTTAGGAGAGGAACTAAAATGGTAGTTCATTCTCGAATCCTTCAAGTACTTGGGATCTACAAATTAATTTCACATGAATGGTGCTCATGCTACGGAGAAAAACTTATCTATTTCAATATCAGTTAGAAAATATCCTCCTTGATGCCTACATGGTTTATGAAAAAAGGTATGCCCGAGGGTCCCCTCCTCTTTCTTATAGCTTCTGATGATTTCACTTTCTTCGTAAAAGATCATATTATGTTGGGGACTATGAGAGGTTTCACCTTATGGCCCTCATACGGTATGAGAACCCTTTAATTTTTTTTTTTGAGCTGATTACCTTAATATGTTTATATCCCATTTCTTTTTCACTTCTTTCGAACGTTCTATAATCCATAATGATAACGATTTAGAGTAGAAAAGCTTTCCACCTGCACAACGGAAAATTAGTGCACTTGATTATCCTTGATAATGTTTAAATTCAACCAAACTCCAACTACAAGACAAGGGAAATTTACCTTCAGTAGTATAGATCTCAAGACCAGATTTAGAACCACTTACTCAATGATGCTAGGATGATGCACAAGAGCCTTCTGAAACCTGAAAAAACCATATCCTCATAGTCAAA
This sequence comes from Ceratopteris richardii, assembly GCA_020310875.1. Taxonomy (NCBI): domain Eukaryota; kingdom Viridiplantae; phylum Streptophyta; class Polypodiopsida; order Polypodiales; family Pteridaceae; genus Ceratopteris; species Ceratopteris richardii. Next base: position 148,543,124 of record CM035422.1, read on the forward strand.
CCTAGAAAGAGTAAAAAAAAAAACTTAATCCGTATGAGGAAAGACTGCATGAAGTTGACATACATCTGCACTAATCAATCCCTTGATAGCCGTAAATCCCTACTTAGTGAATACATAATGAGTCTACTGAGACCTATTCTTATCTAAATGCAGAGGATCAATTTGGTTGCGTTTTTCACATATTACGGAGAAACCATGCACTAACCACATGCTATGAGCCTTTAGCTTTACTGAAACGTTGCCATCTAAGAGACCGTAGAAGTCTGTAGATGGAAGCAAACACTTTAAAGTCAATGTAATTTAGAGAATATTTTGTGATACCATAAATGTATAGCTCAAATACTCCATAAACTTCATGAAAGCAGAAATTGGATAAATAAATCTACTTATAAACATACAAGATAATACTGTCACAAGATATGTAAGAAAATAGATATATTTCCACACTTATAAAACTGAGCTTTGTGAAAATTATCATAATAATGTACATTATCTCTAGTAAGAATGTATTCTAAGCTATATCTAAGACCTTTGTGCATGTATTCATGTGTAAGGACAGTAATAGTACAGAAGTTAATACCCACATGTCAAGGAACTTTAATCTTAATCAAATGCTTGAAGCAAGGATGCCTTTCAAGGACTTAAAAGTAGTGGGGACACTGAGGGTTATTCCTAATATTCCTAATATAACCTTTAGTATGGTGACTATCCATGTAAAGCTACGCTTGATAGATGCTACATCTCCTTGAGAATCATCGATAATGTGGGCCTGCCTTCCCTCTCTCAAATTATCTATAATGTTGTGGTAGACCGCTACCCCATAAATTTATAATCTCATCCCTTGTTGATAGTAAAAAAGAAAACTCCCTCCTTCCATATAGATCACATGTTCTTGTCTCTTTTCTCGATTAGTCTTCAAATCTCAATCATCTATAAGCAAGTCCTTAGTGTTAACTCCTCCCTCACTAAGATTTTGAAAAACTTTTTCAAGCAGACCTACACCATCTTTCCCTAAACGCATAAGGAAATCCAAAGCATAATGAGGATTCTAAGAAAGAAACTCTACAAAAGACTCGTGTTCTTGGACATTGAGACCAATTAGGTTAATCTCTTCCACGAAATTGCCTTCTTAAGATCAAGAAAATCCTTAGATATGATGACGAAGTGGAAAGGAAGAAAATCTAGATGTACTTTAAAGGCTATTTGGAAGGTGAGGAATATAATAGATTGACTTAAGAAATGTGCACACCCCTAATGAAGAAAAAAAGCAAGCAAAAGTCTTCCCTATAAGATGAACAACAATTGTGAGGAATTAACTTCATATTGAGATACGTTTAAGCTCATTGTGAAGCGCTTCAACCATATTGTTAGGACATCTCATATGATCTCTTGAGAGAGACAATATTCAATGGTCACTGTGTCAACATTCATATCCATAAAGAATTCACATGAATTTACCAATGAGTTCTTCAAAACTTCAAAAGATGATATTATGGTCCCCCGTTTCTTGGTTTGGCAAGAGGAACTAATCTTCGGTTTCGTACAAAGGTCTTTGTTTGAAGGTGTGGTTAAGCTCATGCATAATAAAGACTTCAAGAAAATAGATGATTGGCTACTCATCGCCGTGCTCAAGACTAGTTACATATTGTTCTCCAAGGTTGTTGCAAACCACATTGCAAAATCATGTCTTCTTTGAGTACACAAAAGGCTCCATCAAAGGTGGATCGATCCTTGATGCCATCTTTCATTTTTCAAAAGGCATTGATTACAGAGAGGAATGTTTCCACCACATTCTATCCCTTAAGGTTAAAATCTACAATGCTTATGAGAGGCTGTATAGATTTTTCATCTTTCAACCCTAAAGAACCTTGATTATGTCCTTAGTTTTATCAATCTTGTTGAGAAAAATTGCTCAAGAATGACTGTTCTTGGATTTACTTAAATGGCGAACCTCCTTAATCTATTACCCTTAATCTCTTTATATCATAGTTGCTTAGTTGTCCCTTTCATGTTTCTGCGATCAGGTTCTTTATTCATAACAAAGTGTAATCGGGGTGTACTTGGGGTCTCTCTCCCATTGGAGGTCAAGATACGATGGTTCTAAAACTTTTACAAATAATACCAATGTGTTTCTTCATAATGACAATATTTGTTATCTCCGACTTCAAGTGATGGCTTAAAATATTGTGGGAGCCCTTGGGGCTACACTCAGTCATTCAAAAATTACTTTCGAATTCCTATATCTGTGTGTGTATATATATATATATATATATATATATATATATATATATATATATATATATATATATATATATATATGTGTGTGTGTGTGTGTGTGTGTGTGTGTGCGTGCGCGTGTGCGTGTGCGTGTGTAGTTTGCAGAAATCAAATCTACATTTTAAATATTCTTCGAATGATATTTGGATTAAAAAAAACTAGAACACTCTATAGAGATGCATAAAGAGACTAAAAGCTAACTTTTTTATTGTCAAAAGCCACATGCAAAACGAAAAGATTATATATTTACGTGCAAGCCTTGACTTGAGAACGCATTATTTCTTACACTTTTTCAATTGTTTATTATAAGACATAGACGCCTTACTAGATTCAATCGATTTCTTTTTTGAAGTTGGAAGATGATAGGAAAGGACTATTAACACATTATCAAGATGTCATGTGATTTAATAAATTATACGAATTGTTACATAAAAATAATTCTCAGGACACATCAAATCATCTTCTCTGTCATTAAGATTTGTACCCTGCTAAAATTGACTGTAGGCTTCCTCATTTAGCGCTTCATCAGATTTGTTGAGCTATACTTTAGATTTAGATTTCCTTTTTCTCACTATACAGCATCCTTTGTTTTTTATGCGTGGTGATACATGACCTCCAACATGTGTTTCTGAAGGGTGCATGCTCTTTTGAAAAAAATGTTAGTGTGAGATGCATTTCTTATTATAATGGCAGTCTTGAGATTCTTCTACAAGATTTAGTGTAATGGAAGAGTGGATCAAAAACATCTTCGAGGACTAAAAACTCTTCCATGAACTCGATTGTTAGTGAGAGATATAATTTCTTATTACCATGACACTGTTTCTCCGGCCATGATATGAGCAAACGATACATGTACGAAAAGTTCTCCTCTGTAGTGCCAAGCTGCATGTTATGGCAAACAGTGTTTCAGCTACACCTTCGAGACGGTAGAAAAAAACAAATCGACGTATACGTGTGATGGTATTTTAAATGTAACTTTTTATGTATGCGCGCAACTTGTAATTTTGAACACTGTGTCATCTTCATGTTCCGCCGTTTGCAGAGAAGGCTGTCTGTGGATGCTATGGCTGTGTGCTTACAGAGGGATAAAGAAGTGCATTGTGTCTATGCCCTGTAAGACAGGAGAAGGTAGTTAGGATCTACGCACCACAGACATCACACAAAAAAGAATGTGATTGGCTGGTTGGTCTGGAAATAGGTTGTGTTCTACGAGACAAAGAGAGATTAAGATAGATATATGCCGATTATTTCGTCCGACAGTACGTGGGTCTCTTCTATGTTATTATTAACGTTTTGCCTGCTTAATATTTTTCATTTTATATGTTATTATTAATGTTTTGCCTGCTTAATATTATTCATTTTGCAGTTACTTCTTTCTATATATATTGAATAGATAAAAGAGAAAAGTCTGTATCATTGACTTTATGTTTTGATGGAGCTCGTGTTATGTTTCTTTGCAAAACGAGCTTCAAATTCAAAACAAAGAAGAATTACAAAAAAGAAAGATTAGGAAATTGTGCACATTATGCGAGGTGGTCCGGCCCATTGCGTCTGGAGGTGGAGAAAGATGTTCGACCCTCTAAGCAACAGATATCCTATGGGCCTCGCTTCATGATTATATTAGAATAAAACAAGTGGATCGCCTTCGGTGTATCACAACGAGTGTATCGTCTTCAAGTTGTCTTCCTCTATATCACCTTTGACCATATGATACCTTCTAACTCATACTTTCCTCTATATCACCTTTGACCATATGATACTTTCTAACTCATACTTTGTGGAACTCTAAAGTCCCATGATTAGTATGCCCTCCTACAATGTGCTTTCCATTAATTCAAGCACAAAAGGAAGATCGGGCTTCCGCTAGATTTTGAGTATATTTTATAAAAAGAAACAAAATTATAACGGATGGTTTGGTTGCCTTTCTAATCTCCTTTTAGTTGTTCCTCGACATGGATCAAGGCCATAGAGTGGATTACGAAGATTGATCCAAGAACCATCAAATTCAAAAACTGTATAAATACACTTTGCATTGAGTCGAAAAATACTCTAGACCTTACAGTTGATCATCCAACTCTCCTAAGGTGGATATTGTAATATTTAAAAAATACAGAAGTTGTCCACACTCTATTATTATAAAATTTCTATTAACAATACATTTCTACACCATTGTGAATATCTATCTACTCTTACACTATCAAGTTCTCTAAGTCATGTCTCTCTGTGTGAGTACTCACTGTCCGACCCATCGATTCATCACTTGGAAAGCACCATGATAAGAATGCCCACAAATTTTCATGAAAATTGGATTCATGAATCCTGAAATATTAGTGATTATGTGTGACACGGTCTATGTGTCATCTTCTTCCTGAAACGTAAGGTTTACCCCTCAGACTGCTTATGCACATTGGCTTACCATATGGTCATCCTAGATAAACAACGTAGGTCATCAATTTGAGCATGCAAGGATTCTTTGGGAAATGCTTTCTACTCAATAGCCACACACACATTAGGAACTAAAAATTTTATAGGAGCAATTGCCTCAATCCCATAAGCCAGTTTTAAAGGTTTATAACTAGTAGTTACTTTATAAGTAGTTGAATATGCCCAGAATACAGTAGGTAATAATTGATCCAAACGATCTCTCAAGAATTAGTAATGAGTTTCTTTAACAAGGTCGATATGGTTTTGTCATTAGTTTGGGCTAAGCCATTAGCTCTCGAATAATAAGGGGTATTGAATATATGGGTGATGTGCAAGTACATTTTGAGGGCTTGAATCAATCCATTAGCAAAATGTGTGCCTCTATCATATTTATTTTCAAAGGAAGATCCAAATGTGGGAAGAGATCTCTAGTTAAACATTTAGTAACCACCAAAGTTGTGCCCGACTTAATAGCTCAAGCTTCAGCCTAGCGAGTTGCATAGTCTATACAGGTAACAATGTATCCATTGCTGCAAGGGCCGCAAGAGGAGTAATAGGACCACTCAAATACAATCCCCACTTTTGAAAGTGTTCAAGAGGGAGGATGGGTTGAACACGAAAGTGATGCCAAAGGACGGGTTGTCTAGTTTGTTGACAAATATCACAAGTCCAAACATAGGCATGAGCATCACATCGATTGTAGGCCACCAATGTCCATTTTGCAAGAGATTCTTATACACTAAATCTAGTTGAAAAGGGCCACAAGTGGGATTTGAATGTGTGAAGGAAAAGATCAAAGGATCCTCTTGAGTGGGAACATAGTGGAGCCAAGCTCCCAAAGCATCGCAGTAGTATAATTGGGTGACAATAATCCAAAAATGATGGCCATAGAGTTCCAATCTCTATGTACAAGGAACGGAAAGGGAATCCAAGTGAAAACAAGTAGTTTGGAAATTCAAGAGAGTATCATAATAAGATTCCACTAAATCCCAAGTACAAAGAGTAGGCCCGGGTAGCGTAGATGGCAAGAGAACAATGATCCACACCAATCGGTGTTAGGGGAGCACTTGATTGTGGACTCTAGCTAGAATAGAAAACATTTGAAAATTATACTTTTGACTACAAGATCACCCACCAGGGGGAATAATACAAGAATATGAAGTTGATAAAAGAAGTTCTATAACTTGAGAGTGATAGATGTGGATAACTTGACTAGAGTTGATATAGGAGATCCCACACCTAGGATAGTAGCTATGAAACAAGATATCTAGATTGCATTAGCTCCCTTCAAGGAGATGAACTACATACAAGGAGTAACTAGAAAGGATCTTGTATTACAAGATTACAATAGGACATAATGGGAGGTCCAAGATACTAGACTAGACAAGACTAGAACAAGGCACAAGTCTGGAGCTCAAACAGAAACTTGGAAAGTACTTATTTGGACATCGTGACTCCTTGAGCTCCCAAGACTGGCATCCACAAGATTGATGATGTATGTAGCCAAGCGTGCCTTATATAGGTGTTTAAGGGCAGTTATCAAAGGTGGTAATGACCTGGTGATATCATCAATGATATTAGCAATCTAAATAGCACCTCGAGATGCCAAAATTTAGCAAGTAGACAATCAATCTTAGGGTTTTGGCATGTTCTATATGCAATGATATCATGAGTTTGTTCTAAGTTTGAGTCCAAAATGAGATATAGAAACTCACATGGAATATAAGAGATGAGTTCCATGAGCAAAGGCCATGTTTTGTAGGTTGGGTTTCATTCGATTCTTCCTATGGAATTCAGCAACCTTAATGGTTGTTGTGTGAAGAGTTTTGGTAAGTTCCCAAGTACAACCCATGAAGTTATACCTTTTCCAATAAATAAGGTATTCCAATCTTTCTTTTATGTTGAACTTTCATCACTCTATTAGAAAGAAGTGGTGTGTGAAGTTAAGACATGGATCAAATTGCGGTTCAAAATCAACGAATTGTGGCACCCATCGATCAAATATACAAAATTTTTCATATGGAAGATTTTACATAGAGGGATATGGACCAACGTCAAAGCTAGTAAAGTTTGTGGTGCTCTACATTGGTGCAATATATGAAGGAGTGGTACGGAAGACTTATACTTCTTCTCCTCTTTTCCTAGGAGATATCTCACCTAGCAATGTCTCAACAAGCTATTTTTGTTGATAAATCAAGTTAGCTAGAAGCAAGTTGTTGCTGAGTAAGTTGATTTATTCTTTTTTTTCTCTTTAGAATGCTATTAGGTGTGAAGCACTATCAAAAATCAAGAAGGAACATATGTCTAGTCAACTTTAGAAATCAAACCAAAGAGTAGTCTATCTAGAAGTGTCTCACATGTTTAGTTAGGAAGATCTATGATTCTAAGAACTCCCCCTTGTTGAGGCACCACAGGGTGTCCATTGTAGGAAACAAAAAGGTAAAAGATAAGTGGGTCCCTATGAAGGTGACCAAAAGATTATCAATCTTCTTCCTAATTCTCCCTAATCTTTGTGTTTGACTAGAGAAACTTCAAACATATTTAAAAAACGAGAGAGAGAGAGAGGGAGAATATACAAACGAGACCACAAGGGTGATCCTACGAACCATAGGGAATCTAATAAGGAAACGACAACACACTATGTAGGTGAACCGAGGAGCTCAATGATGACTTGATCCACTCTTGTGGGAGCTACTTACTTTTGAGGTTATTATTTTTTGTTAGAAAGATTATATGATGCTTCAAGAGGGTTGGGGGGGGGGGGGGGGGGTGGGTTGGGCAGGGGGGAGCTCTTAAAGTTCCTACTTCTTCTATAAAGAATGTGAAATGAAGTTTAAATCAACCATTTTGTTTTGAAAGGAGTGAAAGTTAACCACACATCTCTCCTTTCACATTTTCTAATTGGCCTTACTTCTAAACATGTCAGAAAGAGTTTAGGAGTAGCTAATTGCATCTTCCAATAATGGGTGTTTTCACCATAACAACCTTGCAAGACGTAGCCCTGCATGGACTCTCCACAAGATGAAGGAACTCCATGGGCACAAAATAAGAGAGTTGAGCAGGTTCTTCATTCCATCGATGGCATCTTTTACATCATGGTGTGGCACCACAAACTTTAGCACCTTTCACATTGGTGGTGATCCCCCCTGTGAAGGATTCCGCAAAGAAGTGTCACTTTCCACAACCCTCCTAGAGGGTGCTAAAGATTTTTGAACTTGAAAACCCATCTCATCCAAGACCAATTCAAGCACCATTTTATATTGAAATCTTGAGAACAAAAATCTATTTTGTTTTTGATTCTCTAACTATTTTCAATCCTATTACAATTTATCCATCTAAGACCTTTGGGATATAGATCTCTTTGGCCAATAAGGAGACAACTCTTAGAGTCCCACCAAAAAAATTAATCTTTTAACTTAATCGTACCAATCCTATTCATCCACTCTTTTGCACTGATCAATATGTTCAAACCTTGTCTAATTTCTTCTACATTAACAGGAGACATGCTTCCACTAGCGAAATCCTTCATCATTGACTTGATGTTTTCATAAAGCTCGTGTTGAGAATTGTTTTGTTGTCAGGATCTTGCTCACGCGCATACAAAGATTATGAACGCAGAAAACACACAGAAAAATAGAGACAAAAAGAGACGAGACTGAACGCAGTATTGGGTGCGATCTCCCCCCATGCACTCTGTTTTGACAGTCCACAAAGTGCATGTATTTATAGGACTTTTGATTACGTCGAAAATAGTGGTTACATGAGGGCAGCTTCGAAAAGCACGCGTGAAACTAAAAGTAGGTAACTTTTACAGAAAGCGGCATTGCTTTGAATAACAAAAACTGCGGTCTACAACGACCCTTATTCTAACCATTACTTTTCTAAAAATAGAACCTTCTACGCAGGTTTATTGACAAGCTAAATAATAATTATTCGGATTATTGATATCCGCCCTTTCACGCCTTGCACGCTCCTCACGAACCTTCAGCTGCTATATCAGAAATATCAGAAACACATTAATACATTAATAATATAACACTTTAACAATGCATTGTTCAATAATATACAACATGCCTCTCAGTTGACAAGCAACTGACCTCAGTTGATAAAATAATTTAACACTAACAATAACAATGCATTGTTCAACATATTCCATGTTACATTCCAACAATAACAATGCATTGTTCAACATATTCCATGTTACTGTTACAATCCAACAATAACAATGCATTGTTCAACATATTCCATGTTTCACTCCAACAATAACAATGCATTGTTCAACATATTCCACGTTACTGTTACAATCCAACAATAACAATGCATTGTTCAACATATTCCATAAGTTATAATATGCCCCTCAGTTGAACAAGCAACTGACCTCAGTTGATAAAATAATAAACATGGATGGCCAGTCACATGTTTCATCACTGAATAAAAAAATAGGCATGTTCCATGTAAAACACATGCATGGAAATGTTCATGGAGCTGGTACATTAATGTGTTTGTGTATTTTTATGTGTAGTAGTGACATCATGATCAATGATTTTCTCACGAATTAGAAATGTGAACTTGAGCAATAAAATCAGGCATCGGAATGTCATTTCGGGTGAGGGACATGGGAGTGGGAAGCTTTTTACCCAAACCAATTTCAAAAGGTGCACGACCAGTAGTGGTGTGTGCAGTGTTATTGTAAATTGAAGCAATAGCAACTTTTCATTCCAGTTTATAGGATTATCTAATGAATAATAACGCAATAAATCAAAAAGAGTATTGTTTGTAGCCTCACTTTGTCCATTACTTTCAGGATGAAATGCAGAGCTAAAATCTATTTTAGAACCAAAATGTTAAAATAAGGCAACTCAAAAATCATTACAAAATCTAACATCACGATCAAATAACATTACGTGAGGAAATGCATGATGTGGAAAAATGCATGTAATGAATAATTTTGCAGCTTGAGGTGCAGTCAAAGTTTTTCTACACGGAATGAAATATGCATGTTTACTAAACCTATCAACTATTATCCAAATCATATCATTATGTGATGAAGTGATAGGAAGACATGTGATAAAATCCATAGAAATTTGTTCCCATGGTTCATTTGGAATGGAAAGTGGTATTAATAATCCAAATGGTTTACCATGATGACGTTTGACACGCGTACATACAATGCATTGAGAAACATAATAAGCAATATCTTTTTCCATGTGTGGCCAAAAGAAGAAATCTTTGCAAGCAAAAATGGTGCTTTGTATGCCTCTATGACCCATGTAAGATGGTTCATGCATTTCTTTGATGACAAAATCTTTAAAAGCTTGGGTTATGCACAATATATGTTGAAAATAAAGAAAACCATTATGAAATGTATAATGTTCATAAGATAAAGATGCACCATTATTGAAGTCATGCCATGCACGTGAAAAATACAAATCAGATGCATAAGTGGAAACCATTTCTTGAAAAGAATGAATTTGGATGGCAGAAATATTATTCAAAACAACAGAATTCGAAGGAAAACGGCTAAGAGCATCCGCTACAACATTAGCTTTACCAGGCTGATATTGTATCATGGATTGGAAATTTTGAATGAATGATGCCCATTTAAGATGCCTATCAGAGATTAAAGGTTGACTTAATAAATGCTTAATAGCCTGTTGATCGGTTTCGATTAACACCTCAGAGCCCATAAGATAGTGTTTCCAAATTCGCAGAGCATGCACAACTGCTAATAATTCTTTATCATACGTACTATAATTCTGTTCTAATGGCGTAAGCTTCCTAATCTCAAATGCAATGGGATGACTGAACCACTAGGATCAGTAACGACATGCAATGGTTGTGAAAAGTCAGGTAACTGTAAAACAGGTGCATGTGAAAGTTTCAGTTTGTCAAAGGACTGTTGTTGGGTAAGTCCCCATGCAAATTTCATTTTCTTTTTCAACAACAAGGTAAGAGGCAATGCTAAATAAGAAAAATTTCGAACAAACTTCCTATAGAAACTAGCCAACCCAAGAAAAGAACGAACATCATTGACTGATTGTGGTGTAGGCCATTTTACGATAACTCTAATCTTTTTTGGATCCACATGCACACCTTCATTTGAAATAATATGTCCTAAATATTCTAGCTTATGCTGAAAGAAATAACTCTTTTCAGGATTAGCATAAAGTGTGTTCTCTCGTAACAAATGAAAAACTGTTTCAAGATGCTTTTCATGTTCACTGTCATTCTTACTGTAAACAAGTATATCATCAAAGAATACAAGAACAAAAGCTTGGTAATCAAGAAACATATTGTTCATCATTCGTGCAAATGTTGCAGGGGCATTGGTAAGTCCAAAGGGCATTACCATAAATGTAGTCTTAAAAATATCACTTTGTGTCCTACGAATCTGATGGTAACCCGATTTAAGATCAATTTTACTACAGACACGAGCTCCTCGTAACTTATCGAAGAGATCATCTATTCCTAGAATAGGGTATCTATTCTTTATTGTGATCTTGTTAAGGGATCTATAATCAATGCACATTAGATAAGTTTTATTCTTCTTCTCTACTAAGAGAACTGGTGCTCCAAATCGGGAAGAACTAGGCCTTATAAGTCCTTTCTGTAGTAGGTCATTTACTTGGTTTTCTATTTCCTTTTGGTGTAGTGGGCCATGTCTATAAGGTGCCTTATGAGGAGAAGGACTACCAAGGACTAAGTCTATGCTATGGTCAAAGGATCCTCGAGATGGTGGTAGTTCAGAGGGATATTCAGACATAAAACAATCCTTATAAATACTCATGAAAGGTTTATATGCATCAGGAAGTGTATGAGTATAATCATTGATGACATTGACAAAAAAAATGCATGAGTTGAATCCTTTCCTAAATGCACGCTTTACTTGAGTGTGACCAATCAATGGAAACGGCTGGAAATCATATCGTGCAAACAAAGTAATGATTTTGACCTTTGAATTCAAAGTTAAAGGTATGAGTATGGTAGTCAATACGTGGGTTATAATGGTGACAAAAAGGCATACCTAGTATAACATCGTAAGATTGCAAGGGTGCAATTAAAAATGTCCGTGAATCAACATATGGGCCTATGCTAATCATAACATTTTGCACTTCTCGTGTTACATTATAACGACTACCTTGAAATGCAGCTTTCACTTTATACAAGGAAGGAAACATTTGTAATTTAAGTTCTTGTACTAATGAATGTGAAATGAAGTCATGTGAACTACCATCGTCATGTAGAATTTTAACTAGTTTGTTATTTATTGTACCCTGCATGCAAAGAAGAGAGTGTAGAGAGATATCGTTACCCAAGGTACTTAAGTCCTTCTTCAATGATTCCTTTGTCCAAAGAGGAGGAAGTTCTTCAGTATGGACCTCCATGTTATGTAATTGAGCTGTAGCTGGCTTCATGTGAAGAGGTCGCAATCTGCACCTTATTTTTGTATGTCTAGGTTTACCACAATTCCAGTGATTCTTGGTCGCTTCTGTTGGGCATTCATCTCTGAAGTTTGAAGGGTAGGTGGTTTGGTTGGTTGGAGGGATGAAGCAACAGGTGGAGTTGAGTAATGGGATTGTGGAGGACGAGGAAGACTAGGGTAAGATGGGGCATTAAAAGTACCCTTCATAGGAAATGTAGGTTTAACATAAAGTGGTCGTTGGCGCGATTGTTGTAGACGGAGTGACTTGGTTTTGGACTGGACTTCTTTTTCTGCATCATAGGTGAAGGATACAGCTTCGTTGAGGATTGTAGGTCGTAGGGTGTGAAGCTTAGCTAGATTCCCACCTCAAACCAACTACTGTCGTAAGGTTGTCTGCCTTAGTTTGTATCTTTTGGAGTATTGTCGGATCTCGTTCTGAGCTCCTTGAAGCTCATGCCGCAAAAGCTCTAGTTGTTGTTCAAGTGTTGCCTCAGGTAAAGGTGAATTACTATAATCCTCCATGGTGCTCTTGGACCTTTAAGCTAGTGCTTTCCTCACAGGATGTACCCTCAGGGAATGTACCCTAGCAGAAAAAGTACACTGTCTGGATGTACCCTGATGTACCCTGATAGGATGTACCCTGATAGGATGTACCCTGATAGGATGTACCCTATCTGGACGTACCCTGGTGTACCCTGAGAAGTGTACCCTGAGAAGTGTACCCTCACAAGTGTACCCTGAGACACGCCGCCGTGTCGCGCCGCACCGTGCCGTCTTGAAAAGTAAGAAAAACTCAAAGTTATGTTAAATATAAGAGGAAAGAACTTGAGTGACAACTCCAAGAAAGAGTGTAGTGGTAAAAGTACTTCCCTTGAAAGTAGGAGGTTGTGGGTTCAAATCCTCCTACCGTAGGGACTCTAAACCACTCTATTGCCACTCAAAATTAAAATTGCCTCGCGCTTAGCCAACGGCTGCCAACGATCGCCAAGGGAGCCTTGGGTGCCAATGTTGCCAATGTTGCCAATGTATTGCCTAAGTTATTGCCTAAGTTCTTTGCCTTAGTCGACGTAGGTGTAAACGTAGGTGTAAATGTAGGAGCAAACGTAGGTGTAAACATAGGAGCAAATGTAGGTGAAAACGTAGGTTCTGGTTCTGGAATTGGAACTGAAACAGAAACAGAAACCAGAACAAGAACATGAATCAGAATCGAAAACGGAATAGAACCTTCTGTATGGACGCGTGCAGAGCTCTGATACCACTGTTGTCAGGATCTTGCTCACGCACATACAGAGATTACGAACGCAAAAAACACACAGAAAAATAGAGACAAGAATAGACGAGATTGAACACAGTATTGGGTGCAATCTCCCCCCATGCACTCTCTTTCGACAGTCCATAGAGTGCATGTATTTATAGGACTTTTGATTACGTCAAAAATAGTGGTTACATGAGAGCGGCTTCGAAAAGCACGCGTGAAACTAAAAGTAGGTAACTTTTACAGAAAGTCATTGCTTTGAATAACAAAAATTGCGGTCTACAACGACCCTTATTCTAACCATTACTTTTCTAACAATAGAACCTTCTACGTAGGTTTATTGACAAGCTAAATAGTAATTATCCGGATTATTGATATCCGCCCTTTCACGCCTTGCATGCTCCTCACGAACCTTCAGCTGCTATATCAAAAACATCAGAAGCATATTAATACATTAATAATATAACACTTTAACAATGCATTGTTCAATAATATACAACATGTTTACCTTTTTTTTTTTGCAATATGATGTTTAAATTTAAAAAAAGGGAAGAATTACAAGAAGTTTAGGGAGACCGGGCAATATGTTCAAACCTTGTCTAGTTTCTTCTACATTGATAGGAGACGTGCTTCCATTGGCCAAATCCTTCATCATTGACTTGATATTTTCATAAAGATCGTGTTGAGAATTGCTTACCTTTTCTTCTTGCAATATTATCTTTAAATTAAAAAAAAGGAAGAATTACAAGAAGTTTAGGGACGCAACCAAACCAGCTCTAAACTTCTTTTTTTTTTATAAAAAGTAGTGAAAGTGTGACTAAATCATAGCCTTCCTTATATGCCTTATATCATTGAGTGTATAGGTAAAGGCACGCATAGTAGCCATGGGATCCCTAGTATCTCACAAATTAGGCGATAAATAATATGATGTCCCCAAAGGTGATAGAGACGAAGACAATGTAAAAGGAAAAAGATACCTTCAAGGTGGCACACTCGTTTGACTTGAGTTTAATGAAGAACTTAGGCCCATCTAACGGTTTGCAAACAGTCGAACCTCCATCGCCCCATCGAGAGGCAAAAGACCCATCCACTTGACTTAATCTTCTTGTATTTTTTCCTTGTTTTCAATTTAAAACCCGTTTTGCCAAAAAAAAAAAAAGTAAACAATACTTAACACGTCTTTCTCAATCTCTCTTTGTCTTTTTAAATCTCTCAAATGTCTTTCTTAATCTCTCTTTGTCTAGTAGGACACAGCGTACTTCCTGACCAAGTAGCGAATCAGAGTCTCTTTGCTCTTAAGTCTGTGGTGCATAGTCTCTCTCTCTCTCGATAAATGTGTGTGCGTGGCATAGCTGCTCCTTTCTTACGGGGCAGAGGCACATACACTTCTTTATCCCTCTGTAAACGTACATCCATAGCATTCTCTGCAAACAGCGGACGATAAACATAACACAAAATTAGAAATAGAATCTTGCGCGCAACGAGGCTGACATCCTCAATCAGTGACGCACATCTTTACTTTTCCAACTTTCCATACAGAAGCCGATGCGGATGGGTTCATCGAAGTCAGAAGAAGAAGGAAAAGAAGCCCTAGGGCGACTTCGGAGCGAAACAACTTCTCAGTTACTCCCTCTAGCAACCTGTATTGCAATCTGGGAAAGGAGATCAATGAGTTTGACTGCCCAGGTGGGAACCTACTTGAGGTGGACACCAACGACAAAGCCCTAGAGATCCCTGACAATAAAGAAACCTCCCAGGAGGGCTACACTACAAGCAAAGAAGACGGCTTTACCACTAGTAACGAAGATAACATGGATAGTGAAAGTTCCGTCATCGGATCGACTATCCCGGAAACGGTGCCGCAAACGGTGCCCATGTCTTCCCAGCAAGAGGCATCCCGCAAAGGAAAACAACCTATGGAGTTACCCTGGAAAAGCCCCCATAAGAACCTACTGCTAATTCGAGATCCGATCCCAGCTAAAAAGAAAGATGAATCCAAGAAAAGAAAGGACAAAGCTCCCTCCCGCAAAGAGGGCTCACTACGACAATGATCATCATCTCGTTAAATGCTAGAGGGCTAAGCGACCCCTCAAGAGCGACCATCATTGGTCAATGGCTTCGCGACATTAGCATAAACCCAGATTTTATATGTATTCAAGAGACTAAAATTGATGGAGAAGACCTCCAAAAACGGCTTAGACAGGTCTCCTCGACCCATGTTTGGATTTCAACGGCGCACCAGCGGGGGTTCGGTGGAACTGTAATCGGTATTAATCAACTCTGGTTTGAAAAGCTTGAGAACTCCATTGAAGATGAAAGCCACCGATGGATCGCTATTTCTTTTGGTGCTCCTCTTTGTTTTACTCTGGTTTCTCTGTACGCCCCTAACGGGGAATTAGAGAGACTGAACACATGGGCCTCCATGGACTCCCTCCCCCACAACGTGCTTATCTGCGGAGACTTCAACATGGTGGAGGACCCTATGGACAGATGGATGGGCAAGGGCAGGGTCATCGATAGTCGGGAGAAAGAGACATGGGACAAGATCAAACTTCACTTGGATTTGGTTGAATTCAAAGACTCGAATGGCTTTTCTTGGTCAAATCTCCAAGCGGGCGAGGACCTAAGGAAAGCTGGACTTGATAGATGCTACATCTCTCAGAGTTTTACCCATCAATGGGGCCACCCGTCCCTCGCGCAACGCACCGACCTCACCATCTCTGATCACTACCCGATCCTTATCACTTTCCAACCTTCCAACAAGATCCGCAAGGCGCCTTGGTTCCATGCCAGTGCGCTCACCTTCTCTCTCCCCTCCGTCCATCAAGAGATTGCTGATGTGTGGAAGGAGGCATTTGCCTCCGGCTTGTCCCCAGCCAAGTGCTGGAGAAGTGTGGTCGATAAGTCTCGAAAGATCATGATTAGAACCAAGAAGATGCTCGAGACTGTGCGGCGAGCTCGTAGGGAAGCTCTTTACCACAGACTCTGGAGGCTCGAGGAGGAAGTGAACAAAGGAAAACCTCAAGCTCAGAAAGGTCTTCGAAAAATCAGAGCGCTGTTGAGATACGAGGAAGAAATACAAAGGAAAAACTTGCAAATTTTCTTCAAGGAGTGGTGGGCTGGCAAAGCCGACAAACCCACCAAAGAGATGTGCCGTATCCTTAAAAGGAAACATACCAGAGAGTCGATTCCCCTATTGCTAGACCTAAATGGTAATGTATGCATTTCGGAAGAAGATAATCTTGGGATCATTGAAGGGCACTTCACGAGACTCCTGGGGACCTCGAACCCCCTCTCCCACCATAGAAGGGACTGTATGGCAGCCATATCTAGGGTCTCCCCCCACAGGATACCACCCAACCTTCGCTCCCTACTACATGCCCCTATCTCTGAAGCAGAAATCATTGAGGTCATTGATGCACCCTCTCGGTAAAAGCCCGGGACCCGACGGGCTCACTAACGAGTTCTTTAAATCCTTCAAGTCGGTGGTTTCCACCCCTCTTTGTCTGGTTTGGCAGGAGGCGCTCAGGTTCGGCGCACTTCCTTCCTGTCTCAACAATGGTATTATCAAGTTAATTCACAAAAAAGGTGAAAAGAACAGAATAGAGAACTGGCGTCCTATTACGATGCTCCAAACAGGATACAAGATGATCGCCAAAGTCATTGCCAATAGAATCTCTTGCCACTTGAAAGCATGGCTAAGCGAGGACCAAAAAGGTTTCATCAAAGGCAGGTCAATTTTGGAAACCATTATTGATATTTGGGAAGGACTTGAATTTGCAAATGAGTCTAAACAAGATGTGGTCTTCCTCAAGATTGACTTTGATAAAGCCTACGACAGGCTTGAATGGGACTATATTCTGCAGTCGCTCCAAGATCTTGGTTGTAGTCGTAAATTCACCAAGATGATCGCGACCCTTCTCGGAAACGCATCGACCCAAATTAACGTTAACGGCAAACTTTCGAAGGTGATCAAACTTAGAAGATCTATCAGACAAGGGTGCCCATTGGCTCCCCTTCTCTTTGCCATCGCCACAGAGGGGCTTAGCAGGCTAGTGGCGCACCAGGTGGAAGCTGGTAGTATCAAAGGCCTCCGATTGCCTCACGACCATAGTCAGATCACCATGAGACTTTTTGCCGATGATATGAACGCGTTTGTTCACAATGATAGTGCCAGCCTTGAGACGTTCTGGAGGTGTCTTACTACCTTTTGTGAAGCCTCTCGTTCCAATAATCAACCACTCTAAGACCGCCTTTAGAGCTACTGTGGGGTTTCAACCCAGCCTTCTCATTGATCATGGCTATCAAATCATTCCGCAGGGCCAAATTTTTGGCTTCTTGGGATCCCTTTGGGGTTTGGTGTCTCTATGGAACAACGGTGGAACTGGGTGCTGGCCAAACTCGAAAACAAGCTTAACTATTGGAGAGGTATGCAAATCAATCTTGCTGGTCGTGCGATGGTTATCAACACGTTCCTCTTTTCTTCTACCATTTATTTCCCTTCATGCTGGAGACCGAAAGAGCAAGATCTGTCCAAACTGGATAGTATTTATAGAAACTTCCTTTGGACGGGCGATCACAATAGAAGGGGGGTGCCTAAAATCAAATGGTCCATCTGCACTAGCCCTAGAAATTGTGGGGGACTTGGTATCCTGGACATTGGGTGCATGGCTAACAAACTGGCTGCCAAATGGATGATTAAGGCTTGGAGCAATGGGGAGGCCTCATGGGCCAAGTTGATCTTCAGAAACAAGAACGAGTTGGCTCTCATGGGTTTCCCAAACTGGAAGAATCTTAACATCTTGACTCTGCTGTTTTCCCCATTCCCCGTCTTCCCGAAAGGCTCTAATCTCGTATGCTCTCTATGGAAGAGTTGGAATAAAGTCAAAAGCTACACAAGAATTAGTGAAGACTGGAAGTGGGCAGCCGGTATCAGACAAAATGACTCCATTTGGTTTCCGATCCATGGCATCCGGAGGGTGGAACCTTGGAACATTCAAAATGCCAAGAAATTATGGAACAAAGGCTTCAAAAAATGGAAACATCTCTGGAAACATGACACCAACCGTTGGATCAATTTCCAGGATATTGACCCTCGCGTCAACATTTCGTACGAAGAATGGAACACTTTGCAAAGCAGATGTCTCGTCTGGGATTGACACAAAACTCACCTTCTCATGGGACACGACACATCAAGCTCACTTGCTCTCAAATGGCACAATGGGAATAGCCTATCAAAAATCCCAAACATCAAGGAAACGATTGACTATCAGGTTAACCTCAACAAGAAGTGGTGCCTGTCATGGACACGGCTTCGGTGGGACATGAAGTTCATGGCTGTCTGGCACCCCCTCATAGAAATCAAAAAGTCTGTCCTCTTATGGCAAATTCTTCATCATGGAATCTGGACCAACCTTAAGGCTAGCAAACTTTGTGGAATTTCTCTTTGGTGCAAACGCTGCTACCGGGCTATCGAAGATGTCCCACACATCTTCTTTACCTGCCCCAACTCCAACAGACTCTGGCAGACAGTTGGAATGAAAATTATGCCATCAAAGGGGAGGTCCTATGGAAGATCTGGCGTGAAAGATGTGCTCTCAACTTCGGTGACTCCCCCAAGGAGTGGTCAATTGAGAAATCATTATTCCTCCTTGGCAAAAGGATTGTTAACTGCAAGAAATCCCCCCCCTTCAGGCATCACCAAGTTCTCCTTTGGATCAATAACAAAACCCAAGTGGGCCCCGCATGAGGGTGACGAGAGGGTGATTAACCTTCTTTGTAACGCCATCTAAGCTCTGTTAAAACTTCCCCTGCTTTGTGGGATTTGGGGGGTCCCCTGGACACTAGTCCCCTTCTCTTGTACTTTTCTTTCTTTATTTAATTCAAGTCCGCGAGAGTAGGCTAATGCCGAACTTCCTTTATATTAAAAAAAAAACTTTCCATACATCAAAATTATTTCTACACAGTAAGCATCACGGTTCACACGTAATACGTGTTCTTTTTTACCGTCTCCAAAGTGTAGCTCAAACACTGTTTACCATAATATGCAATTTGGCACTACAAAATGACTTCTCGTATATGTATCAATTGCTCATATCATGACCGGAGAAGACGACTTTCTGTGGCGAAATCTGCCCATTATGATTTTAGCGCTCTATGACTTTCCTTTTCTTTTGACAAAATCACTTTATATTATATATTAAAAAAGCCAAAATTGAAAAAGAGTTTTTTTTTTCAAATGGAGGTTCGGCGGAGTCTTACTCTTCCGGGCTTTAACTGTGAGATTGCAACTGTACAAGGAAGGGCATAGTACCCATGGGACCCCTTTTATCCCACAAAAACAGGGGTTTACAAGGCAGGGTTAAACGACAGTTACAACTACTCGGGGCTAGACATATGGTGGTACATCAGCCACATGCAACATCTTTCCAAGATACACATGTCCCTTAGATGTTGTTGCCAGGGGTTGAACCCTGGCCCGCACCTCAAGAGGTGAGAGGTCCAACCACTCAGACAACGGCCTGCGACAAAATTGAAAAAGAGTTTCCAAGAAGATTTAAGTCCCTTTAATGAGGGATCCGTTTGTTTTTACAGCTTGTTAATTTTAAAAATAAACATTTTGTGATGATTTAAGATTTATTTTACAATCATTAATTTTTTCACTTACTTAATATTCATTGTACATTGAAGGCAGGTATACTGACCATGCGACCCCTCGTATGCCACAAAGTAGGAGCTAAACACTATTATATGGCGAACTTGATATAGAGAAAGACGACTCGAATGCAAAGGAAAGTTCGAAGATGATACGTTGGTTCGATCTTAGTTTAATCATGACCTAAGCCCCATAGAATGATTTGATATTGAAAGCCATGAAACATTCCCCTCCACCTAAAGAGGTGAAGGACCTAACCGCCTAACTTAGTCAACACAATCTTTTAATTTTCCTTTTTTTTTGCCAAAATGATGTTCTGTTAAGGCCTTTTCTCCCATGATTTAACTAATAAAAAACACTCATTAATAGAGTGAAGGGGAAAAGTGCCCATGATATCCTCTCTATCCTACAAAGCAAAGCAAGGATTGTACCAAAAACACTAGTAGGGAAGCTTAGGAGCATGCTATACAAGGAATAAAAAGGGTTTATATCATGATAGAGAGAAGTTCAATGATGTTTTCATCACCTTCACGGCCATTCATTTACTTTTCAACTTGTTATTTTCCAAGATGAAGATCATATGACGTCTAAAGGGAGGGAATTTCTAAAAATTGCTTATTTCTAGTCCCATAACAATGCTCACATCAATGGGGGCCCCCACAAGTTTTTTCATCTTTCCCATTTGTTTGAATTACTCGGTGGAGAATTTTCCACATCAGAACCAACTTTGTGTTCTCAATGATATGTTTCCAAAGGTCCGTGAAACTATGTTGCCATCTAATAGAGGACCGATTGAGTTCTCTAACTATCCCTGAAGCTATGCAAACAATGGGTACTAGTTTCAAAATTTTGAATTACTATCCTTGACGCTATGCAAACAATGGGTACTAGTTTCAAAATTTTGAATAAAATGATTGACTATTAAATATAAAGTTGAAAAAAAAAACAAAAACTTGTCAAACAAAATAAAAGATATTCAATCATTCAAGTGTAAATATGAACATCATGTACAAGTCCAAAGTGTGTCTATTGAATTTTAGATAAAAAACATTCAATTGAACAATCCAAAAAGCTACATATAGATGGTTAAATAGGTTCCGCGATGGACCCATAAGATTTTTTTGGTGTAATCAATTGGATTAAATGTTCTAGGAATATATTGCATATGAAGATACTTGTAGATATAAATTGTAACTCTATTTAAAAAGAAAATTTGTAATTATCATGACCATTCTACTTTGCACTTGAACTTAGGATATTTTGAAGAAACAAAATCTAGACCAAGTTCGTTTAAAGAACTTAGAAAGCAATGGAGACAAAAATTAAAAGAAATCTACGGAATATGAAATTATGATACCTAGTCATAATCAAGTAAGAATTTCTTACTAAAATAAAAGTGAACAAATTAAGTTGAAATTAAAAATTGAACAAATGTTGCAAGAAATATTGGAAGATGAAAAAAAGAGTACAATAAGGCAACTGCAATGAAAACTAAGAAGCGTGAAGAATTGTATGTAATGTTTGATCCCAAGCTTCTGCATAATGACAATAATTTGATCAAGAGGAAGTGAAGAATTTCAAAGCTCAATTGAACCATGGTACTAACAATCAAAAAACTAGTCAAAGTAAGCACGATTATATGAAACACAAAACTCATGAGAATAAGAATACAAAAAATGATCGAACACCTAAAGAAAAGTAAAAATAAATGCTTTAATATATTATCAAAACATCAAAGAAAATATCAAAACTTTCTCGAAAAAATAAAATTTTTGAAACCATTAAAGAGCAAAAACGATCTAGCTTTGCACAAAATAGAAGAAAGGATAAAAAATACTTGCTGGTTGAAGAGAAGTTTGAAGATGATCCAATATGATCATGTGTTTTTTGTTTCTTTATTGTCTGTTATTTAAATTGTTTTCTATTACATTGCATATTTTGCATTCATATTCTGTATTCTGAAAAAATTCAAAGGCTCATTAATGATGAGCTCAAATTGGAAAGTGAAAACTATTTGACTTGAGTATCAATTCAATTGCTTGTGATTCTATTTGAAATTATTATAAGCGAGGTCAAGGAACGATTGAGCAATTCAAACTTGAAGCTCAAGTATAATTATTAATTTGATTTGTATAAATAGGAGTATGTTTGTGCATGATAAACATGTTTGGTTGAGATCACAATTCCTCCGTATGCCTTCCTCTAGATCCTCTGCTCTAAATAGGGGGTTAAGCCTTGATTTTTTAAACAAAAAAGTTGTGACTAATTAAAAAAACAAAGAAAAAATGACAAACAAAATTTTATAATTTTATCTACCCTAAAAAAAGTAGAAGTTACAAAATTATGATCTAGTATCCTTTGTTTGTACTTCATGCTTATGCTTGGGGTCACCCACTTTCGATAGAAGAGAAACATTTCTAGGTGCACAAAGTATTAGAAGCTCCATAATCAAACCAAAATAGCAACTTTTCATGTACTAGCTTGTGAACAAAGTTATCTATTTTGAATCAATCTTCTGTTATTCATCTTCCAAAGCACAAAAGTTGTTTTATTGCGTAAATGGGAAGCTTATAAGGTGTACTAGAGTTCCCAATAGCTGAAGGGCACGTCGTATGCTTGTTAGCTAGACCAACATTCACCATCGTGAACCACAAATTTCTACTTCATCTATTAGAGAATATCAAACATTTTATTGGCTCCCGTTCATGCTGTCAATACAAAGACCTTTGCGTTTCTAATAATTATCATGTTGTTCTAACATTTTGGCAACAATGGTGACACAAAAAAAGCTTCCTAGTTTCATAAGGACTCTTCAATCCTCTCCCCTCCTTCACTCCAACAAATGATCACTTCCACCTGGGTAGAACTACGAATTTTCAGCTCAGTGTTGGAATATGGGAGTCAAAAAAATCTTGTTTCTAGTTACCAAGGCTTAAAGGAGATTAAAAATATTCATCACAAGAGACGAGAAAAGTTGTATTGTAGGCTTCGACATCTTGAAACCAAAGTGAATAAAGCTAAGTATCACCCATAGGCGTGACTCCTAAAATGCGAAGCAAACTCACATATGAAGAAGAGATTAAAAGAAAGTATCTAAAAATACATACTTAAAGAATGGTGGGCAGGGAAAGTAGATAAACCTACAAAAGAAATGTGCAAAATCTTGCAAACAAAACAAGTCAAGAAAGAGATTCTTTACATGATTCACAACAAGGGAGTAAAATGCAATTCAATTGATAAGATTATGCATGTTATTATTAGCCACTTTACTCAACTTATGGGAATGTACACTCTGATGTCCTCACAAAGATGTGACATCATGGCTGCCATCTCTAACATCATGACCAAGAAAGTTTCGATTAATTTTTGTTACTTTCTTGATTCCCCTATCCGAGATGCTAAGAATGGGGAGGTTATTGTCTCCCTTCTCAATGGAAAAAGTTCCAGCTTCGGATGGTCTCACCAACCAATTCTTGAAGACTTTTAAGAATGTGCTGAGTAACTCTCACGTGCAATCAAATAAAAGATTTCTATAATACAAGGCTGCCACCTTGCTCCTCTTCCATTTTCTTTTCCCACTAAGGGCCTTAGATACCTGATTTACCATCAGGCTCAACATGCGAAGAACTTAGGTTGGTTCTTCCCGACAACAAGAACATGATGTTATTGAGGTTTTTCGTAGATCACACGAATACTTCTATCCAAAATGATAACGATAGCATTGCGACCTTCTAAAAATGTCTTAATGTCTTCTCGTTTTCCTCTAGCTCTAGAATAGACCACTCAAAGACTACTTTCAAGGCCATCATGGGACCTACCCTGTAATTCTTCATCAATCAGGGTTGTTTAGTGGCCCCTAACAAAAGAACCTTCATATTGTTGTGAATACTGATGATGTATATCTACGGTAGAGGTGAATTTGGGTTCACATCAAACTTGAGCATGAATGTTTCTACAAGAAACTGATGAAGCTCAACCTAGTGCATCACGCTATGGTGATTAGACCTTATTGCTTTCATGAGTTATTTACCTTCTGGAACGTTGCAGCCGAAAAGAGAGAGTTATAAAAATTAGAAAGTACTTGCACAAACTTCCTTTGTATAGTGGATCCAAGCAGATGAGGTATGCCCCATGTCCAATGGGATTTGTGAACGACCCAAAAAGATAGCCATGGCTTGCGAATTTAGGACATTGTGGGGATTTCTGACAAAGTGGGTGCCGAATGGGTGATGAAAACATGGTGAAACTTGAAAGCTTCAAGGGGTAAGTTAATTATGAGAAAAAAATCTCTCTCTCTCTCTCTGTCTCTCTCTCTCTCTATATATATATATATATGTATGTATGAATATGTGTGTGTGCTACATCCCTTTGATAATTCTATTTAGAACGTGAATGCGATGAACCTTAATACCATCAGTGCGATTGGGCTTTGTGGGCCTGGAAGGGAATCTTTGTGAGTATCGAGTTGTTAAAAGAAAATTTATTCATTTCTATTTAAAGAATTAGCTGCAGATGTTCTTTATGCATTTGACGATTTCCAAGATAAGAAAATACAAAAGGAAAAACTTATTGAAACCTACTCCATAGGAAATAATCTATCAACTCCATGAGTGCTTCCATGAGTGCTTCCAAACGATTATGCAAGCTTCTTCCGTACTTATCGTGCTCATTTGGCTTCAGTACAGTCCTCTTACACACACGATGAAGAGAAATATCGTCATCGTTGTTGCCTCGGTAAAGCTCAGATGAAATGGCACCACCTCTCTTCCAATCGCGCCTTCGTCCTCCTGCACAAAAGCCGAGGCATCCTGCCAGAAAATTGAGAGGAAACGATGTCTGCTTCATAGCTTATTTTATAGCTTTTAGTATGCTTTTTTTTTTACAGCTTGCGTTGTTTTCAGCAATTGACTTTCCATTTGGCTTCTTTTTAATCGTTTTGATTGACTTTCCTTTTGATTTTTTTTTTTGGTTTTCGTATAAGCTTTAACGTTTACTGTTAACGCAAAGCCTAGATTCACGAAACCTAAATTAGTATTTCACATTAAAACACACATATATGCATAATCTTCATCCATACACATATAGAAACATATGTTCATTAATTATTTTAGACAAATCAATCACCACGTAAAGAAAATAGTTAAAAACTGTTGAGCAAAAGTTTTTTGTCATCTCTCGTCAAATAAACAAACAAAGAGGATCTCTCCAATGTAAGAGGGAGCTTCCAATGTAAGAAGATCTCTCCAATGTGAGAGGGAGCTTCTTCTTCTACTGTCTCTCTCTCTATCTATCTATCTTTTCGTCTCTCTAACTGTCTCTTTCTTTCTTTCTAAGTCTCCGTCTCTTTGGCTTCCTCTGATCTCTCTCTCTCTATGAATGTGAAGATAGCACTCAATACAGTGGCCTCACTTGGAAGAAACTTCTCTCTTCTAGAAACAAGGAGGCCTTGTGGAGTTGGGCACACGCAGTTGGGTGGATGTCGCATCCTATCTTCCTCTGGTGCATAGAAATAGAAACATGATCCTCGTGCACACAACTTCGTGCTCTGTTTCCTTGCGGGGGAGAGAGAGAGAGAGAATCTTCCCATGCTGCCTCTGGGCTTTTCTCACACTATGTTTCTCTCTCTGTGCGATGGCGCATGTTACTACAGTGTAGCTTGTGAGCTCTCCATGCCACCCTCTGCGGCGCTCGTGACAAGTTTGCTATAACTGGTCTTCAGCCATCTCTTGTGCCTTTCTCTTAGTCACGTGCAAGAGCTAAAGACTACTTTCACTCTTTTCCATAGTTCGATACTGAAGTAGTTCGCTCCTCACACATGATGTTCTCCATATACTTCTGATAAGACCCGAAAGGATCAACTTTGAAGCATCTACAACAAAGCATATTACGAAGTCACCATAGTAACAGACCTGTCAAACCATGATATTCTTAGCAACGTGCGCAACCTAATGTATGTCTCTCTCTTTCCTATTGGTATTATTTTGCAGCTCGTTTTCTCTCACGCTGAAGGTAACTCATATAACATTTCTTTGCATAAATGCTCTGCAATATAGAACACTACTTGATATAGTAATGATATCTCAGCTTTGCAAGTCCTTTGCACTTCCCCTTTCTAGAGCAGACCACAATGTTTTGTTGTGCCCATTGTCATCCTATGCATTATTAGATCGTGTTATAGAGAGGTTCACATGGATACTAACAATTTCTCCTATGAATGAAGGCAAAAAAGCATAGAGGATTCCTCTAAGAAGGGTTGGATACCTATGGAAAATGCTAGACAAACAATGTTGGAGATAGTGAAATGGAATAAGACATCCATGCTAGGGTGAAGTTTCTATTGGCATATATGCTAGTGGACGAAGGGAAGTGAAAATGATGAGCTATATTCTTCCATCATAGAAATACGAATAAATCTCAATGCGAAACAAAGGTGATGAAAAGAAGCAAAGAAAAAATTGATGCGAATCATGCTCAATGCAAAGGAAATAGACTATTGCTTAAAAGCACCCTTATCGTAAAGATGTGATATGGAGGAGGAAATGATCAAGAATGAACTACATGGCTAGTGAGAAACATAAGAAAATCATTAAAAAAAAAGGAAATGCTATCAAGAAGTAACCTATGATCTAATACCATGTTGACATGACAAGAGACTACTTCTACTCTACTCACATGCACACATCTAACAAGCTAAGAGGAAGGATTAAAAGATAACAAAACATGATTAATGAATTATAATAAAGTAACTTACATACAATGCTCTATGAGCATGGAGACTCCACGAGGAGAGTGACAGCAATCTTTCTAAGAAATAGAGTGATTGAGCTTGTGAGGAGTGAAGTGAGGCCCTCCTTATATAGATTTGATGGCAAATCTCCTTGCATATGGAATAAATGAAACTGCATGATAATGATTCTAGGTTTGAACAAAAGTGTGGAGAATGGAACTCTCAATAGTATCTAGATATCACAAACATTTATAATTGTTTTAATCTCTAGAAAAACTCAATGATACATTAATTAGTTTTTTTCATCTACATATTACGATTCTAAATATATCTATAAATATAGACATATAATTTTACAATAAGCTATCACAAGATGGAGTTCAAATGATAAGATCATTGATCATCTATTAGACAAAAAACTATGTATAGTAGCGGTATTTTATGTCGGAAGTTAGCAAAAGAAAGGGCTGATCCGTAACGTAATTGTTACCGCCAAAATTTTATTGGCGAGATAGGATAGAAATCTTAATATCATCGGCCTAATTTCGTTTAATAAGTCGATTTTATTCTTATCGATTTTTTTTCGTTCCAAATTAAAAATTGACACAAAAGTATCAATGATTTACCAAAGTCTATCACAACCTCACGAAAACCAAAAATAAGTCCATTGAACGAGTACTAATGATCAAAATACCCATATTGGATAATAATCTCTATTAAATAAAATATTGTAAAGTAATAATTGTGATACTAATAATTTGGTTATCTTGTATATTTATTATAAACCTTATAAAGAATATGCAATTAAGAAATAAGAAACTGTTTCGTGAACCACATTTGTACTTTTTAATATCTAAAATACTTAATTCTATTCTAGAATAAGTACTCAAGTTAAAAAACCTTTTGCAAATTTTAAACTTCATACCTTATTATTAGTAATTTGTAATGTTACTCAATTTTCACTAAGAGAAAAATAGCAACCTTTATACCAAGTTTATATTCTCATATGCGCAATAAAATCTATTTATGATCACCTCAAATTGATATCTGAACAATGCTTTGCAACAAAAAAATATACCATGCTGAAATCTAGCTAGGTAAATAGAGAGATAGTGAGCAATGGTTCATTACAAAGAAACATAGGGTAAAGATAAAGTGGTAGGGTGATACATGTAGGATCTTCCTAACTCTCTTACCTGGATAAGGAAGATATTAGAGGTTGTTGAACCATCCAAGATTTAAATCATGTGTGTGTGTAATATATATATACATACACACACACACACACACACACACATATATATATATATATATATATATATATATATATATATATATATATATATATATATATATATATATATATATATATATATATATATATATACACACACACATACACAGACACACACACACACACACACATATATATATATATATATATATATATATATATATATATATATATATATATATATATAGAGAGAGAGAGAGAGAGAGAGAGAGAGAGGGAGTCAAAAAGGCACTCTTAAGTTTAGATGAATCTATGAATCACCACAATGTTTTGGTGAGCTATGAATTAAGAAAGCGGTTGAACCTCGTTGGTAGTCGAAATTGATGACTATGAGCCTTCAAATGATAGGCTCACTTTCCGTACATGCCCTTGAGCCTTAACCTAAGGTAAGGCTAAATGTTTAACACCTCATCAAGCCTTGAATGTAAATCTACCATATCAATTCTTCCTTAATTTCAACAATTTTACATGTTTATAAATTTATTCTCAATGTTCACATACTTAACCTTCACCTCCTTTGCATTCATGATGGTAGTATTGTACTTCAATATGCTTGGACATGGCATGGAGAAATAAATTCTAGGCTAGGTGTACACTACTCATGTTGTCACACATGATAGGAGAAGATTTCAGATGAAAGTTCAAGTCTTTAAACAACAAGTAAGAAGGGGCGAAGAATCTATACTTAGTCTCAATTGAAGAAATATACACAACCCTAAATCTTGATATGTGATAGATTTTTTTTTCTGACCATATGATGGTTCATATACACTTAAAGCATGTATACATGAATTTGAGCACCTATTTATGACATACGTGGTTTTTACATTTGCCTAGTACCAATCGGGCATGCTCATCTCATTGCCCTTCAATATTTTGATTTTATATTTGTGCCTATTTCTCCTGTCTACAACCCCACTTTGTTCAGGTGTATAACTGCATATATATTTCCTTTTCATGCTATTATGACTTAGAAATTTAGAAAATGCCTTGGAGAAGTAATCTCTCCCTCCATTGGATCTGAAAGTTTTTATATACTTTCTCATCTCTTTTCCAACAGGTTCTTTAAAAACCATAAATTAACTAAACAATTTAACTTTTTACTTCATACAACACAACCTTGTCATTCTTCTGTCATCATCAATGTAAATAAAAAAATACGTACTCCCCCCTAATGGGTAATCCTTGGTTGGTCTCCATCATTGATTTAAATAAGGCGCAATGAAGATCTTCTCCTTTGTATACTCTTCTTGAATGAAAATCCTGTTTGCTTCCCAAATTCACATGCTTCACACAAATGTTGCATACTTTGTGAATGGAAATTCAGCAAACCACTTACCACATCTCTCATTTTCATATCCTTCAACTTTTAAAGTTTTATGTGGCAGATGCTCTTCTGTTGCAAATCCACCTATGCTATTTTTTGCTGCAAACTCTCAAACATTTTGTTTGTGATGAGGTTGGTCTTATACCCCATGATGAATATCCTTCCTTCCTTCTTGGCTTTAGCTATCAGCCTAAAGTCCTGTTTTTGATAATCCACAAAGCATCCTTTGTCTTTGAACTTTAGTACATAACTTGTTTCAATCATCTCTCTAACAGATACCAAATTCTTTTTTTATTTTGGGCACATGTAACACATCTTTGAGACACTCATCATTCTTATTTTCATCCAAAGGAACACCACCTATTTTTTTGATCCTATGCTCACTGTCATCCCTTGTTGCTATATGCCCTTGTATGCTTGGTTCATGCAAGTTAGAAAACATTTCCATATTGCAACTCATGTGATTTGAGGTTCCATTATCAATGTACCATGTGGTGACTATACTTTCTAAAGTACCTTTGCATCATGTCTAAGAGACTATTATTATTTGATTTGTTTGAAGTATTTTCGAACTAAGCTTGATTCTTCTTGTAGCCTCCTTGGCTATCCTTTGGGTATACTTCCTTCAAAGTTGTCCTACTTGCCAAAGTCATACCATTCCTTTGTATAGTCACTTCCTTGAGTTTAACATCCTCTTTGGCTTGATCTTCCTCTTTCCCTTGTTCTATATCTTTGACTAAAATTCTCTTAATGATTATTTGATCTTTTTTTACCTCTACCCTCTCCACTATGTCCTCCTCTCTTCCCTTTTCCTTGACGTGCATTAAATATTTGGGCCTCATTGCATTGTTAGTGACCTCCACTGAGGTTCATCTCTTGGAACAACATGACTATGACTAACTGGTAAGAATCATAATGATTCCCTCACATAACTGAAGTAGTGATTTACCACTATTTATGATAATCCCTAAACCCATTTAGTGTAAAAGCTACCATATCATCATCATTGATGGGGCCACCTATTGATCCTAAGCCATATACAATACTTTACCTTGTTAATATAATATTGATGCTCCTAGTTGAAGAGTTCCTTAATTTCTTCAACTCATTCTCAAGTTTAACATTTTAACCCTTTCTTGAGGTGGAGTATAGTCTCTCGAAAAGCCTCCCAAACTTCTTGCATGAGTCAAAGTCCTAGACATAATCGATCATGCTATTACTAATATGTCACGATAGTATGAACATGATCCCCATATCTATTTGAATTCATGCATTCCCTTCCGTTGCTTGTGCTTGAGTGAATGGCTCTACATATGGAGGCCTAGGTTAATTTTCCACTAACGCATACCCATAGTCGCTTTTCTATGAGGAACTTGCTTACCAAGAATCTCCAAGGTTGGTAGCTTCCTTTCTCCATCTTCTCAATTCGGACAGCAAGTCAAACATTGTTTACATTTATTTGCTTCGTAAGATTCCTTTGAGAGTTATTTAATAGCCAAAGATTAGAAGTTATTACCTTCTTATAGGTTCTTTCTTTGACATGTACTACAATGATTGGTCTTAAGAATATCCACTTCTTATATTGACATAGCTCATAGATCTATTATAGGTCCTTTCTTAAGAGATTTATCAACCTCAGGTTCTTGTTTGAACCTCCTTCAAGAGTCTTAAGGTCTTAGAAGTGATCTAATACAGCCGTTGGGAATCAATACCCTTATGTAGTTTTAGGAGGTTGTAGGCCCTTATAGGTTGTCTTCCATGGTGACACATAGTCACTATTTTGTCTCTAACTCAAAATTTTCATATCTATAAAAATAGTTTATGTTTTTCTAATGCTAAAAGAAAATGCCACCTAACTTTAACACTTTAATACACTGAATTAGGATACTCCTACACAAAGAACCAACCTCTACAGGATAAGCACTCTATCCTTGTTGCTATCTGTCAATATGCTGAGACACACCTTCACTTTTTGCAACCTTACTTAGAGTTCACTCATAAATGAATTAGGCAATTTATTTTAGCTTTAGCAGACTATATGAGAAACCCAACAAAAATGAAGTCACCAAAAATTGATAATGGAGGATGGAGTTGCAGCAAAAACAATACCATGATGGAAACTAGCTCACTAAATAGAGAGGTAGGAGCAACGGCTTTCTAGGGAGAAGTAAAGGATAAGAAGATGGATAACCAACCATAGGCTGCGTGTAGTAGCTTCTTTAAGATCCTAAATAACTTAGTGGTGAGTATAAGTCTTGGAAGTCCACTCCAGTCGTGAAATCATACATTCATCTTTGAAGAAATTTATCAATAACCACTTAACTTTTTGGTGAGCTATGAATTAAGAAAGTGATTGAAAGCCCTTGTTGTTCAGAATTTATCATATCAAACCTAAAAATGATAGGTCTAATCGCTTCAATGCCCTTGAGCCTTGAGCTAAGGTTTAAGGTTTTATTTTTAACATACACCATAAGGGAGATCCATAAATTTTGTTAGCTTTGATGTTAGTACGTATGCCTCGATGGAGAACCTGCATATGGTAGCTGCTTTCTTTTTCTCAAAAATTGGGTGCCGCAAGTCAAGTTCAAACACTAGCTCTTAGTTAAAGTGTGAAAATGGACTAATGTTTCGTATTTAAGGTGTGATAGAAAACAAGATTTCCTCCGTTTTTTGTTTTCATTCTGCCACTTCAAGCCTTCAAAAGAGGAGGGGGGGGGGGGGGGGGGGGGGGGGGGGGGAGGGTGGGCTGGCTTCTTGAACAATACGAAGGCATTGAGGATTGTAGCAGGCATTGATTCTTTAGCTAATAAGGAATGTGTCTTCAAAGTCCAACCTATAGCTCGTGTATAATTAAATTGAATGATTTTAGGAACACCCTGTAGCTCACGTTGATAGCTATAAGTGGCTAACATTTCACTTGAACCATATTTATGTAACATGCACTTTTGTGAATCATAATATACAAAACGACGTTTCAATTTTTTAATAGAAATAGAAACCCTCTCTCTCTCTCTCTCTCTCTCTCTCTCTCTATATATATATATATATATATATGAATACCAACTCAAACGTATATAATCTTCAAGGTATCTTGAATATGTTGTTGTGACATTGAATAATTCAAACAGATAATAATGTATATTTGTATAATTCGATTATTATCTATGAATAATGCATGATGTATAATTTGATAATTTTTCATCAATAAAAAACTTTTTAAAGTACAAATAATGCAATACAAATGATAATGAGCATTTTATAGTTCCTAAGGCACAATTGTTTCTTGTGAGCAACGATATATTATAAACGTATTACATCTCAAGTTGAGTAAATAAAGAAATTTGCTGTTCCTGTACGATTCAGTCCTTGTTGCTATTTGTTCTCTAATTGTCAATGCACACGTTGCTTTTCTCTTGACGCTATTCTACACAATTGTGAAACCTAAATGTGTTCAGATGTTTTAATCGTGATTTTTTTACTATTTTGTGCTTTTGGTCCTTTCCTTTGAAAAACTAGATTACCGAATTTGACTGAATATCATTTCTATCATCATGATCAACTGAGATAACTTATTTTAAAACTCACCAACTATTAGAGTAAAATAAGAGCTTTGTTTAGAGTATGTATTGAATCCATTGCATAAACTGTTTGAGATTATAGTTTGCAAAATTCTTACATATTGTTACTATGGGAATAACCAATTCTTAGTATTTGGATAACATTACCCTACGATTAATCATCCACAAGCAATTCCAAAAGATTTCAAGCAAACAAATGAATTGGCAAACGCAAACAGATGAATTGGCAAACGCAAACAGAGATTATTTCACTTCTATTACCACTTCGGAAAGGGTTTAGACAAAGCCCAACCGAATGAACAACTTCTTTCTCGCTATCTCGCGCCTCTTATAACATTTCTCCTGCTCAACCATTACTCGCGCAAACCAACTTACCATCTCCATTCCAATTAACAAAGAAGGAGATCTCTTTTCGAGAAAGCCAGTAGCTGCAAAAAACAGTACCGCATGTAGATCAAAAACTCCAGTTTCTTCTAAAGAGAACACCACCACCCCCCCCAGCAATGTTTAGTTGAACACCTCTCTTCAGATCATCGACGGTTAAGAAATTAAACCATCTTAAGCAAATGTCTTCCAGTATCTCAAAATCCATAATCTCTCTCTCTCTCTCTCTCTCTCTCTCTCTCTATATATATATATATATATATATATATATATATATATATATATATATATATATATATATATATATATATATATATATATATATATATATATATTATGTGTGTGTGTGTGGGTGTGCGTGTGTGTGTATGAATATGCCCAATAAGTCATGTCAATGCTGATCATTATTTTGGTTGCAAATTCACATTTCCAAAGTGATTCCAGTCCTAGCTGCTACATCTTGATGACAACTTTCAAGGTCATGGAAAGGGCTATAAATAGGCTGGGAGGTGAGTCCCAGGCATGTCATTCTCCACTTCTCACACTTTCATGATTTTCAAAGATCCTTTGATAGGTCAAATAATCTCTGCATCAAAGTGCAACCTCTAGAATTTATGAAATGACCAGAGACCATGTCACCTAGAGGTGCTTGGTTCTCTTAGCTCATTTACTCAAATTGAATGATTTTTGTTTCAAACGTTAGCTAAACACTCCAAACGGTGTGTAAAAATTTTCAAGATGAAATATTTCTCTAGTTAGGAGATATAAAAAAGAGTAAAATATAGCCTCTCCAAATGTTTAAAATATTGCAGGTATATAAAAATTGAATGATTTTTGTTTCTAACGTTAGCTAAACACTCCAAACGGTGTGTAAAAATTTTCAAGATGAAATATTTCTCTAGTTAGGAGATATAAAGAAAAGAGTAAAATTTAGCCTCTCCAAATGTTTAAAATATTTTGGTCATTGTGAAAGCTCTAAATGTCCAAATACTATGAAACGTATATCAATAAAATTAGATAGTAGTAACTATATGCTATTAGAATTTGGAAGATATTGGACATCATTTGATAGGCCAAATGATCTATTCTTCTTGGACCGATCTCTTGCGAGGATTTTCCAAAGTGGTACATGTGTCTGATGAGCATATGATATTTTCATATGGCAACCTCCAATTTCAAAAAACTTTGTTGGAGAAGCTACTCCAGTATAGACCCTAGAATATAGCAAGAATTCAAGGATTTTGGAATTTATCCTCTAGCTAGAAGATATTCTAAACGTGCAGTAGCATTGTTTTTAGGCTCACCTAAGTGCAGGTGTAGTAGAGATAGAATTATACTTTTGAATGAGTATTTGATTGAATTTTGAATTGAAATTTTGGGAGGTGATGTCAAGGACAAAAAAGGAGAACATCTTGAACCTTAGATTCCATGTGAATGCTATATCTCATGATTGGTTCAGAATTAGGAGACACCAATGCCTCGTTTGTGTTCGATGAAATGTGTGAAAACCCTAAGATCAACTGTTTACTTGCTCGATTCTGATATTCGGAGGTCCCATTTTGGATAAATGATATCATGATGACATCATCATTTCGTAACCGCCATAGATGATTGCCTTTGAAAACCTATAAAAGGAGGGCTTCACCACATTCATTCTCAGTCTTGCTAATACCAGTCTTGGGAGCTCAAGGAGTCATGACCGCCAAGTAAGTACTCTTCAAGTTCGGGTTCTAGTTCTTGTCTTGTTCCTTGTTCTAGTCTAGTTCTTGGACATCCTGTCCTGTCCTCTTGTAATATCGTAGTACGAGATCCTCTCGAGTTCTTTCTTGTATCTAGTTCATCTCCCAAAAGGGAGTTCTTGTAATCCTGATATCTTGTTTCATATTTACGATCCCGGGTTGTGGGATCTCTTGTATCATCTCTAGTCAAGTTATTCATAGCTATCAGTCCTGGGTTGTGGAACATCTTGTATCTGTCATGTATTCTTGTATTGTTTTCCCTTCGTGGGTGTTCTTGTAATCAGAAGTGTATTTCCAAAATCTTGTCTACTGTAGTCAGAGAGCACAATCTAGTGCTCCCCTGACATTTTAGCAAGAATACCTTCATCAAGACCAGGCACCATGGAGATTATTTGAGAAGAATTTTTTTGTGCACTTAAAGTCATTCAACAACAAGTTCAAGAGATACGAGAAAACCAACAAAGGATTTAACAACTGAATATTCAAGACGTAATCACAAAACTTCAAAGGCAAATCCAAGAGTTGTAGATGATTGTAAGTTAATCTTCTTCAAGTACCCGCATGACAAATAACATGAAGAAATGTAGATGATTGTAAGTTAATCTTCTTCCAGCCAGACACCTCCTTCTTGTCTTTGAGAACGAAGAAATGGCACTCCAGGCCCTCAGTGTTGGGTTTTGGCAAGTCGAGCGTGCCACTCTGTGCCTCTTCAAATGGACCCCCGATTTCGTGCCCGACAACTCTAAACCCCTTCGGTACGCTCTCTGGGTTGAGCTCCCCAATCTCCCTTACTTCCTTTATGGATTTTTGTGGGATATTGTCTCTCCGATTGGCAAGCCGTTGGCCTCGCGTGGAGATGTTGGGGGTTTCAATTATGAGGGCACAAAAGACGCGTTTAATGCTCGGTGGCATCCTCAAATGTGTGTGGAAGCAGACCTCAGCAAGCCTCTCCCCTCGAAGATTATTGTCGATTTGGGTGAAGGGGAATCTTGGGTTCAGGAGATCTCTTTTAAAAATCTGCCCAATGCCTGCTTTCATTGTGGTCAACAAGTCCATCGAATGAAAGATTGCCCCTTGAAGCAGAAGAAGCAAGAAACAGATAGCAACGCCCAAACTGTCAAGGGGAAGCAGGTCGGCCCATCAGTTGAAGACAGAGACAAGGATGAGGGAATCCCAGAAACCGACTCAGAAGGGTTTACAGAGGTTAGAAGAAGAAGGAAAGCTAGCCCTAAGAGAAGCTCAAGCCTAAGGAGACATTTAGAGAAGTCCCGAACGCTAGAAAAGTCACTCAATAACTTATTCTGCAACCTTGAGAAGGAGGTTAATGAGCTTGATTATCCGGGAGGGACCTAGGACTTAGCGGGCACAAGTAACTTACCCTTGGAGTGGCCACCCGCTAATGCGGTCAATCAAGAGGACTACACAACTAGCAAAGAAGATGGATTCACCACAAGTGATGAGGACAATATGGACAATGAAAGCTCCATCATTGGAACAACAATACCAGAAAGGGCCTCTCCTTCTCCCCCATAGGAGGCTTCCCGCAAGGGAAAACAGTTGGCAGGTATGCCTTGGAAAAGCCCCCTCAAATCAAAGACGCATGGTCGAGACCATCCCCCCTCAAGAAAGAAAGAAGAATCCAAGAGGAAAAAAGGGAAGACCCACCCTCGGAATGAGGGAAGTGCAAGAAAATGATCATCGCTTCACTAAACACTAGGGGGCTAAGTGACCCCTCAAGAGCCACCATTATTGGTCAATGGCTCCGCGACATAAGCTTAAACCCGGACTTCATCTGTCTTCAAGAGATTAAAATTGAAGGAGAAGACCTTCAAAAAAGACTTTAGAGCGTCTCTCAGTCCCATGAGTGGTTTTCCACAACCCATCAGCGTGGTTCTGGTGGAACTACCATTGGTATCAATCACCGTTGGGCTAATAAGCTTGACTACACGAGCAAAGACAGAAACCATAGGTGGTTGGCGGCTACATTCAACACCCCCTTCCAATTCTCCCTGATTTCTATGTATGCTCCAAACGAGGATGCTGCGAGGATCGATACTTGGTCCTCCTTGGATTTGTTTTCTCATAATGTCATGATTTGCGGTGACTTCAATATGGTGGAGGACCCCTCCGATAGGTGGAACAACAAGGGCCGTATCATTGATGGCCAAGAGAAAGACACATGGGACCAAACCAAACTATTTTTGGATTTGGTTGAAGTCAAGGACCTGAATGGCTTTTCTTGGTCCAATCTTCAATTGGGTGAGGACTTGAGGAAAGCGAGACTCGATAGGAGCTACATTACAGAATCTCATCCATCAATGGGGTCCTCCCA
The DNA here is from genome assembly GCA_020310875.1 of Ceratopteris richardii. Lineage (NCBI taxonomy): Eukaryota > Viridiplantae > Streptophyta > Polypodiopsida > Polypodiales > Pteridaceae > Ceratopteris > Ceratopteris richardii. Next base: position 148,580,539 of record CM035422.1, read on the forward strand.
CTCTAACGCAACGTATCGACCTCACCATCTCAGACCATTACCCAATGGTGCTCACCTTCCCCCCTCCATCTAAAAGTTGCAAGGCACCTTGGTTTCATGTCAGCCCGTTTGTCTTTTCGCTCCCCTCTATCCACCATGAAATCACTAACGCGTGGCTTGAGGCCTTTGCCATCTGCACCTCTCTAGCCAAGTGTTGGAGAAACGCGGTGGAAAAGTCTCGTCAAATCTTGATTAGGACTACGAAGGCTCTCAAAACCATCCACCGAAGACGTAGAGAAAACCTATACCGTCGGCTCCAGAGACTCGAAGAAGAAGTTAATAAAGGGAAGATTCAATCTCAGAAGGGACTCCAAAATATCAGAGGAAGATTAAGATACGAGGAGGAGATCAATAGGAGAAATCTTCAAATTTATTTTAAGGAATGGTGGGTTGGTAAGGCAGACAGACCTTCCAAAGAGATGTGCAATATTCTCAGAAGAAAACAAATTAGAGAGGAGATCCCACTACTGCTTGACAAGGATGGGGTGGAATGTAAATCAGTGGAAGAAAATATTGGCATTATAGAAGCACACTTCACGAGTCTCTTGGGTAGTGCTTGTCCCCTCTCCCCCCATAGGCGGGATTGCATGGCCACCATCTCTCGGACTTCCCCACATAGAATCCCATGCAACTTGAGCGCTCTGCTTGATGCCTCCATTTCTGAACAAGAGATCCTGGAAGTTATCGATTCGCTACCAAACGGCAAGAGCCCAGGGCGAGATGGGCTCACCAATGAGTTCTTTAAATCATTCAAATATGTGGTGGCCACCCCCTTGCGTCTTGTTTGGCTTGAGGCACTTGAGTTCGGCGCCCTTCCCACTTGTCTCAACAATGGCATCTTCAAACTTATACATAAAAAAGGGGAGAGGAACAGAATTGAGAATTGGAGACCTATCACAATGCTTCAAACCGGATATAAGATTCTTGCTAAAGTCATTGCCAACAGGATATCTTGTCATTTAGACCAATGGCTTAGCAAGGACCAAAAAAGCTTCATTAAGGGAAGGTCAATTTTGAAAGCCATCATTGATATCTGGGAAGGTCTGGAGTATGCTAAAGAATCTAATCAGGACATCGTCTTCCTCAAGATTGACTTGGACAAAGCCTACGATAGATTGGAATGGGACTATATTTTACAATTCCTAAAAGACCTCGGTTGTAGTCAGAGATTCCTCAAGATGATCTCCACTCTCCTTGGCAATGCTTGGACCAAAGTCAACGTCAACGGACAACTTTCAAAGGCAATCAAATTGAAACGATCCATCAGGCAAGGTTGCCTGTTGGCCCCACTGATCTTTGCCATCGCCACTGAAGGACTGAGCCGACTTATGGAGAAACAGATGGAACTTGGTCATATAAGAGGCATCACTTTGCCACATAACTAGGCAAATGACCATGAGGCTATTTGCGGATGACACAAATGCCTTTGTTCACAATGATGATACTAGCTTGGAAACCTTTTGGTGGTGCCTCGACACGTTTTGTGAGGCCTCTGGATCCAGAATTAACCATACCAAGACTGCATTTAGGGCTATCAAAGGGAATCAACCCAATCTCCTCACTGTGCAAGGATGCCAAAGCATTCAATCAGGCCAGGTCGTTCGTATTCTTGGTATCCCCTTGGGATTCGGTGTTACTCTGGAACAAAGGTGGGCTTGGATCCTCGCTAAACTTAATAATAAACTTAACTACTGGAGGGGTTTGCAAATCAATCTTGCTGGCCGGGCCATGGTGATCAACACATTCCTCATATCCTCAATCATATACTTTCTTTCTTGCTAGAGACCGAAGAATCAAGATTTAGCCAAATTAGAAAGTACTTGTAGGAACTTTCAGTGGACCGGGGACCATAACAAGAGGGGAGTGCCTAAAACCAAATGGTCCATATGCACTAGCCGAAAGGAGAATGGAGGTCTGGGTATTATGGACATTGGTAGCATGGCCAATAAACTTGCGGCTAAGTGGATGATTAAGGCGTGGTGCAACAGAGATTCCTCGTGGGCCACATTAATTTTCAGAAAGACAAACATGACTACTTTGGTAGGCTACCCTGGATGGAAAAACCTTGACATCCTCACCCTCCTATTCTCTCCGATTCTAGTCTCACCCAAAGGATCGATCCTGGTAAGATCATTGTGGTTGAGCTGGAACACATTCAAACCTCACATCAGAATCAGTGAAGATTGGAAGTGGGCTGCAGGTATAAGACAAAACAACTCTATTTGGTTCCCGATCCAAGGCATGAGAAATGTGGAGCCTTGGAATGTCTTGAGTGCCAAGAGACTCTGGAACAAGGGATTCAAACAATGGAAGCACCTCTGGAAACAGGACATGAACAGATGGGTGGACTTTGAGGACCTTGACCCTACTACTGTGGTCACATACGAGGAATGGAATGTTTGACTGAGGAGACGTCACGCTTGGGACTGTTCTAAAATCCGACTACTTATGGGACAGGACTCTCGGAACCCAATGGGCCTTAAATGGTACAATGGTAATCACATTTCCAAGCTTCCATATGTCGAAGCTTGCAATGACATTCACTTCAGTATCAACGAGAAGTGGTGTCTCAACTAGAGACGACTTCGATGGGATATGAAATTTATGTCTATCTGGCACCCTCTCATTGAAAACAAAAAGTCGGTTCTCCTATGGCAAATCCTACACTGTGGAATATGGACCAATGCAAAAGCTAACAAGATCTGTGGGGTTCCACCCTGGTGCAAGCGATGTCACCGTAGCAAAGAGGATATAGGTCACCTGTTCTTTGCTTGCCCTAAATCCCTTCAGTTATGGAGGGTTCTTGGTCGTTCTTTGGGACTCCAAGAACAAATCAATTGGAAGCAAGCCCTCATTGGTGAAGAAATCGGTTGCTCTGCAATGTTGTGGAATGCGACTAGGGGAGAGATCCTTTGGAAGATTTGGCGAGAAAGATGTGCTCAAAACTTTGGCAATACCCCCAAGGAGTGGTCGATTGAGAAGTCCCTTTTCCTTGTCGGCAGAAGAATTGCTAACTGTAAGAAAACCCCCCCCTTCAAACATCACAAAGAGCTACAGTATGTCAACAATAAGCTTTAAGCCAAGTGGGCTCCACATGATGGGGATGCGAGGTTTATCAACCTCCTCTATAACTCCATGTAAGCCTTGCATGGCCTACCACAAAGGCTATGGTAGATCATCGGACTGAAAATTAGTCATCAGAAATAGATCAGGTGGAAGCCAGCTCTGCTGGGAGAAGCGCGTGGTCACTCTGCAACTCTCCGAAATGCTCGAAACTCTGGTCGATTGAGTTTTCACTGTTCCTCCTTGGAAAAAGGATTGTTAATTGTAAGAAACTCCCCCTTTTTCTAGGAGTCATCAAGTTTTCCTTTTGATCAAGAACACTGTGTACCCACGTGGGCCCCGCTTGTGGGTGATGGGTGGGCGATTAACCCTTTTCTTGTAAATCCAGCTACACTCTGTAAATGCTTCCCCTGCTCTGTGGGATTCGGGGGATCCCGTGGGCACTAGTCCCTTCCTTTTTTATTCTTCCTTTATTTAATTCAAGTCCAGGAGAGTAGGCTAAGGCCGAACTTTCTTTATATTAAAAAAAAAAAACTAACATGAAGAAAAGTCCAAAAGTGAGCATGCCTAAGAAATTTGATGGGACAAGATCAAAGTTTTGAGGATTTGTGCAAAAAGTGAAGCTATTCATAAGGATGCAACTAGACAGGTACCCAGATGATGTTTCTCAAGTAAGACTCATAGGAACTCTATTATGTGGTCCTCCTCTTCCATGGTTTGCACCTATCCTTGAGAAGGATATGGATATTTTACATGATTTCAAGGCCTTTATTCGAGAGTTCACATCTTCATTTGGAGATACCAATTGTTCACGTGTTGCTAAAACAAAGCTAAGGAAGCTACATCAAGGAAATAAGTATGCATCTACCTATGCATCAGAATTCAGACAAATCATTTGTGATCTCACATGGCACGAGGATTATTTTATCAACCAATTTCGATGGGGCTCACGTGATGATGTCAAGGACCTAATGTTAACCATGCCCAAGGTAAATACTTTGAATGAATTCATGAATCAATCAATTGAGTGTGACAATAGGTTATTTGAGAGCAAGCAAGAGAAGAAGATTTATGTTCACGATCAAGAATACAAGTTTACCTCAGTTCCTCAACAACATATATTGGAAAAATCTCAACCAGAACCCATGCAGTTGGATATCATTAGCGTTAAACGACTTACACAAATGTATTCCAATGTCCTAAGAAGAAGAAGCAAGCTGGAATTAGGACTTCTACAATCACCATCCCACATCCGAAGTATCATCATCAGAATCAAAAGAGGATTATTACCCATCATGAGAATCATGGCCTTGATTATGCACCTAGATATACTACAAACCCTTTCCAGTTTCATCATGGATATCCATCATCATCATTTTCCAATAACACATATCAAAAAATCTATAAAGACAAAGAGCTATAAAGATTCAAGTTCTAGAAGATCTCAGAGTCAGATAACCGCTCCACGTGGAACTCGTCGCTTGAGGGGGAGGTGATGTCATGGACAAAGAAGGAGAACATCCTGAACCTTAGATTCCATATGAATGCTATATCTCATGATTAGTTCATATTTAGGAGAAACCAATGCTTCCATTGCATCCAAAATGTGCGAAAACCCTAAGATCAACTATTTACTTGCTCGATTTTGATATTTAGAGGTTTTGGATTGACGACATCATGATGACATCATCATTTTGTAACTGCCATAGATGACCGCCTTTGAAAACCTATAAAAGGAGGGCTCCACCACATTCATTGTCAGTCTTGCTAATACCAGTCTTGGGAGCTCAAGGAGTCGTGACCGCCAAGTAAGTACTCTTCAAGTTCTGGTTCTAGTTCTTGTCTTGTTCCTTGTTATAGTCTAGTTCTTGGACATCCTATCCTGTCCTCTTGTAATATCGTAGTACGAGATCCTCTCAAGTTCTTTCTTGTATCTAGTTCATCTCCCAAAAGGGAGTTCTTGTAATCCAGATATCTTCTTTCATATTTACGATCCCGAGATGTGGGATCTCCTGTATCATCTCTAGTCGAGTTATTCATACCTATCAGTCCCGGGTTGTGGGACATCTTGTATCAGTCACGTATTCTTGTATTGTTTTCCCTTCGTGGGTGTTCTTGTAATCGGATGTGTATTTCCAAAAATGTCAGGGGAGCACTAGATTGTGCTCTCTCACTATAGTAGACAAGATTTTGGAAACACACTTCTAATTACAAGAACACCCATGTAGGGAAAATGATACAAGAATACGTCACCAATACAAGATGTCCCACAACCTGGGACTATTAGGTATGGAAAACTCAACCAGAGATGATACAAGAAATCCCACAAGCCGGGACCGTAGGTATGGAACAAGATATCTGGATTACAAGAATTCCCTTCAGGGATATGTAACTACAAAGGATCTTGTACGATGAGATTACAATAAGAAAAGAAAGGATCTCCACAATACAAGACTATACAAGACTATACAAGACTATACAAGACTATACAAGACTAAAGCAAGAAACAAGACTAGAACTTGAACTGGAACATCAAAGTACTTACCTCGTGATCAGGATACCTTGAGCTCCCAAGACTGGCATTGGCAAGATTGAGAATGAATGTGACTAACCCGTCCTTTTATAGGTGTTCAAAGGTGTTGCTATATGGCAGTTACGACCTGATGATATCATCATGATGTCATCGACTTGTAATAGGACCTCTTGATGTGAGAATTCAGCAAATCGACAGTTGATCATGGGGTTTTGGCACGTTCCGGACGCAATGGAAGCATTAGTTTCTCCAAAATCTGAACCAATAATGAGATATGGAAAGTAACATGGAATCTAAGGTTTTAGATGGTTTCCTTTATGTCTCTTAAGCTCCCAAGATTGGCATTGTCAAGACTGAGAATGAATGTGACTAACCCCTCCTCTTAAATGTGTTCAAAGGCGGTGCTATATGGCGGTTACAACGTGATGATATCATCATGATGTCATTGACTTATAACAGGACCTTCCGATGTCAGAATTCAGCGAATAGATAGTCGATCTTGGGGTTTCGGCGGGTTCTTAACGCAATGGAAGCATTAGTTTCTCCAAAATCGGAACCGATAATGAGATATGGAAAGTCACATGGAATCTAAGGTTTTAGATGGTTTCCTTTGTGTCCATGACATCACCTCCCCCTCAAGGAGGAGATTTCATTTTCATTGTGCCCAAATCTAGCTCACCTCCCCCTAAGGTGAGCTAGATTTGGGCACAAAGAAAATGAAATTTGGAGTTTCTTTGATTAGTCTAAGAGCTTCAAGAGGATGACCCTGTACATTTTGAGAGTTGGTCGTCAAGTGTTCTACCGTTCTAGTAAAATGGTTATAAAACTCTGAGGAAATATCCCAATTAAATGGATTTTGAGCATAATGAAAGCTTGAGAAAAGCTACATAAGGTTGGAAAATGTCATATAATTTTTATGAGTAAATGATAGTTGAAAGTAATCTTTAATCTGCTACTGTTGGAAATTGTTTATGCAGGAGACATTGTTGAACGGAAAAGACTTTTCACAAGTTTTTTATGGTATTTTTTGATATGGTATGATCACCATGGGCTAGCTATGCCCTAGATAATTGTTTATTGAGCATTGGTTTATGGTGACCATTCTCAGTAGGATAGAGGACACTCTGTCAAAATTTTCAAGGATATATATAGTACCATGAGAGCATGGAACCAGAGAACTTTACGAGTTGTTCTCATTTCATATAATTGGATTCATACATGTATAAATTCCAATTTGTTATGAGTTAATATTTGATTCAAGTCACATGAGTTGATATTTCATGCAATCCGCATCCTTCACAACTCTAGCTGAGTTGATTTATAAAATAGTTTCTCATGTCTCGAGAAAGTTATGAGTGATAGAGTCACAAGAATGACTATGTTCTTTCCATCGAGGGAAGGAGACACTTCAGGAACACTTCATGATTTCATTTATTATTATTCATGATGGTTGTGAGTACTCACCAATCTTTTCTTGTATTTTCTTGAGAGAAGTGTTCGACTTTAATCGCATACATGCATCTATGTGGGGTATAAAGTTTGGTGGTATGGGGCATCAAACTTTGTATTCTACCTAAGTGTAGGATAGATGATATGGGAGAGAAGTCTCAAAGATTATATTTTGATATGATTTGGAGTTCATTTATATGATCTTCTGGTATCATCTTATTATTAGACAACAAATGGGCAGTTGAGACAGTCACTCTGTATGTAATCGCAAACAAGGCAAGTCCGCAAGCAAGTAGCGTAGAAGTGGAATGGCAAGGTTTGTACATAAGAATCATGAATAGGCAATTGCATTGAGAAGAAATTCATATAGTACGTACTGCTTTATGTGATATGCTTGAGAATAGGCCATGATTCAGAAATAGTGTGTATGAGGTGAGCTAGATGCCTAGCCTAGTGGGCTATGAGTGTGCACACATCTACTTACCATTTTTTGGGTATTTAGTGGACTCATATTATGGTCCTCGTTATGTTTGGAAGTGCCTGATTATTATACTCGCTTACTAGATACACCTCATTCCTATTTGGGAATGATTTGATCATAGTGATGAGCAGATGGTGGTCAGAGATAAAGTAAGGCTCATCCATTTGGAACATCTTGCATGTTAGTATTGAGAAGGTGGTGGTAGTTCCATTAGTTGTTATACTTTCTTAGTACGTCTTCATTTGGTATGATGGACTTAGTTCCACAGAGTGGATAGGGACTTACTTTGTATGCAAGAGATTTTGATCCATAGTTTGGATTATATATATGCTACATTGAGATTTCAATCCATAGTTTGGATGTGATTGATTGAGATCTTAGTCCATAGTTTGGATCATTGAGAGATTGATATATTGGTCCATAGTTTGGATCATTGACATATTGATATCTTGATCCATAGTCCGGATCGTTGAAAGATTGTGATCTTGGATTCATAGTTTGAATCATGTTGAGACTTTCTTGAGTTTCATTTTCATTAGAGTAGGTAAATCAAGTAGATTTACTCTAGCTTAGATATAGTAAATCAAGAGGATTTACTTGAGCTTAGAGATAAAAAAAAACTATTTGGCAAAGACTTCCATTTATCTTTAGTATTTTTCGAGTACTTTTCCATAGAGATTGGGATATAGTCACATTGTTTTGGATTAGCATAATAGTTTTCATTACTCTAGTGGAGTAAGTTATTTTGCATAATTATACCATATGACAAGCTGTCAGCGGGTATTTGAGGGAGACAAATGCAAGTTGCCAAGGTTTCTACAAATGACAAGCTATCACAAGCTAGTGGTCAAGGTCTAGGCATAGGGAGTCCGAGGATATTCTGAGTACTTATGTTGCACACATATGGACTCATTGGGCCTCAGAGGTATTCCTATAGTATTCCCAAGGCAAGAACTACTATTTATGGATGGAAATGCTAGATAGGAAGCAGAGAGATGAGTCATCTACTTTTTGATTATCTAGTATTTCACACATCTAATACACTATTATTTGGAATCATAGATTTTAATTCCCAGCTTATAGCTCCTATATCATTGAGGACAATGATCTTTAGAAGGGGGAGAGAGTGTTATATTCCAGAGATGTACATGCTTCGAGGAACGAGAAGTTCCTTGCTCGGGGGATAGCCAAGGCCAAAAGCCAAAGAGTTCATATGAGGTGCCGACTCATGATGGCCAGATGAGTAGAGGGACCTTAGAGAGAACTCTAGATAGTGACTAGCAGGGGCTATAAATGTTGGAGATAGACAAGGAAGGAGAAGAAGCTTGGAGCACAACACACAATACTGAATGTATTACTACAGAATGTACAAAGATAAGTAGCCGATTAGGGCAATAGGTGTATATACAAGCCGGGGAAGAAAACCTCCTAAAGAGGGAAAAAAGTGCCCCCGTGGTCCTAGAGTGTTCACACACATCACTACCTAAATATATCAACAAATCCCCCCTCGAAGTGATCTGGTGAACAAGTAGCTCGCACTCATGTATAAGGAAGTGCCAAGCTATGTGGAAATCACTCCACAAAAGGAAGTAAGCCCAAAGCTTTGCAGAAAGCTTCAAACTTCTCCCTAGGCAGAGCCTTCGTGAAAAGATCTGCAATGTTCTCCTATGTGCGTACACATGCCAAGCTAATCTCCCCAGTGGAGAACCTCTCCCTGACATAATGATAATGCACCTCAATGTGCTTAGTGCGAGCATGGAATAGAGGGTTCCTCGCAACTGCCAATGCGCTCTACTGTCAGTCAAGATGGTGGTGGTAGAAGACTGACCAACACCAAAATCAGACATAAGGCGTCTGAGCCACACACACTCAACAATCGTTATGAAAGCTTCCCTATACTCGGCCTCACAACTAGAAGTGGCCACAATAGGCTGCTTCCTGCTCAACCAAGATATACATGAGTGTCAACATAGACAACAATGATCAGAAGCACATCATTAACATGCTTAACATATAAGGTGCTTTCAGTTGGACTGTTCTCAAAACCATGTGCAATCAGATAGGCATGTATCTTCTCATACCAAGCACGTGGTGCTTGCTTTAAACCATATAATGCCTTCTTTAACCTGCACACCTCGTTTTCATGCCCTTTCTGCACAAAGCCACGGGGCTGAAAAACATACACTTCTTCATGCAAGTCACCATTCAGAAATCCTATTTAATGTCCAACTTATGTACATTCCAGCCATGATGAGCTGCAAGTGCACAGATGCTACAAACAGTAGTCATTAGGCAAGTAGGTGCAAAGGTCTCATCAAAATCAATGCCTCTTTCCTGTGCATAACCCTTTGCAACAAGTCTAGCCTTATACCTGTCAATTGTACCATCACGTTTACACTTCAGCTTGTATACCCACTTAGTTCCCATGGCCTTCTTGCGAGGAGGCAAGTCACATAAAGACCAAGTACCATTCTTCATTATAGCACCATATTTAGATTGCATAGTAGCCATTCAATTTTCTGAGTTTTGTGATTCATCAAACGAAACACGCTCATTCTCATCACAGAGACTAGACGTAGCCATAGCATAGAAATCTGATGCAAAAGAGGCACTATGAGAGCTTGAACGAGTACTATATGACAAAGGTGCATCTAATTTGTTGTCATGCAAAGTCTGCACCAGCCATTTTGGCATAGTTTTTGCGTGCTCAATATTAGCTCTCTCATCAACTAGTGCATCATGTAAATCTGCATCAGAAATGGAATGATCTACATCATCACATGGAACCTGCAAAGGTTGAGAAGTTGTCTTATTAGGACCAGTAGTAGACTCTCCATCTGTAAAAAGAGATAGCAAAGTATCATACATGTCTTTGGAGCTAACAGATGTCTCCTTAGTACATGAAAGCAATGGTTGAATAGCATCTTCCACAAAAACAACATCATGGCTAAACAGAATGCATTTAGTCTGTGGATGATACAGACAATAGCCTTTACTTTCAAAAGTGTACCCAACAAAAATACATTTTACTGCTTTATCATCCAATTTTCTGTGATGTTTTTGAGGCACTAATGCATATGCCAAACAACCAAAAACACACAGATGAGCAACAGATGGCTTACAAACATGTCAAGCCTCATATGGAATGATAGACTGTAGTGCTTTGGTGGGACACATGTTGAGTACATATGTTGCACACATGACAGCCTCAAGCTAGAAACTATGTGGTAAAGCCTGACTCTTGACCATACATCTCGCCATCTCCATGAGTGACCTGTTCTTTTGTTCAGCAACTCCATTTTCTTGAGGTGTATACAACACTGTACACTAGTGTTTTATCCCGCATTCATCCAGAAATGCATTAAAATGAGATGACATATATTCCCCCCTCAATCGGAATGAAGGGTGCCCATTTTACATGCTGACAGATTTTCAGCCAAAACCAAAAATTGTTTGAAGCACATGAATGCTCCGGACTTTTCCTTCAATGGATATATCCATGCATGCTTGAAAAATTCAACAATGAAAGTCACAAAGTAAAGATAATTTCCAAAAGAAGGTGTCTGCATAGGACCACTAACATCACTATGTACAAGCTGCAATTTGTAAGTAGCCCGAACTGAACCATCTTCTGGAAATGAGGAATGCTGCATTTTGCCCAAAATAGAGCCTTCACAAACATGTTTTTCGGGTGCCTCAAGTTTGGGAGAAGAGGACACCATTTCAGATTTCTACAGGCATAGCAAACTAGCAAAATTCAGATGACCAAAGTGGGCATGCCAAAGCTTTGCATCTGACATAGCCTGAGAATCATGTACTGCACGTGCTGAATCATTCACAGATCTTTCATATTCTATGAGCTTATATAATCACATCACCATTTGATAGATCATGAACTCTACAACTATCATCAACAAATTTCACAACCAAGCCAATCTTGGCTAATGTAGAAACTGATAACAGGTTCTTCTTGATCCCTGGCACAAATAAAGCATCTGACAAAGTGAAAGAACTACCATCAGTAGTAGTCAAAATGATCTTACCAACTCCCATAAGAGGATAACAGGAGTTGTTGGCGCATGTAACAGTATTCCTTGTAGGGGCAGGCTCGAGTGAAGAGAAGAAACTGTGTTGCGAGGTAATATGTTTGGTTGCCCCACTGTCAAAGTACCAAACATCTGAGTCTACTATAGACATGCAGTGCTCATGAGAAGATGGGTCAAAAGTGCAAACAGTAGTAAATGCCCATTCTTCTTCTTGCACAAGATCAGTAGACTCTGTTTTTGGTGTAGAGGCCTCTACAACAATCATTCAAGCCTCTTTCTTCTTTGCCTCTTTAGCAGCAAGTTTTGAATAGTTCTTTATGGTATGATCATTCCCTTTACACTACTTGCAAAACAATTTCTTCTTTTTTTATTTCTTCTCATCTTTATCTTCCTTCTTTGAATGTGCAGCAGTTGGATATTTTTGCTAACTAGTTGAAGAGCTCCATTTTCCTTTGGCCCTCTTACTAGCCAGGAAAGCTTGATCTGCAACACGCATAATGGACTTGTTCTACCTGGACTGATCTTCCTGCAACAGAACAGAGACTAACTCCTCAAATGACAAGGCATTTGAATTGCCTTTCATCATTAACCGAAGAGTAGAAGCAAAACTCTGATATGAATCAGGAATACTATTCAGAACGGTCTGCACAAGTGAGCTATCTGGTATAACCTCATCAGTAGAAATCAATTGTTTCTTAAGGTCTCTGATCTTTGTTAGAAAATTGTCCATAGAATCACCTTCATTCATGTGCTCGCTCTCCAACTATTTTCGGAGGTAAGCAACAAGAGCCTCATTCCTAGCTTGGTACAATGTGGTAAGTGTATCCCAAGCATCCTTAGTTGATCTACAAGAGTGAATGCGAGGAATAATGGCATGTTTGACATACAAAGCTATCAATGCATGTGCTTGGGCATCTCTGCCATCCCAACGAATTTTCTCTACAGTAGGTGCAATAGAAACCACAACACGAACAGAAATATGGAGAGTATCATCATCTTCGACACTTTCTACATCAGCTTTTGTACCTAAAGTTGTAAGAGTTGCAGGTGTGATAGGACGTTTTTCAACACCATGCACAATGTTCCACAGTCCTTTTGCAACCAATACATGTCGCATCATATAAGCCCATAACAGGTAGTTGATACCATCCAACTTATCCTCAACAGCCAACATACAAAATACATCACTACTTTCAACCATGGATGGTGTCTAAAATACCTTGATGCAAAAAAATTAACTGTATCTCAAAACGTTGAACAGAAGTACCTAGATGAATTTTGTTAGACCTGTAGCACACTTTGAGAAACTTATACTAGTGAACAAAAAGTGGTATATACCTTTGGCACAAGATGAAATAGCCTGCACAAGCACTAAGATAGTGCGTTCGGAGGCCGAAATGAGCTCAGATCAGGATTTCGGCACCACGGAGCAAAGCAGTTCTGATCTCGCAAACACCCTGAGTATGCTCATCAAAATTCTTGCGATTTTGATACTGTAACCGGAGGAGCGTTGATGGCACCCTAGATGAAGTGATGACTTGCTATGATACCAATTGTTCGAGATAGACATCTAGAGAAGAACATGAACAACACAAGGAAGGAGAAGAAGCTTGGAGCACAACACACAATACTGAATGTATTACTTGACAATGTACAAAGATAAGTAGCCCATTAGGTCAATAGGCATATATACAAGCCGGGGGAAAAAAAACCTCCAAAAGAGCACAAAAAGTGCCTCTACGGTCCTAGAGTTTTCACACACATCACTACCTAAATATATCAACAATGAATAGGCTGGGAGGTGAGTCCTAGGCATGTCATTCTCCACTTCTCACACATGCACCTGCATAAGTGTGAATGAATGAATGTGTGCATAAAATGTGCTCATACATTTGTGTCTATGTGTTATGGTTGTTATATGTTCCATGTGTATGTGTATGTGTATGTGTATGTTTATGTGTATGTGTATGTGTATGTGTAAACCCTTGTCCCCATATGTGTGTGACTATCCACGTGTAACTATACATGCATTAGTAAATGAGAGTTATGTGGGTTTGTGTGTGTAACTAAGCATGCGTGCCTATATGGTCATACGTATGTGTGTGTGAGAGCATATATATATATATATATATATATATATATATATATATATATATATATATATATATATATATATATATATATATGTGTGTGTGTGTGTGTGTGTGTGTTTGTGTGTCTGTGAATGTGTACCTATGAGTATGTATATGTATGTGCGACTGTGTATGTATTTTAACGTACATGGTTTCCTTCATGTGAATATTTATGGTTATCTGTATATGTGAAGGTGTATGTGTTTTATGCTACGTGTGTGGTTATATAGCTATAAAGATGTGCGTCAGTGGTATTGTGATGATGGTTGTGTATGCTATGTATGAACTTTTGTGATGGCGTGAGTGAATTATGTGTATGATACGTAATAATTTTGTGGTATGAAATGTGTGTGTATTTATAGTACGCATGAAGATATTTGTGTGCTTGTGTAAGTAACTTATAGTAATTAAAACTGTGCGCACGCGCTTCTGTGTGTATATATACTTGCGTGTGTGTTTTGTTTCTTCTTATGAGTTTTGTTTTTCAAGTTGGAGGGAGAAGAGAGAGAACTAATTTCATTTCTTTGTAGTTTTATCCGCTTGTTTCCAAGGCTTGAGCCGTCGAAGAGAGAGAGAGAGCCTCTACACTCTTACTTTCACTAGTCTGATGGGTTGAGGAACTGATGCTCCAACTCGTTCAGAAGTAGAATGGTATTGAGCCCATGCACAGGGCAACGAAGTGGGCAAATATTCGTGTGTGCAATGAATATTTTTATGCACATTTCCTTCAATTTATCGGGGCCCATAGGATCCTGTACCTCTTATAATGCTCAATCGAGTTCCAATTTCATTACGCGTCATATTTTCCAATGGAAGCAACAAAAAGAAGTACGTGTGGAATCACTAAAAAGGAAAAAGAAGGCTTATGAAGATGTGACAAAGAATTCGAGTGTTAGCGGCTTTGCTTCACAAGTCTTATGGAGATGTGACAAAGAATTCGAGTGTTAGCATCTTTCTTTCACAAGAGAGAGAATGGGTTTCCTTTTCCTCTTAAGTGATTGAAAGGATTTATTTTATCTTATTTATTTATATCTCAAGGTGTTGTAACAAGAAAATCCACAAAGTTTTTCCAACATGATATGATGGTCTTTTGTAAGAGATCAGACACAACCTTCTTCAATGAAGGTAGGACCTTCCCAATGCCATTATATACAAGTCCATGCTATTCTCAAAAGGTAATATATCCCATGTAATTTCTCTCTCCACCACGATGTGAAAAGCCAAGAAAAAGCGCATTGCTCAAGGAGACTGACAAGGCATCCACATCAAGCAAATAAGAAGAAAAAAAAAAGGCTTCATTATCCAAACAACAAAGGGAGAGGAGCCAAAAAAGCTCCCAATGATGGACCCAAAGAAAGATGCAACATCAACAAGGACCAAGAGGAACAAAGTGTTACATAAGAAAAAGCTCTAAAGTAGTTTTTTTAGTCTTAAGAATTTGTTTATGTATGATAAATAACATGCGGGGCGCTCACATCTTTAATTTTATAGTAAAAGTAGACAAAAGTAAGAAGAAAGCAGTGGTGTCACTTTTTAGACAAGGAAGGTGCTTCTGTTGACAACCTCTCAATAAAAAGTGTGGTTCTCTTAGTGTAGGTGGCCAAATTGAGTGATTCTTGTTGCATTGCAAAGCTTAAAACTTGTACTATAGATTAGATTATTTTTGTACAAAATTCAATGAGATATATCCCTCTTCAAACTTTCATATCTCAGTCATTATGAGGTCTTTTGAGTGATTTTACTTGGAGAAGTTTCCTAAGCTCATATATTGAATTCGGATACTCCTACATAAAGAACCAACCTCTACAAGATAAACACTCTATCCCTATTGCTATCTGTCCATATGTTTCGACACACCTTTACTTTTTGCAACCTTCCTTATAGTTCACTCATAAATGAATAATGCAATTTATTTAAGCTTTAGCAGACTATATGAGAAACCAAACAAAAATGAAGTCACTACAAATTGTTAATGGAGGATGGAGTTGCAGCAAAAACAATACCATGATGGAAACTAGAGAGGTAGTGAGCAAAGGCTTTCTAGGGAGAAGTAAAGGCTAAAACGATGGATAAACAACCATAGGCTGCGTGTAGTAGCTTCCTTAAGATCCTAAATAACTTAGTGGTGAGTATAAGTCTTGGAAGTCCACTCGAGTCTTGAAAACATACATTTATCTTCGAAGAAATTTATCAATCACCACTTAACTTTTTGGTGAGCTATCATATCAAACCTAAAAATGATAGGTCGAATCGCTTCAATGCCCTTGAGCCTTGAGCTAAGGTTTAGGTTTTTATTTTTAACATACACCATAAGGGAGATCCATAAATTTTGTTAGCTTTTATGTTAGTACATATGGCTCGATGGAGAATCTGCATATGGGAACTGCTTTCTTCTTCTCAAAAATTGGGTGCTGCAAGTCAAGTTCAAACACTAGCTCTTAGATAAAGTGTGAAAAAAAAAACTATCTAAGGTGTGATAAAAAAACAAGATTTCCTCCGTTTTTTTTTTTATTCTGCCACGTCAAGCCTTCAAAAGAGGAGGCGGGGGGGCGAGGGGCTTCTTGACCAATACGAAGGCGAATTTGAGAATTGTAGCAGGCATTGATTCTTTAGCTAATAAGGAATGTGTTTTCAAAAACCAACCTCTAGCTCGCGTATAATTAAATTGAATGATTTTAGGAACACCCTGTACCTCACGTTGATAGCTATAAGTGGCCAACATTTCACTTGAACCATATTTATGTACGATGCACTTTTGTGAATCATAATACACAAAACGAAGTTTCTATTTTTAACTACAAATAGCAACCCTCTCTCTCCATTTATCGTAGGAACCATATACACACGAAAATAGTTTTATATAGGACCCTTCCCTTTATTATAGGAGTGATTCAGAACTATGATCCTCCAATCTCTCATCATCATTAGAATCTAACTGGAATGTATAAGTATTGAATTCATGTTTCCCTCGAGTAATTAAGGTCTTCAAGATTTTCTTCATTCGAATCTTTCCAAATTTTAAAGGGGCATGAATTTTCTTTTAATAAAAGTGACTGATGTAGTTTTTTAGCTAGGCCACAAGTTTCCTGTCTTCAGCTTCTAAGAAAACTAGGAGTTTTTCATATAGTGGCCAATGCAATCACAGCATGTGCATCTAGTAGTTCCTCTCCTACTTCTATACACGTTATTGATCATGAGTTGTGGCAGCGGTGTTTCTATCCTAAGTTGCTATATGTTCTCTAATTGTCAATGCACCCGTTGCTTTTCTCTTGACGCTATTCTACACAATTGTGAAACCTAAATGTGTTCAGATGTTTTAATCGTGATTTTATTACTATTTTCTTCTTTTGGTCCTTTCCTTTGAAAAACTAGATTACCGAATTTGACTGAATATGATTTCTATCATCATGATCAACTGAGATAACTTATTTTAAAATTCAGCAACTATTAGAGTAAAAAAAGAGCTTTGTTTAGAGTATGTATTGTATCCATTGGCTAAACTGTTTCAGATTAAAATTTGCAAAATTCTTACATATTCTTACTATTGGAATAACAAATTTTTAGTATTGGAATAACATTACCTACGATTAATCCTCCACAAGCAATTCCAAAATATTTCAAGCAGTATAACAGATGAATTGGCAAACGCAAACCGAGATTAGTTCCAAAGTTCACTTCTATTAGCACTTCGGAAAGGGTTTGGGAAAACCCCAATCGAATGAACAACTTCTTTCTCGCTATCTCGCGTCACTTACAACATTTCTCCTGCTCAACCATTACTCGCGCAAACCAACTTACCATCTCCGTTCCAATTAACAAAGAAGGAGATCTCTTTTCGAGAAAGCCATTAGCTGCAAAAAACAGTACCGCATGTAGAGCAAAAACTCCAGTTTCTTCTAAAGAGAACACCAACCCCCAGCAATGTTTAGTTCAACACCTCTCTTCAGATTATCGACGGTTAAGAAATTAAACCATCTTAAGCAAATGACTTCCGTTATTTCAAAATCCATAATCTCTGTGTGTGTGTGTATATATATATATATATATATATATATATATATATATATATATATATATATATATATATATATATATATATATATATATATATATATATATATATCTGTGTGTGTGTGTGTGTGTGTGTGTATGAGTGTGTGTGTATATGAATATGCCCAATAAATCATGTCAATGCTGATCATTATTTGGATTGCAAATTCACATTTCCAAAGTGATTCCAGTCCTAGCTGTTACATCTTGATGCCAACGTTCAAGGTCGTGGTAATGAACAAAAGTCCAATATAATCGAAATGGCTTTTCATGTGGGTTCTCGCCCAATACTACAAAAATCCAATATAATGATCACCTAGGAAGGCTCAAAAACTTATCTTTGATCCCTACCGGCTCAGAAATAACAATCTATTTGACACAAATTTATCAAGAAAGTGTCTTGCTGTCTCTTGCTTCTGTGGGTATCAAACACATTTAACACCTTTGTTGGACTTGAGAGAAATACTCATAGCACGCTACACTAAATCGATCGAGCAGCAGCTCTACGGTAAGCCCATTCTAACATCTATGAAGAACGGTAAAAAAAAAAGTCTGCGGAGTTTTTTTGTCTTGGAAAGGAGCGCCTAAAGAGTATAGCCTGTAAATGATTGCAAGACGTTTGAAATATGTCCCTATGTCTCTGAATATGTATATGTGTTGAAATGTGTCTATGGTCATGTGTATGTGTTGTGCGACTAATGAGTGAATGTGTGTGTATCATGGCCTACTCTCGGCACCCCACCATGGCAGCTCGTATCTTAAAGTGGCACCCCTCCCAGCCATCGTCCGAATGTGCGTGTGTCACTCATGAGTCTCTCTCATACCAATCTCATAGCACTCTAATGGAAGAGACTTCTACCAAAAGGGCATAATGCTCTTAGACTTCTACCAAAAGGGCATAATGCTCTTAGTGATTACATGTGACATTTATGCCCTCAGTGATCCCATGTGGCATTTATGCCATCACACCCAAGAGGGTGTGCATCCATGATGTGACAATGTGACTTTATGTGTATTTCTATGTACACATTCCTGCTATATATGGCCTGTATCTATGTGCTTATATATCATATATCTGTATGTGCATAAATAAACGTGTATGAGCTTGTACGTTGTGTATGTGAAAATGTGTGTGTGCGCTAAAGTGTATGTATATGTGTCTAGTGAATTTATGTGGTATCTATGTTTGTACATGTAAATCTAAACTAGTCCATGTACTTACATAAGTGTGAATGGTTGAATGTGTTCCTAAAATCTGCTCATACGTTTGCGTCTGTGTGTTATGGTTGCTATATGCTCCATTGGTATGTGTATGTGTATGTTTATGTGTATGTGTATGTCTAAACCCTTGTCCCCATATGTGTGTGACTATGCACATGTGTAACTATACATGCATGAGTAAATGAGGGTTGTGTGGGTTTGTGTGTGTAACTAAACATGCGTGCCTATATGTTAATTAGTGTGTGTGTGTGAGCATATATATATATAGCCATACATATATATATATATATATATATATATATATATATATATATATATATATATATGTGTGTGTGTGTGTGTGTGTGTGTCAGTGTGTGTGTGTTTGTGTACCTGTGGGTATGTATATGTATGTGTGACTGTGCATTTATTTTAATGTACATGGTTTTTTTCATGTGAATATTTATGGTTATCTGTATATGTGAAGGCGTATGTGTTTTATGCTATGTGTGTGGTTATATAGCTATACAAATGCGCGTCAGTGTTATTGTGATGATGGCTGTGTATGCTATGTATGAACTTTTGCGCTGGCGTGAGTGAATTGTGTGTAATAATTTTGTGGTATGAAATGTGTGTGTATTTATAGTACGCATGAAGATATTTTTGTGCTTGTGTAAGTAAATTATAGTAAGTAAAAGTGTGCGCACGCGCTTCTGTGTGTATATATACTTGCGTGTGTGTTTTGTTTCTTCTTATGAGTTTTATTTTTTCCAAGTTGGAGGGAGAAGAGAGAGAACTAATTGCATTCCTTTGTAGTTTTATCCGCTTGTTTCCAAGGCTTGAGCCGTCGAAGAGAGAGAGAGAGAGAGAGAGAGAGAGCCTCTACACTTTTACTTCCACTAGTCTAATGAAGGGAGAGAGAGAGAGACTAATGGGTTGAGGAACTGATGCTCCAACTCGTTCAGAAGTAGAATGGTACTCAGCCCATGCACAGGGCAACGAATTGTGCAAATATTCATGTGCGCAATGAATATTTTTATGCGCATTTCCTTCAATTTATTGGGGCCCATAGGATCCTATACCTCTTAGAATGCTCAATCTAGTTCCAATTTCATTACGCGTCATATTTTCCAATGGAAGCAACAAAAAGAACTACGTGTGGAATCACTAAAAAGGAAAAAGAAGGCTTATGAAGATGTGACAAACAATTCGAGTGTTAGCAGCTTTCTTTCACAAGGCTTATGAAGATGTGACAAAGAATTCGAGTGTTAGCATCTTTCTTTCACAAGAGAGAGAATGGGTTTCCTTTTCCTCTTAAGTGATTCAAAGGATTTATTTTATCTTATTTATTTATATCAAGGTGTTGTAACAAGAAAATCCACAAAGTGTTTCCAACATGATATGATGGCTTTTTGTAAGGGATTAGACACAACCTTCTTCAATGAAGGAAGGACCTTCCCAATGCCATTATATACAAGTCCATGCTATTCTCAAAAGGTAATATATCCCATGTAATTTCTCTCTCCACCACGATGTGAAAAGCCAAGAAAAAGAAGTGATCCAAGGCATTGCTCAAGGAGACTGACAAGGCATCCACATCAAGCAAATAAGAAGAAAAAAAAAGGCTTCATTATCCAAACAACAAAGGGAGAGGAGCCAAAAAAAGATCTCAATGATGGATCCAAAGAAAGATGCAACATCAACAAGGACCAAGAGGAACAAAGTGTTACATAAGAACAAGCTCTAAAGTAGTTTTTTTAGTCTTAAGAATTTGTTTATTTATGATAAATAACATGTAGAGGTGCTCACATCTCTAATTTTATAGTAAAAGTAGACAAAAGTAAGAAGGAAAGAAGTGGTTTCTCTTTTTAGACAAGCAAGGTGCTTCTGTTGACAACCTCTCAATAAAAAGAGTGATTCTCTTAGTGTAGGTGGCCAAATTGAGTGATTCTTGTTGCATTGCAAAGCTTAAAACTTGTACTATAGATTAGATTATTTTTGTGCAAAATTCAATGAGATATATCCCTCTTTAAACTTTCATATCGCAGTCATTATGAGGGCTTTTGAGTGATTTTACTTGGAGAAGTTTCCTAAGCTCATATAATTTCTGTGTATATCAAAAGATCTCATAGATTATTGAGTTTTCATACTATATACATCATTTTTAATTCGGACAGTTATTCATACCTTGTTGTAGCCTACCTCACATACCTTGAGTTTAAATCATTAGCATGCTACTTAGAGTCTTCTTTCAGGATATATGATTAGTTTTAACTAGTTCTACTCAGAGATTTTTTGGTGATTATTTTGCCAGAGACACCCATTTTTGTTTTCTTGAAAGTTTGCATGAAAGTTTGATTTCTAAATTTTAGAGGTATTTGTTTGATCTTTTGAAGATCTTGGGAGGTCTCATCACTTCTCGTTGTTTACTTTGATGCTTATGATTCTGTAAGCATAACATTAGATATCAGAGCTATTTTTTTTTACATCCTTCATGAATCCAATTGAATCATCTTCTTTGTTTACAACAATTCAACATGAAAGATTTGAGTGCATCGATTGAGAAGTTATCAGATGGGAGAAATTATCCCATGTGATAATTTAGAATGGAGTCGTATCTCATTTCTAAAGATCTTTGGGGATTGATAATATGTACAAAAGTGAAGGCAGTATTACCAGATGCTCCTACATAAGCAGATCGAGTAAGAGAGCAAGAATTTATTAGATCAAAAATAGTTTTGAATTCTATGCTTGGACATATAAGAGGTTTGGATAATAGCATAGAAGACCTAGAGTCTCTAGAAAGGTTATTTGCAACTACCAACTGAGCAAGGCAAATAGAACTTATTGTGAGTTGACAAGTGTAAAAAAGAAGTCACGGCAATCAGTTAATGATTATTTTTTTGAGGTAAAATCTCTAATTGAAGCATTAGCCTCTATTGATGCATCTCCTAGTGAGGATATAAAGTTTGATATCATGTTAAATGGATTGAGAGAAGATGAAAGATGGAAGTCTTTCATTACATCTATCATGAGTAGAGAGAATCTACCATCCTTTGAGGATTTACAAACACTCATGATGACTGAAGAAATTAACATAGAAGGTGGAAATTCTTATCATTCACAAAGAGGTATTCAAGGACAAGATTTCTATACTTCATCAAATAGAGCAAGAGGTAGAGGAAATTGGAGAGGAGGAGGAAGGTTCAACAACAACGCAAGAGGAAGAGAAAGTTTCAATGCTACTAAAGGAGGAAGAACAATAGAACAATGTCAACATACTCAACCAAATCAGCAAGGAAACTTTACTTGTAATTATCGTGGTAAAGTTCGTCATTATGTCAAGGATTGCTTCTCCAATCCAAATAGAAGAGGCGGTTTTAGAGGACAAAAAAGAGGAAGAGGCCAAGATCACATGCATCAAAACAACAACATAGTGCAAGACGAGGCTCAAACACACAAGGAAAACATTCTTATGGCTATGCATAGAGAGACACACAAGAGGAAGGTAAACAAAAATACGTGGTATGTAGATAGTGGTTGCTTAAACCACATGAGTGATAACATGAATATGTTTGTGAACTTTTGCAAGCTAGATTCAAGATTCACAGTTGCTACAGAACATAGTACTTAGCATGAAGTAGTATATATTGGTGATTGTCCACTTAAAGAATACGTAACTCTGAGAGATGTTTTTGTTTGTTCCTAGTATTACAAGGAAGTTTATGTTTTACAAATGCAACATATGAAATTATGTGGTATTTGAAGCTTTATGATGATATGAATCTATCTACATCACGTCCACTACTCTTTGGAGATAATTTAAGTTCAATACAGCTCCTGTCTAATATAGTGTACCATGTGAGAACCAAACACATTGAAGTACACTAACACTATATCCGAGAGAAGGTGGTGAATGAAGATATTAATATTCAACATGTTGCAACTAAAGATCAATTAGGAGATATACTCACAAAAGCATTGGATCCCTACAAGCTCAAGCGAATCAAAGTTCTACTTGGAGTCAAGTCTTTGGATTTAGAGCATGAGGGGGGCAATGTTACATATGAACAAGCTCTAAACTAGTTTTTTTTAGTCTTAAAGATCGGATGATTTATGATAAATAACATGTGGAGGCGCTCACATCTCTAAATTTAGAGTAAAGGTAGATACAAGTAGATAAAATGAAGAAGGAAAGGAGAGGTGACTATTTTTAGACAAGGAAGGGGCTTCTATTGATAGCCTCTGAATAAAAAGAGTGGTTCTCTTAGTGTAGGTGGCCAAATTCAGTGATTCTTGTTGCATTGGGAAGCTTAAAACTTTTACTATTTATTATACATATAGATCAGGTTTTGTACTAAATGCAATGATAAACCTCCATGCAAGTAGGAATTTTTGTAGATCTACTTTCTTGTGTGTATCTGATGTCTTATTAGAGACATACCTCTCTTCAAAATTTCATATCTCAGCTGTTATGAGGTCTTTTTGAGTGATTTCACTTGAAGGTGTTTCTTTATATCAAAGTGTTTAATAGATCTTTGAGTTTTCATACTTTCTGTTAATATCAAAATATTTCATACATCTTTGCGTTTTATTGCTGCTTTACATCATTTTTCAATGTATTCCTACCTTGCTATAGCAGGCCACCACATACCTTGACTTGAAACCATTTAGTCAAGCTATATTCCATGTTTTTTGATGTTTTTTGGTTCTTAAAAAAAGCTACTCCGAGTATAATTTCAGGATATATGATTGGTTTTAATGAATTCTACTCAAAGAAGTTTTGGTGATTATTTTGCTAGAGTCACCCATTTCTGTTTTCATGAAAGTTTGTAAGAAAGTTTGATTTATAAAGTTTGGAAGTATTTGTTTAATCTTTTGAAGATCTTGGGAGGTCTCATCACTTCTTGTTGTGTACTTTGATGTTTGCAAGTTTGTAAATATAACACAAAGGACTAAAAGCTCAAAAGACCTTATTCAACGATTGCAAGGGCTACAAAACTCAAAGAATGCACCACCTAACCCATGATATAGACCCTTCTACATGTCTAGGGATCCCATATATCCTTAGATCTCCAAAACCACTTGGATACGGGAAATAGAAGTACATGTCTTTGGATCCCATATATCCCAAGATCCCAAAGATGCCATATGTCCCAACACAATGTATCCCATATGTCCATGGAATAAAAATCACATGGATGCCATATGTCCATTAGAACTAAGGGATGACATATGTCTCACACTTGGATGCCATATATCCAAGCCATGTTTGAGGATCCCATATGTACTTATATCTAGAAACCCAATTGAATAAGTGATGCCATATGTCACTAGTTTCCCATATTAAGAAAGAAAGGGTCATCACATGGGGGACGGAGAGGGGGTGTTGAGAGCTCCATGCTTCATCCTTTTGTCCAAACCTAGAATCATTCTCATGCGAGTTTATGTTTTCAACATGCAAGGATATTTTCCATCGACTCCATATAAGGACAACCTCTCTTTACTCCTCACAATCTAATTCACTCAAGTTCTTGGCAAGAGTGCCCTCACTCTCATCATGGAGTCTTCATGCTCATAGAGCATTGTCTGTAAGACCTTTCCATTTTAATTTATTTATCATGTTTTTTATCTTTTGTTCCTTCCTCTTATCTTTGTTAGATGTGTGCATGTGAGTAGAGTAGGACTAGTCTTTTGTCATGTCAATTGATAGTATGGTTATTTTGAATTTTATATTTTTCCTATTTTATTTTTAGTTATACAAACAGTTTGAAGGAAATCTCTAACTTTACGATCACTTTCGATAAATCTTCTTCGCTAAAATTACAATACTAAAGCAAAAAGCTACTGACAAGTTTCTACCACCTAGAACATTTGTCATCTTCACTCATCAATCTTATCAACTTATCAACTACAAAATCCGAAGTTTTTGGTTTTTTGGAAAAGTGATTCTAATTATCAAACATGAATATGAATATATATATATATATATATATATATATATATATATATATATATATATATATATATATATATATATATATATATATATATATATATATATGTGTGTGTGTGTGTGTGTGTGTGTGTGTATGTATGTGTGTGTATGGGTGTTGGCTTTAGAATGTGCATCATTACAAGTTTCAAATCTTGAATATGTATGTGTGTGTGTATGTATGTGTGTGTGTGTATGGGTGTTGGCTTTAGAATGTGCATCATTAGTGACAAAGGAAGTTGCTTAAGTAAACTCAGCTCTTCTTTCCTTTATAGTATCTTTGTGTGTGTTGTGTGCAAGCAATGCCAAAAATATCTAAAATTGCCTCATTCTCGGTATTCTTGCATCCCCTCATCAATAGATCTTTAACTAATCGTGTTTTTTTTTTTTGAAAACGTACGTTTAATCTTTCATTTTTCTTTGGGAAATGTGAATGATAGTCAAGTGTGTTCATCCATATATCTATGTGCGTCTGAACATTATTAGAAATATCTAGCTAAGAATTGTTTTCGCTACTCTTGTTCCATATTTATCACTTTGTTTTGGTGATGGTTAAATCCTTCAAGTAATCTAGGACTCGGCAATTGGAATAATTTTAAATTTCATTTTCTAGTTAATCTTTGAGAAATATTGAATAGAGTGAAGTGTGGTCATTGTTTGACTAGATATTGTGTTGAAACATTCCACACAACTGGTAGAAATTTATTCTTTGCTTGTGGAGATCAACATTATTTGGTACATTTTTTCATAGAGAATATTGTAGAACCCTTAGATTGATCGGAACATTCATTGAGATTCGCAATATGAGCAATCAAAGAAACAAGAATTTTATGACACTTAGGTGAAGACAAGTATATCTATAGAGTCCATTTATGCTTAGTTCTTACATATGGGTTGAATTTAATACGCCATTAGTACTATTCGAGCACTTAAATTGTTATAGGAGCTCCAAGGGACTCTTAAGAATATCTTTCAGGTCTTGGGGCTAATAGGAAGCTTCTGTCAAATATTTATCAACTTCAATCGGTTCCATTACAAGCTCGCTTAGGGATTTTCTAAAAGTATAACAAATTCACCATGAATTTAGACAAACAACTATGAGCGGTTTTGGTTTAGGATATCAAGATGCATTTATAGGTAAATCCTTGTGGGGTTTGATACTTGGATCTAAAACAACGGCCATATGAGGATATGTTCCCACCAAGGAATAATTAACAGAAGTAAGATATTTGATAGGCATAAGCCATTAATCTTCATCCTCTCATGGAAAATTTGCAATGCAATTATAAAACACATGTAGGACCTAGATATATCCATGACAGTATGGAAAACTCTAGAGAGGCGTTCTTCTTTGTCCAGGAAAGAATGATACAACAAAGAATGATTTTTACAACTTAATAAATCGAGGAAAGAATAATAACAAAACTTTTATCTTCATGTTCAAGGAACTAAGTGATGCATCATGTTCCATTGGCTGTAATGTTGTTGGAGATAACCTATTAACATGTGCTCTAAAATGATATAGGAAAAATGAGAACTAGAATGCCTCACTAATGTTTCGTATGTATGCGAGAACATATTACCTTTTGAGAGACTTGTAACATTGATGCTTAGAGAAGAGATGAACTTTGCAGATAGCAAATCAAAGGGCAATGAGAGTCCAGAATTTTATGTAGGTAAAAGAAGGGCAAAAGGATGAGGTTACGTTAGAATTACAAGATCACTATGAACAAACAAAGTTCAAGGACAAACACAAAGTGGCTATTCCTCATCACAAAGAGGAAAGAGAGACATAGAACAAGAGGAGGAAGGAAAAATCAATCTAACTATGAAGTTAAATTAGATGGTTTCCGCATATGAGGAGACTATGGACATTTTATAAGGGATTTCTATCAAAGCTACAACTCATATTAAGGACAAGGTAATTGAGAATATACTTCCTCCAACAATTTTAATAATATTGTTCTACCCACGGTGCAAATATCACTTCAAAAGAACCCTTTAGGCAATACATAGTACAAAGATAGATAATGCTACAATCACCTCTAACATGTTCTTTTTCTATTTTCGTATGAAGCAATGGCATGGAAATATGCTTCACATTAGATTGTATACCAAATAAACATTGGTTTAGTAGAAGGAAAAAATAAATTTATCGCAAAATGAGATTGAATAATGGTGAAAGAGATGAATATGCTGAATGGATATTATGATAATTTGGCGGCTATTGGAGCTTTCATCATGGATAGATATCCAACATCAAGTGTACACACATCTACACCTTACGAAGCAAAGTATGGAATAAGACCAGGTGTATCGCACCTCAAAGTATCAAAGTCTATGCGCCATGTCTGTAGACACAGCAACTTAAGCACAAAATTGGATGCTATCATAGACAAATGTGTATTCATGCGTTATGCAAGTTTCATAAATCCAAGGATCACGGGGTAAAGATACTGAAGTATGTCAGCGTGATGAAACTATACCATGGTATGCACCTTTCGAAGATATGTAGGTAGACTCAGACAATGTGATTAAAGTTCTATATTGGAAAAGGGACAAACCTTTATGTAAATCATGAGGAATCAAAGAAAAAGTAGGTGGATCGCACCTCAAGGAGAAGAAATGAAAATCAAAAGGTCAAGTTACACAAAAGAGAGTCTATTATATGATTCTCTTATTGAGGAGGGTTATGTAGTCTCAAATCACACTAAATAACTCTTGTATGGTACATGGACGACTATATCCTTCCAAATGCTAGGGTGTCTCAAAAAAATTATTTATTTCTTTATCCATGACTTTTAAAGTCTACAATTTGGACATAAATGAGACTAAAGATATGGGATGCATTTTGATGCCACTAATACGTATAAGTATTACTCATAAAGCCGGATTTCAAATGTTGCGGATAGTTCATGGACTCACTTCGTGTAAGTAAATGAGATATTTTTTCTCAAAACTCATAACTCATAGGGCAAATAGGAAATTTCAAGATTACCCACAAGAGTTTTAGGGAAGCATTTAACATTGAGTCCTGTGTAATAAGGATCGAAAGGATTGTGGCAACCTGAGTAAAAGGAAGAAATAGCACCACCATTTTTCATGACGTGGAGCACAATATGTTATAAGATCATGACTTTGAGAGTAGCACTTGCAATGTGACATAAACAATATTTTTTCTTGGAAGTTAATCAGCATAAAATAAGATAGAAAGCTATCTTACATTGCATGCAACACAATCAAGATAACAAAAGTCTTGTTTGTATGATGCATTGGATCTGAGATAATCTATTCTCTACTTCCACACAGGTGATAGATAGAACATCCTGTACTCCATAATATACTTGCTACTATATGAATCGTACATAGATTACTAGATCTTAATGAAAGATACATGCATGCTTATGGTATGGTAGAAATTTAAGAGTTTATGAATAATCGTACGACTATAACATGGAAGTAAAAAAAGTCTTCTACCCGAACCACGTGTCAAAACATGCACTTCACAAAGAATGAAAAGA
The DNA here is from genome assembly GCA_020310875.1 of Ceratopteris richardii. Classification (NCBI taxonomy): domain Eukaryota; kingdom Viridiplantae; phylum Streptophyta; class Polypodiopsida; order Polypodiales; family Pteridaceae; genus Ceratopteris; species Ceratopteris richardii. Next base: position 148,609,048 of record CM035422.1, read on the forward strand.
GTGAAGAAGTAAAACTGATAGATACAATGAAAATCATGGACTTACATGAGGACCTAAAAGATGCTTAGATTCACCTTCCAAGGCTCCACATGATTTTGAAGAAGAAAGAGAATTGCTATAAACACTAGAGATAGTTGCAAGTACATTAGAGTCTAATTCCATGTTGGCCCAAGAAAAGGGAATAGGCAAGAGCTACAAGTCCCTAAAAAGTATAGTAATTTAAGATTCTGAGGAAGAAGAACTCGAAATGAGGGCTTCCATGGACAAAGAAAAGAACTTGCTGAAAACGGTTAGAAAGATCAAGGGCTTCCATAGACAAATTAGCGAAAATGATTAGAAAGATCAAGACCAAAATTTGGTCACCTATCAATGAATTCATTGACTTAGAAGATTTAGAAATAGATTCAGAAAAACAAACACTTAGAAAAAAGAAGAAGCTAATTGCGCCATCACCCACACTTTCATCACCACCTTGATTACGAAACACAACTTAGGATTACTATGAAATCATTTAAAATTAAGAGGTATCACAGTAAGAAAAAAAAAATGTTTTTGAAATCCACAAACCACCTAGCTTCTCATAATTGCACATTGGGATTCCATGAACATGTTTTTCCTCCCTAAATAATGAGATCTGTTATGGTTCCAACATGGACACATGGAAAAAAATGGATGTATTCTCATGGTACCTAGTAACTAGAGCTTAAAAGTGATCACATTAATCTCTACCAACCTTGGTGAATGGACCAAATCTATGATGGTGTAGCTTTGCACATGGCCTTGACTTATGAAAATGATTTATGAGTAACCACACGTTATCCCCAATGCACTTTCCCAAGTATGATCGCTGATCCTTTCCAAAGAACAAGTTACTCCAATCTTCCGTCAAATATTATGGAAACCAAGAAATGCTCCACTTGAACTCCTTCCTAATAATCAATCTTGATAATTGGTGAGGGACTAGGTCTCTCCTCCCTGAATAATGAAATTTGTTATGGTTCCAACATGGACACATGGAAAAAAATGGATGTATTCTCATGGTACCTGGTAACTAGAGCTTAAAAGTGATTGGATTAATCTCTACCAACCTTGGTGAATGGACCAAATCGATGATGGTGTAGCTTTGCACATGGCCTTGAATTATGAAAATGATTTATGAGTAACCACACATTATCCCCAATATGATAGGATGGATTTTAAACACAATGCTAATCTGTATACTACTTACATTTTTCTTGAACTATATGGATCTCTTCCTTGAGTTTTTTGATAATATCCATAAGGTAGTGGGCCTTATCTCTAGCAACTAGTTTCTTAACATGATTTGAGAGTGGAATATCCATCCTTTAATGTTGTCCATAATTTGCAAAGAAGGGAGTCTATTTGGTAGATATATGAACACTATTGTTATAGGCAAACTCTCCTAAGGGTAAAAGCTCAAACCAATCATTTTGATGATAGTCAATGATAAAATGAAGATATTGTTCTAGGACATGATCACCCCTCCATCATTATATGGATGATTGGGTGTAGAAATTTAACATGATTGACAAGGAGGTTGGAAAGACTTCTCCAAATGCTAGATATGGACTGTAGACCTTGATCATCGACAATATGATCTCGTAACCCATGATTCCTAAAGATGAATCTAAGAAATATTCTAGTAGTGGTTTCACCTATAATTGTCTTGGTCATTGGAATGAAGTGTGCCACCTTTGTAAATCTATTCATTATAACGATAATGGAATCATACTTATCCAAGCTTGGTAGATCTGTGATGAAATCCATAACAATGAAGTCTATGGCTTTCCCATGATAGGTAAAGATTGCAAGATGCCATGAGGTTTATGTCACCATACCTTAGATCTATTGTAGGTATCATGGGTTCACATAGATTCTCGGACTTCCTTTCACATAGGACACCACCAAAAATCCCTTGATATGAGTTCTTTTGTTTCATTTATTCCAAAGTTTCTTTTTCTTAGGTTGTCATGTTGATGTTGAAAGACTTGGATCCTTTGCTTTTCTAGAGGGATATTCAATAGGTTCTTATAAATAGTAACCCATCCTTTTTGTGGAACTCATTTACTTCTTGAAATTTTCCTTTTTGAATTTTCTGCTTGATGCTACAAAAAAAATCATCATGTGGTAGTCTCATGAATCAAATGATTAATGAAGGTTGAATCTTCATGTTGGCTTCAGTAATACACTACCTTCTTGATCAATGGCTTTTTCGCCTTTCTTTGGTGAAAGGTAAGATCTTCTTGACAAGGCATTTTCCCAACATTGTTGGCATCTTGGATGTTATGTTATGACAAATTCGAACCTAGATAAAGAGCTAATCCATTGATATTTCCTTCTATTGAGGATGCGGATAGTCATAAAGTACTCTAAACTCTCATGATCTGTATACATAGTAACTTTATGAGCTACTTCTTCTAGATGGAGAGGTGAGGTATGAAAGGCATCCACTATCACAAGAAGTTCTTTTTTATGGATCTCATAATTAATTTCTAGAGGGGAGAATGATATGAAAGCCGATGTAAGTATCCATAATCTCCATGTTGTTAGAGAATGGCCCCTAAGGTGAAGTGTGATGCATCTATCCCTAGGAAGAGAGGCTTGCTAGAGTAAACGATGGATTGGAATTGGAGTCTTGGTGAACTTTGGTTTCAAGGTCTACATAGCTTTTCTTTCTTTTTCGGACTATGAGAATTTTGCATTTCTTGTAAGGTTTCTAAGAGGTGTAACTATCATGGAGTAATCTCTAATGATGTTCCTATAAGATTTTGAAAACCCTAAAAAAAATTTTATATCTCAAACACATGAAGGTGGTTTCCAATCGAGGATTTTCTTGATCTTCTTTTTTCGATAAAGATCCCTTTTTTTGAGACAATATATCCTAAAAACTCCACTTGTTTTTTATGGAAAGAGCATTTCTCCAATTTAGGTTACAAAATTTTTTCTCTGAACTTCTCTAGAACTAATTTTACTTGAAATTTGTGATCCTCTAGATTTTTAGAGAATATCAAGATATCATTAAGGAATATTACCACACATTAATCTAAAAATTCTTTAAAGAGATCATTCATCATATGTTGAAAGAGGGCTAGATCATTTGTGAGACAGACTAGCACAACTACATGTTCAAATTGCCCATACCTTGTTCTTAATGTTTTCTTCCATTAATCTCCATCTCCCATGCTTACAAGATTGTAAGCTCCTCAAAGGTCAATCTTCATGAACAAATTTTCTTTTCCAAATGGTTTAAACAGTTTTGATATATCTAGTAGAGGATATCTGTTTTTCTTAGTGACTTTATTTAGTCCACAATATTCTACACACATTTGGAGAGTGCCATTCTTCTTCTTTAGAAATAGAATAGAGGATCCTAAAGGAAACTTTGAGTGTCTGATAAACCTCTTGTCTAGATGCTCATCAATATTCTTGTGTAGTTATGTAAGCTCCTATCGGTAAAGTCTCTACATTTGTCCAAAGTGTGGTTGTGTTCCCTATGGAAGTTCCATGGAACAACCATAAGGTCTTATCTCTAAGAGGATAACTACATTCTTCTTTTCAAAAATATATTCAAAACCTTGGAAGTAGCTTTACTAGATCATCTTTCTTGGACTCTTGAGTTGATATGACATAGATCAAATATATTGGTCCCTTCCTCACTACATGTATGAAGGCTTTGGATCCTACATATGTCATATTCTTTTGGATATCTCTACGAGTGATTTTATTATTTTAACACCTAGTTTTTGGATTACATTCCTTTAGTGAGGGCATTCAATTGATAATAGGATTATTCGACATGATATTGCATTGAAACATATGTGGGAATATTCTAAGATGCTAGAGGTCATCCATCTAATACGTCAACTACTACTCGTTTGTTATTTTGAATTACTAGAATCTTGTGTTTCTTAGTCAATCCTTCATTGATGAAACATGAAGAGGTACTTGAATCTACTAGGACTCTATGGGAATGGCTCTTGTTAGGCATTATTATTGTGACCAAGGCAAGAAATGTTTTTATGGGTGTTGATCAAATTCTGAGACCCTTTCGTATCTCATATTACAGATGTATGGTCTCATTTACAACTCGACTAAATGTACTTTTGTTGGGTAGAGTTTTGAAAGCAAACACTATCCTCTATATCATCCATATACTAAACACATTTTAGTTATTCTTGATGTTCTTTTTGTGGAAGATGTAATTTAGCCATTAGTTTCATGTACTAAGCAGACATGAGATAGCTCTAAAGATGTACACTTTTCTGCCTCTTTTTATAGGTGGATAGTCAAGTGTTGATCCAAATGCAGCAACTTCACAACCTTTACAAGTTCCACATGATGATTGAGATCATCCCATTTCTGATGTAGATTTACATGATGCACTTGTTGATCAAATATCTGATATAGAGGAGGCAAAAACTATGTCTAAATGGATTGTGGGGACTTAAAAAGATAGCAAGCTAGATACATATTATCATATCATCTCATAGTGCTTCTTTTGCATCAGATTGCTATGTGATTGCTACCTCTAGTCTTTCTGATGAAAATGAGTCTGTTTCTTTTGATGGAACACAAAATTATGAAAATTTGATGGATGTTATGCAATTAGAGATGCTATTTTGAGGAATGGTAGTTGGTCTTTATGTGATTTTCCTTTCAGCAAAAAGTCTATTGGCACTAAATGGGTATACAAGCTGAAATGTAATCCTCATGAATTTTTTCAAAACATCATGCTCGAGAAATGCATTGATTTATTGATGAGACCTTTGTACCCACATGTCAAATGACCACAATTCATAGAATATGTGCACTTTTAGATCATCATGGTTGCAATGTACATCAGTTGGATAGTAAAACTCCATTTCTAAATGTTGAATTACATAAAGAAGTGTATGCATTTCAACCTTGTAGTTTGTGTAGAAAGGGCATGAAAATAAAGTGTGTAGGTTGAGAAAGGCATTATATGGTTTGTAACAAGCACCACACGCTTGGTATGAAAAGATACATGCCGACTTGATTGAACATGGGAATTTCCATCATTATATAGGCATTCAACTTACGCAACTCAATGGGAAATAGCATTGTTTCAAAAGAAATTAAATTAAAACATTATTGCAGTGTTTTTGCCTTGAAGATTGCAAACATATTGCCAATCCTATGGAGAAATTTTTAGGATTGAGTCTTAATGATGCAGGAGATGCAGTGATGCTACTTTCTTTTAGGAGGCTATTGGATGCCTCATATGCATAAATCAACTTGATATTTAGTTTTTTCTCTCGCAAATGAGCAAGTTTATGCATTGCCCAATGGTCAAGCATTGGGATGCAATTAAGAGCATCTTTTGCTATTTGAGTGGTACCTCCCTACTTGTATGTTTTATCAGAAGGGGATATCATTACCGCCAAATTTAGATGGTTCTTCTAACTCATATTGTGTTGGTTGCTATGAAACTATTATTTTCATTCATTGTTTGTGCTTCATGCTTGGTAGCTCATGCATATCTTGATTGAGGAACAAGTAGCCTACTATGATTAGTTCTAGTTATGAGGCTAAGTGCAGGGCAAGTTTCACATCAAGTGATGATTGTGTGTGGCTTAGATGCCTTTTCGATGATTTGGATGTTGGTCAATCTTCTACCACAACCATATTTAGGTACATTTAGAGCACATTGTGAGTTACGAGGAACCCTATGTTCCATGTTCACACAAAGCACATTGATGTGCATTATCATTATGTTACGGAGAGGTTCTTTGCTAGAGGGATTCCTTTGGTGTATGTGCCCACACAAGATAACATCGTAGAACTTTTCACAAAGGGTATGCCTAGGGAGAAGCTTGAAGCTTTCCACAAAGCTTTGGGCTTATTTCCTATTGTGGAATAATATCTGTCCACATAGCCTGCCACTACCTTACACCTGTGTTAGTTCCTTTTTCAGTGCGTTTGTCCTAAGGAGGATCTATTCATGTATTTTTGTAGTGATGTGTGTGAACACACTTAGGACCGTTGGAGCAACTTTTTCCCTCTTTATGAGTTTTTTCCCAAGCTTATATATATGTTTATGACCCTAATGAGTCACTTATCTTTGTACATTCATTTGGTAATTCATTCAACGTTATGTTGTGCTTCAAGCTTCTTCTTGTTTTCTTTTGTTCTTCATGTGCTTGCCTTGGCCCTAAGCTCCAAGATGAGGTTGCATACGGATCTAAAATTTTACTTGTTGGATAGATCAGCAGAACTTCGCACGATCACCATCAAACGTTTTTGGCATGTGAACCTTCGGTTTGTTCGTGAAGGATGAACCAAGTTGTTGATTCACTTGAATGCTTCGATGATTTTCTTGAAGATTCTTGATTCCTTCTCGTAATTCTTGGAGGATTGTGCCTGTATGGACGGTATGCTCCATGTCAACTTGTGTCTATCAATGAGTTAGTTGCTTGACTCATTGCTAGAGACTCGAAAGCGATTCCACAATCCATTTAACTATGTTCTCTGCATGATCTCGGATAGAGTAGTCTTGCAAAAATATCAAGGTTGCACTAGATTATGCTCTCTCACTAGACTAGAAAGGATTTTGGAATTGTACTTTTGATTACAAGATCATCCACATAGGGAAAGTAATACAAGGATATTCAGCTATTAGAAGAAGTCCCACAACCTGGGACTTACAGGTATGGACAACTAGACTAGAGATGATACAAGAGATCCCACAACCCAGTGTGCTCAAGAATCGATGCCCAAGTTTATGAGCCATCCCAAAGCAACGAAAACAATTCAAATGGAAGGATATAAATATCAATAAAAACGGGTAGTCTCTAGCCTTAGTTTTGATTTCATTGAATATAGATCATTTCTTAATCTACTTGTACTTGTATGTCAATGATTGAGAATTGATTTTCTATCTTTAATTTTACGTCATATGTGCCTACAGAGTGATTAAGAAAAAGAAAATTATTGACGCAAATATGTGGAGATGTGTTGGTGCACAAATGTATGTACTCATGTGTAGTGTGGGAGAGAATGTGTGTACACATTTATATGTAGATGTGCTTGAGCATGTGACTTCCAAGTTATTTTTATTTGCGCGCATGTGTCTGCATTCAAGAGTGTAAACTGTCTCCAAATAGAAGTATAAAAGTAATGTGGGTAATGGCAATGGAGTTTTATTTATAGTAGAAATGAGGAAATCATTGCGCTCAAATTTTCTTGGCTTGCTTTTAGATAGGCAAATCGGTGGCTTGCTCATATATCATATATCTGTATGTGCATAAACAAACGTGTATGAGCTTGTACGTTGTGTATGTGAAAATGTGTGTGTGCGCTAAAGTGTATGTATATGTGTCTAGTGAATTTATGTGGCATCTATGTTTGTATATGTAAATCTAAACTAGTCCATGTACCTACATAAGTGTGAATGGTTGAATGTGTTCCTAAAATGTGCTCATACGTTTGCGTCTGTGTGTTATGGTTGCTTTATGCTCCATGTGTATGTGTATGTGTATGTGCATGTGTAAACCTTTGTCTCCATATGTGTGTCCATGTACCTACATAAGTGTGAATGGTTGAATGTGTTCCTAAAATGTGCTCATACGTTTGCGTCTGTGTGTTATGGTTGCTTTATGCTCCATGTGTATGTGTATGTGTATGTGCATGTGTAAACCTTTGTCTCCATATGTGTGTGACTATGCACGTGTGTTACTATACATGCATGAGTAAATGAGGGTTGTGTGGGTTTGTGTGTGTAACTAAGCATGCGTGCCTATACGTTAGTAAGTGTGTGTGTGAGCATATATATATATATATATATATATATATATATATATATATATATATATATATATATGCAATGTGTACCTGTGGGTATGTATATGTATATGTGACTGTGCATGTATTTTAATGTACAGGGTTTTTTTCATGTGAATATTTATGGTTATCTGTATATGTGAAGGTGTATGTGTTTTATGCTATGTGTGTGGTTATATAGCTATACAAATGTGCGTCAGTGGTATTGTGATGATGGTTGTGTATGCTATGTATGAACTTTTGTGATGGCGTGAGTGAACTATGTGTATGATACGTAATAATTTTGTGGTATGAAATGTGTGTGTATTTATAGTACGCATGAAGATATTTGTGTGCTTGTCTAAGTAACTTATAGTAATTAAAAGTGTGCGCACGCGCTTCTGTGTGAATATATACTTGCGTGTGTGTTTTGTTTCTTCTTATGAGTTTTATTTTTTTCAAGTTGGGGAACTAATTTCATTTCTTTGTAGTTTTATCCGCTTGTTTCCAAGGCTTGAGTCGCCGAAGAGAGAGAGAGAGAGCTCTACACTCTTACTTCCACTAGTCTGATGGGTTGAGGAACTGATGCTCCAACTCGTTCAGAAGTAGAATGGTATTCAGCGCATGCACAGGGCAACGAAGTGTGCAAATATTCATGTGTGCAATGAATATTTTTATGCGCATTTCCTTCAATTTATCGGGGCCCATAGGATCCTGTACCTCTTATAATGCTCAATCGAGCTCCAATTTCATTACGCGTCATATTTTCCAATGGAAGCAACAAAAAGAAGTACGTGTGGAATCACTAAAAAGGAAAAAGAAGGCTCATGAAGATGTGACAAAGAATTCGAGTGTTAGCAGCTTTCTTTCACAAGGCTTATGAAGATGTGACAAAGAATTCGAGGGTTAGCATCTTTCTTTCACAAGAGAGAGAATGAGTTTCCTTTTCCTCTTAAGTGATTGAAAGGATTTATTTCATCTTATTTATTTATATCTCAAGGTGTTGTAACAAGAAAATCCACAAAATGTTTCCAACATGATATGATGGCTTTTTGTAAGGGATCAGACACAACCTTCTTCAATGAAGGTAGGACCTTCCCAATGCCATTATATGCAAGTCCATGCTATTCTCAAAAGGTAATATATCCCATGTAATTTCTCTCTCCACCACGATGTGAAAAGCCAAGAAAAAGAAGAGATCCAAGGCATTGCTCAAGGAGACTGACAAGGCATCCACATAAAGCAAATAAGAAGAAAAAAAAGGCTTCATTATCCAAACAACAAAGGGAGAGGAGCCAAAAAAGCTCTCAATGATGGATCCAAAGAAAGATGCAACATCAACAAGGACCAAGAGGAACAAAGTGCTACATAAGAACAAGCTCTAAAGTAGTTTTTTTTAGACTTAAGAATTTTTTTATTTATGATAACTAACATGCAGGGTGCTCAAATCTTTAATTTTATAGTAAAAGTAGACAAAAGTAAGAAGAAAGTAGTGGTTTCTCTTTTTAGACAAGGAAGGTGCTTCTGTTGACAACCTCTCAATAAAAAGAGTGGTTCTCTTAGTGAAGGTGGCCAAATTGAGTGATTGTTGTTGCGTTGCAAAACTTAAAACTTGTACTATAGATTATATTATTTATGTACAAAATTCAATGAGATATATCCCTCTTCAAACTTTCATATCTCAGTCATTATGAGGTCTTTTGAGTGATTTTACTTGGAGAAGTTTCCTAAGCTGATATATTGAATTCGGATACTCCTACATAAAGACCAACCTCTACAAGATAAACACTCTATCCCTATTGCTAACCATCCATATGTTGCTACAGACCTTCACTTTTTGCAACCTTCCTTATAGTTCACTCATAAATGAATAATGCAATATATTTAAGCTTTAGCAGACTATATGAGAAACCAAACAAAAATGAAGTCACTACAAATTGATAATGGAGGATGGAGTTGCAGCAAAAACAATACCATTGTTGAAACTAGAGAGGTAGTGAGCAAAGGCTCTCTAGGGAGAAGTAAACGCTAAAAAGATGGATAAACAACCATAGGCTGCGTGTAGTAGCTTCTTTAAGATCCTAAATAACTTAGTGGTGAGTATAAGTCTTGGAAGTCCACTCGAGTCTTGAAAACATGCATTTATCTTCGAAGAAATTTATCAATCACCACTTAACTTTTTGGTGAGCTATGAATTAAAAAAGTGGTTGAAAGTCCTTGTTGTTCAAAATTTATCATATCAAACCTAAAAATGATAGGTCCAATGGCTTCAATGCCCTTGAGCCTTGAGCCAAGGTTTAAGGTTTTATTTTTAACATACACCATAAGGGAGATCCATAAATTTTGCTAGCTTTGATGTTAGTACATATGGCTCGATGAGGATTCTGCATATGGGAACTGCTTTCTTATTTTCAAAAATTGGGTGCTGCAAGTCAAGTTCAAACACTAGATCTTAGATAAAGTGTGAAAAAGAAAACTATCTAAGGTGTGATAGAAAACAAGATTTCCTCCGTTTTTTTTTTTCATTCTGCCACTTCAAGCCTTCAAAAGAGGAGGCGGGGGGGCGAGGGGCTTCTTGACCAATACGAAGGCGAATTTGAGAATTGTAGCAGGCATTGATTCCTTAGCAGGAATTTGAGAATTGTAGCAGGAATTTGAGAATTGTAGCAGGCATTGTCTTCAAAGTCCAACCTCTAGCTCGCGTATAATTAAATTGAATGATTTTAGGAACACCCTGTAGCTCACGTTGATAGCTATAAGTGGCCAACATTTCACTTGAACCATATTTATGTAAGATGCACTTTTGTGAATCATAATATACAAAACGAAGTTTCTATTTTTAACTACAAATAGAAACCCTCTCTCTCCATTTATCGTAGGAACCATATACACACGAAAATAGTTTTATATAGGACCATTCCCTTTATTATAGTAGGAGTGATTCAGAACTATGATCCTCCAATCTCTCATCATCATTAGAATCTAAGTATAAGTATTGAATTCATGTTTCCCTCGAGTAATTAGGGTCTTCAAGCTTTTCTTCATTCGAATCTTTCCAAATTTTAAAGGGGCATGAATTTTCTTTTAATAAAAGTGACTGATGTAGTTTTTTAGCTAGGCCACAAGTTTCCTGTCTTCAGCTTCTAAGAAAACTAGGAGTTTTTCATATAGTGGCCAATGCAATCACAGCAAGTGCATCTAGTAGTTCCTCTCCTTCTTCTATACACGTTATTGATCTCATGAGTTGTGGCAGCGGTGTTTCTATCCTAAGTTGCTATATGTTCTCTAATTGTCAATGCACCCGTTGCTTTTCTCTTGACGCTATTCTACACAATTGTGAAACCTAAATGTGTTCAGATGTTTTAATCGTGATTTTATTACTATTTTCTTCTTTTGGTCCTTTCCTTTGAAAAACTAGATTACCGAATTTGACTGAATATGATTTCTATCATCATGATCAACTGAGATAACTTATTTTAAAATTCAGCAACTATTAGAGTAAAAAAAGAGCTTTGTTTAGAGTATGTATTGTATCCATTGGCTAAACTGTTTCAGATTATAGTTTGCAAAACTCTTACATATTCTTACTATTGGAATAACAAATTCTTAGTATTGGAATAACATTACCTACGATTAATCCTCCACAAGCAATTCCAAAATATTTCAAGCAGTATAACAGATGAATTGGCAAACGCAAACACAGATTAGTTCCAAAGTTCACTTCTATTACCACTTCGGAAAGGGTTTAGGAAAACCCCAATCGAATGAACAACTTCTTTCTCGCTATCTCGCGTCTCTTACAACATTTCTCCTGCTCAACCATTACTCGCGCAAACCAACTTACCATCTCCATTCCAATTAACAAAGAAGGAGATCTCTTTTCGAGAAAGCCATTAGCATGTAGAGCAAAAACGCCAGTTTCTTCTAAAGAGAACACCAACCCCCAGCAATGTTTAGTTCAACACCTCTCTTCAGATTATCGACGGTTAAGAAATTAAATCCATAATCTCTCTCTCTCTCTCTCTCTCTCTCTCTCTCTCTCTGTATATATATATATATATATATATATATATATATATATATATATATATATATATATATATACATACATATATATATATATATATATATATATATATATATATATATATATATATATATATATGTATGTATATATATATATATATATATATATATATATATATATATATATATATATATATATATGCATATATATATATATATATATATATATATATATATATGTGTGTGTGTGTGTGTATGAGTGTGTATATGAATATGCCCAATAAATCATGTCAATGCTGATCATTATTTGGATTGCAAATTCACATTTCCAAAGTAATTCCAGTCCTAGCTGCTACATCTTGATGCCAACGTTCAAGGTCGTGGTAATGAACAAAAGTCCAATATAATCGAAATGGCTTTTCATGTGGGTTCTCGCCCAATACTACAAAAATCCAAACCGAGATTAGTTCCAAAGTTCACTTCTATTACCACTTCGGAAAGGGTTTAGGAAAACCCCAATCGAATGAACAACTTCTTTCTCGCTATCTCGCGTCTCTTACAACATTTCTCCTGCTCAACCATTACTCGCGCAAACCAACTTACCATCTCCATTCCAATTAACAAAGAAGGAGATCCCTTTTCGAGAAAGCCATTAGCATGTAGAGCAAAAACGCCAGTTTCTTCTAAAGAGAACACCAACCCCCAGCAAAGTTTAGTTCAACACCTCTCTTCAGATTATCGACGGTTAAGAAATTAAATCCATAATCTCTCTCTCTCTCTCTCTCTCTCTCTCTCTCTCTCTCTCTCTCTCTCTCTCTCTCTCTTATATATATATATATATATATATATATATATATATATATATATATATATATATATATATATATATATATATATATATATATATATATATATATATATATGTGTGTGTGTGTGTGTGTATGAGTGTGTATATGAATATGCCCAATACTACAAAAATCCAATATAATGATCACCTAGGAAGGCTCAAAAGCTTATCTTTGATCCCTTCCCGCTCAATAAGAACAATCTATTTGACAGAAATTGATCAAGAAAGTGTCCTGCTGTCTCTTGCTTCTGTGGTTATCAAACACATTTATCACCTTTGGAGGACTTGAGAGAAATACGCATAGCACGCTACAGTAAATCGATCGAGCAGCAGCTCTAACATCTATGAAGAACGGTAAGCCCATTCTAACATCTATGAAGAACGGTAAAAAAAAAAAGTCTGCGGAATTTTTTTGTCTTGAATATGTATATGTGTTGAAATGTGTCTATGGTCATGTGTATGTGTTGTGCGACTAATGAGTGAATGTGTGTGTCTCATGGTCTACTCTCGGCACCCCATCATGGCAGCTCGTATCTTAAAGTAATACACACAGAGACATGCTCATCTCTTCCCAGCCATCGTCCGAATGTGCGTGTGTCACTCATGACTCTCTCTCATAGAACTCTAATGAAAGAGACTTCTACCAAAAGGCATCTACCAAAAGGGCATAATGCTCTTAGTGATTTCATGTGACATTTATGCCCTTAGTGATGCGATGTGACATTTATGCAAGCACACCCAAGAGGGTGTGCATCCATGATGTAACAATGTGACTTTATGTGTATTTCTATGTACACATGCCTGGTATATATGGCCTGTATCTATGTGTTCATATCCTATATATATGGCCTGTATCTATGTGCTCATATATCATATATCTGTATGTGCATAAATAAACGTATATGAGCTTATACGTTGTGTATGTGAAAATGTGTGTGTGCGCTAAAGTGTATGTATATGTGTCTAGTGAACTTATGTGGCATCTATGTTTGTACATGTAAATCTAAACTAGTCCATGTACTTACATAAGTGTGAATGGTTGAATGTGTTCCTAAAATGTGCTCATACGTTTGCGTGGTTGCTATATGCTCCATGTGTATGTGTATGTTTATGTGTATGTGTATGTGTAAACCCTTGTCCCCATATGTGTGTGACTATGCACATGTGTAACTATACATGCATGAGTAAATGAGGGTTGTGTGGGTGTGTGTGTGTAACTAAGCATGCGTGCCTATATGTTAATTAGTGTGTGTGTGTGTGAGCATATATATATATATATATATATATATATATATATATATATATATATATATATATATATATATATATATATATATATGTGTGTGTGTCTGTGTGCGTGTCTGTGTGTGTGTCTTTGTGTACCTGTGGGTATGTACATGTATGTGTGACTGTGCATGTATTTTAATGTACATGGTTCTTTTCATGTGAATATTTATGGTTATCTGTATATGTGAAGGTGTATGTGTTTTATGCTATGTGTGTGGTTATATAGCTATACAAATGTGCGTCAGTGGTATTGTGATGATGGCTGTGTATGCTATGTATGAACTTTTGCGCTGGCGTGAGTGAATTGTGTGTAATAATTTTGTGGTATGAAATGTTTGTGTATTTATAGTACGCATGAAGATATTTGTGTGCTTGTGTAAGTAACTTATAGTAATAAAAACTGTGCGCACGCGCTTCTGTGTGAATATATACTTGCGTGTGTGTTTTGTTTCTTCTTATGAGTTTTTTTTTTTTCAAGTTGGAGGGCGAAGAGAGAGAACTAATTGCATTTCTTTGTAGTTTTATCCGCTTGTTTCCAAGGCTTGAGCCGTCGAAGAGAGAGAGAGAGCCTCTACACTCTTACTTCCGCTAGTCTGATGGGTTGAGGAACTGATGCTCCAACTCGTTCAGAAGTAGAATGGTATTCAGCCCATGCACAGGGCAACGAAGTGTGCAAATATTCATGTGTGCAGTGAATATTTTTATGCGCATTTCCTTCAATTTATCGGGGCCCATAGGATCCTGTACCTCTTAGAATGCTCAATCGAGTTCCAATTTCATTACGCGTCGTATTTTCCAATGGAAGCAACAAAACGAACTACGTGTGGAATCACTAAAAAGGAAAAAGAAGGCTTATGAAGATGTGACAAACAATTCGAGTGGTAGCAGCTTTCTTTCACAAGCCTTATGAAGATGTGACAAAGAATTCGAGTGTTAGCATCTTTCTTTCACAAGAGAGAGAATGGGTTTCCTTTTCCTCTTAAGTGATTGAAAGCATTTATTTTATCTTATTTATTTATATCAAGGTGTTGTAACAAGAAAATCCACAAAGTGTTTCCAACATGATACGATGGCTTTTTGTAAGGGATTAGACACAACCTTCTTCAATGAAGGAAGGACCTTCCCAATGCCATTACATACAAGTCCATGCTATTCTCAAAAGGTAATATATCCCATGTAATTTTTCTCTCCACCACGATGTGAAAAGCCAAGAAAAAGAAGTGATCCAAGGCATAGCTCAAGGAGACTGACAAGGCATCCACATCAAGCAAATAAAAAGAAAAAAAACGCTTCATTATCCAAACAAATGGGGAGGAGCCAAAAAAAAGATCTCAATGATGGATCCAAAGAAAGATGCAACATCAACAAGGACCAAGAGGAACAAAGTGTTACATAAGAACAAGCTCTAAAGTAGTTTTTTTAGTCTTAAGAATTTGTTTATTTATGATAAATAACATGCAGAGGTGCTCACATCTCTAATTTTATGGTAAAAGTAGACAAAAGTAAGGAGGAAAGAAGTGGTTTCTCTTTTTAGACAAGGAAGGTGCTTCTGTTGACAACCTCTCAATAAAAAGAGTGGTTCTCTTTGTGTAGGTGGCCAAATTGAGTGATTCTTGTTGCGTTGCAAAGCTTAAAACTTGAACTATAGATTAGATTATTTTTGTACAAAGTTAAATGAGATATATCCCTCTTCAAACTTTCATATCTCAGTCATTATGAGGTCTTTTGAGTGATTTTACTTGGAGAAGTTTCCTAAGCTCATATACTTTCTTTGTATATCAAAACATCTCATAGATTATCAAGTTTTCATACTATATACATTATTTTTTCAATTCGAATAGTTAGTCATACCGCATGAAGTAGTATATATTAGTGATTGTCCACTTAATGAATATGTAACTCTGAGAGATGTTTTTGTTTGTTCCTTGTATTATAAGGAATTTGATTTCAGTTGGACAAATGGAGGACAATGGAGTGAAGGTGGATTTTGACAATAATGAGTGGCAAGCTTATCATAAGAACAATGGGACTTTTCTTATAAGAGGACAAAAGATAAATAGATTATATACTTATGAAGTTGAAGGTCGAGATTATGCATGTTATACAATGGTCAATGGGGCTCACGTAAGTCAATTGGATTTATAGCATAAAATATTAGGACACATCACTATTAGAAAATTGAAGGATATTGCAAAGAAATCCTTGGTTGAAGGTCTACCACAACTACCTATGCAAGATTTGGATTTTATTTGTGAGGCATGTTAGTTTGGAAAACAACTACGAAGTCCTTTTTCAAAAGCAAAGTTGCAAAGCAGAGGTATTTCGCACTTGATTCATATTAATGTATGGGATCCATCTCAAGAAGAATCCATGGCAGGTAGCAAGTATTTTTTACCACGTATCAATGATTTCTCAAAGTTTACATTCATTTATTATATGAAATACAAATCAAAAGTATTTGATATGTTCAAGAAGTTCAAACCATTGTATGTAAAGCAAAGAGGTCAAAGCATAAGAAGGTTGAGATCAGATGGAGAAGGTGAGTATTTTTCTAATTAGTTTCTTGCATATTTGGAAGAAGAAGAAGGAATAAAAAAGGAGACTACAAACAAATACACACATCAACAAAATAGTATGGCCAAAATAAGGAGCATGTCTATCTTGGAGATGGGTAGGTGCATCTTAAATGAAAAGAACTTACGAGTTACTTTTTGGGCTGAAGCATGCAGTGTGGCAATTTATGTGATGAACAGGTTACCACCTAGTCAAAGTCATATACAAAAACCACCTAACGAAATGCTTTATGGATCAAAATCAGATATTTCTAATTGTAGATTTTTTGGAAGCATATGTATTGTTCATGTTCCACAATACTTAAGGTGAAAGTTGGATCCAAGGTCACAGAAAATGATTTTCATTAGTATGGTAGAAAGGCAACTAGGATATAGATGTGTGAACCTAGATACAGGAGGTAATTAATTCAAGGGATGTTATTTTTCATGAAGATAGATCTTGGTCTCAATACATAGAATTTAGTTCCAAGGGAACCTAACATCAAGGTAACCGGTAACAAATGGGTGTATAGGATCAAGACAAACGGTGATGGTTCAATAAGTAGATATAAAGCAATGCTTGTTTGTAAAGGTTATGCACAGAGTTATGGCATCGATTATGAGGAGACATTTTTTTCTGGCCAAGATATCAACAATAAGGACATTAATAAGTGTTGTTGCAAGCAAGGTATGGAATCTTTATCAATTAGACATCAAAAATGCATTTCACAATGGTGATTTAAAAGAAGATGTGTACACGGAGCAACCAGCAAGTTATGAATATCTCAAGAAGCCTACACATTTATGTAAACTCTTGAAAGCATTGTATGGTCTTGAGAACACTCCAAGGGCTTGGAATTTTAGATTGGTAAAGTTTCTTGAAAAGCAAGGATATAGGTGTTCACATGTAGATACTTCTTTGTATGTTAAGGTTGAAGGATCATTGATTGTTTATATCTCAATTTATGTGGATGACTTATTAATAACAGGAAACCATGAACGTGACATAGCGAGGATCAAAGTAGAGCATGGATCTCAATTTAGAATTTCAAATTTAGGAGAATACATGTATATTCTTAGAATTGAATTTATGAAGAAAGGAGATGGTGTATATCTTCTACAAAGGAAGAATATTTCATATTTGTTAAAGAAATATGGCATGGAGCATTGTAAGAGTGTCAATAATCTGATGGAACCTAAAATGAAGTACAATGTCGAAAGTGGTGAACCTTTAGAAGATCCACTTATCTATAGATGTTTGATTGGTTCTCTTATATATGCAACTTTAACAAGGCCAGATATTACATTTAGTGTAATTTCATTGTCTCAATTCCTAAACAAACCCACAAATGTACATATACAAGCAGCTAAAAGGGTCTTGAAGTATTTGAAGAGTACATTAAATGAAGGTTTGGGCTATAAATATCATGAATTTATAGATTTGAAGCATATAATGATGCATATTGGGCAGAAAATAAGGATGATAGAAGGAGTAGAAGTGGATATCTCATATTTTCGGGTAATAATTTGGTTTTGTGTGGTTCTAAAAACAGCCTACAGTAGCACTTTCAAGCACATAAAATGAATATAAATGTTTTACAAATGCAACATGTGAGATTATGTGGTATTTGAAGCTTTATGATGATATGAATCTATCTACATCACGTCCACTGCTCTTTGGAGATAATTTAAGTTCATTACAGCTCGTGTCTAATATAGTGTACCATGCGAGAACCAAACACATTGAAGTACACTAACACTATATCCGAGAGAAGGTGGTGAATGAAGATATTAATATTCAACATGTTGCAACTAAAGATCAATTAGGAGATATACTCACAAAAGCATTGGATCCCTAGAAGCTCAAGCGAAAGTCTTTGGATTTAGAGCATGAGGGGGACAATGTTACATATGAACAAGCTCTAAACTAGTTTTTTCTAGTCTTAAAGATTTGATCATTTATTATAAATAACATGTGGAGGCGCTCACATCTCTAAATTTAGAGTAAAGGCAGATCCAAGTAGATAAAATTAAAAAGGAAAGGAGAGGTGACTAGTTTTAGACAAGGAAGGGGCTTCTATTGATAGCCTCTGAATAAAAAGAGTGGTTCTCTTAGTGTAGGTGGCCAAATTCAGTGATTCTTGTTGCATTAGGAAGCTTAAAAATTTTACTATTTATTATACATATAGATCAGGTTTTGTACTAAATGCAATGATAAACATCCATGCAAGCAGTCACTTTTGTAGATCTACTTTCTTGTGTGTATATGATGTCTTATTAGAGACATACCTCTCATCAAAATTTCATATCTCAGTTGTTGTGAGGTCTTTTTGAGTGATTTCGCTTGAAGGTGTTTCCTTACATCAAAGTGTTTAATAGATCTTTGAGTTTTCATACTTTCTGTTAATATCAAAATATTTCATAGATCTTTGAGTTTTCTTGCTGCTTTACATCATTTTTCAATGTATTCCTACCTTGCTATAGTAGGCCACCACATACCTTGACTTCAAACCATTTAGTCAAGCTATATTCCATGTTTTTTGATGTTTTTTGGTTCTTAAAAAATGCTACTCAGAGTATAATTTCAGGATATATGATTGGTTTTAATGAATTCTACTCAAAGAAGTTTTGGTGATTATTTTGCTAGAGTCACCCATTTCTGTTTTTGTGAAAGTTTGCAAGAAAGTTTGATTTGTAAAGTTTGGAAGTATTTGTTTAATCTTTTGAAGATCTTGGGAGGTCTCATCACTTCTTGTTGTGTACTTTGATGTTGCAAAGGACTAAAAGCTAAAAAGACCTTATTCAAGGATTGCAAGGGCTACAAAACTGAAAGAATGCACCACCTAACCCATGATATCTATAGACCCTTCTACATGTCTAGGAATCCCATTTATCCTTAGATCTCCAAAACCACTTGGATACCGGATGTCAAAGTACATGTCTTGGGATCCCATATGTCCCAAGATCCCAAAGATGCCATATGTCCCAACACAATGTATCCCATATGTCCATGGAATAAAAAATCACATGGATGCCATATGTCCATTAGAACCAAGGGATGACATATGTCTGACACTTGGATGCCATATATCCAAGCCACGTCTGAGGATCCCATATGTCCTTATATCTAGAAACCCAATCTAATAAGTGATGCCATATGTCACTAGTTCCCCACATTAAGAAAGAAAGGGTCATCACATGGGGGAGGGAGAGGGGGTGTTGAGAGCTCCATGCTTCATCCTTTTGTCCAAACCTAGAATCATTCTCATGCAAGTTTATGTTTTCAACATGCAAGGATATTTTCCATCGACTCCATATAAGGACAACCTCTCTTTACTTCTCACAATCTAATTCACACAAGCTCTTCGCGAGAGTGCCCTCACTCTCATCATGGAGTCTTCACGCTCATAGAGCATTCTCTGTAAGACATTTCCATTTTAATTTATTTATCATGTTTTTTATCTTATGTTCCTTCCTCTTATCTTTGTTAGATGTGTGCATGTGAGTAGAGTAGGACTAGTCTTTTGTCATTTCAATTGATACTATGGTTATTTTGACTTTTATATTTTTCCTATTTTAGTTTTAGTTATACAAAGAGTTTGAAGGAAATCTCTAACTTTAGGATCACTTTCGATAGATCTTCTTCGCTAAAATTACAAAACTAAGGCAAAAAGCTACTGAAAAGTTTCTACCACCTAGAACATTTGTCATCTTCACTCATCAATCTTATCAACTTATCAACATGAATATATATATATATATATATATATATATATATATATATATATATATATATATATATATATATATATATATATATATATATATATATATATATATATATATATGTGTGTATGTATATATGTGTGTGTGTATGTATGTGTGTGTATGTATGTGTGTGTGTGTATGCGTCTTCGCTTTACAATGTGCATCATTACAAGTTACAAATCTTGAATACGTCACTCACGTAATCGTAAGCTTAGTGAAAAAGGAAGTTGCTTAAGTTAACTCAGCTCTTGTTTTCTTTATAGTATCTTTGTGTGTGTTGTGTATAAGCAATGCCAAAAATATGTAAAATTGCCTCATTTTCGGTATTCTTGCATCTCCTCATCAATAGATCTTTAACTAATCGTGTTTTTGTTTTTTTGAAAACGTAAGTTTAATCTTTCATTATTCTTTGGGAAATGTGAATGATAGTGAAGTGTTTTTATTAGGATATCAAGAGGCATTTATAGGTAAATCCTTGTGGGATTTGATACTTGGATCTAAAACAACGGCCATATGAGTATATGTTCCTACCAAGGAATAATTAAGAGAAGTTAGATATTCTACAACTCATATTAAGGACAAGGTAATTGAGAATATACTTCCTCCAACAATTTTAATAGTATTGTTCTAGCCACGATGCAAATATCACTTCAAAAGAACCCTTTAGGCAATACATAGTACAAAGATAGATAATGCTACAATCACCTCTAACATGTTCTTTTTCTATTTTCGTATGAAGCAATGGCATGGAAATATGCTTCACATTAGATTGTATACCAAATAAACATTGGTTTAGTAGAAGGGAAAAATAAAGTTATCGTAAAATGAGCTTGAATAATGATGAAAGAGATGAATATGCTGAATGGATATTAGGATAATTTGGCGGCTATTCGAGTTTTAATCATGATAGATATCCAACATCAAGTGTACACACATCTACACCTTACGAAGCAGAGTATGGAATAAGACCATGTGTATCGCACCTCAAAGTATCAAAGTCTATACGCCATGTCTTTACACACACTAATTTAAGCACAAAATTGGATGCTATCATAGACAAATGTGTATTCATGGGTTATGCAAGTTTCATAAATCCAAGGATCACGGTGTAAAGATAGTGAAGTATGTCAGCTTGATGAAACTATACCATGATATGCACCTTTTGAAGATATGTAGGTATACTCAGACAATGTGATTAAAGTTCTATATTGGAAAAGGGACGAACCTTTATGTAAATCATGAGGAATCAAAGAAAAAGTAGGTGGATCGAACCTAAAGGAGAAGAAATGAAAATCAAAAGGTCAAGTTACACAAAAGAGAGCCTATTATATGATTCTCTTATTGAGGAGGGTTATGTAGTCTCAATTCACACTAAATAACTCTTGTATGGTACATGGACGACTATATCCTTCCAAATGCTAGGGTGTCTCAAAAAAAATATTTATTTCTTTATCCATGAATTTTAAAGTCTACAATTTGGAGCTAAATGAGACTAACGATATGGGATGCATTTTGATGCCACTAATACGTATAAGTACCACTCATAAAGCCGGATTTCAAATGTTGCGGATAGTTCATGGACTCAATTCGTATAAGTAAATGAGATATTTTTTCTCAAAACTCATAACTTATAGGGCAAATAGGAAATTTCAAGATTACCCACAAGAGTTTTAGGGAAGCATTTAACTTTGAGTCCTACGTAATAAGCATCGATAGGATTGTGGCAACCTGAGTAAAAGGAAGAAATAGCACCACCATTTTTCATGACTTGGAGCACAATATGTTATAAGGTCATGACTTTGAGAGTTGCACTTGCAATGTGACATAAAAAGTTTTATTTCTTGGAAGTTAATCAGCATAAAATAAGATAGAAAGCTATCTTACATTGCATGCAACACAATCAAGATAACGAAAATCTTGTTTGTATGATGCATTGGATCAGAGATAATCTATTCTCTACTTCCACACAGGTGATAGAGAGAACATCATGTACTCCATAATACACTTGCTACTATATGAATCGTATATAGATTACTAGATCTTAATGAAAAATACATGCATGCTTATGGTATGGTAGAAATTTAAGAGTTTATGAATAATCGTACGACTATAACATGGAAGTAAAAAAAGTCTTCTACCCGAACCACGTGTCAAAACATGCACTTCACAAAGAATGAAAAGAGTGAAGAAGAAAATCTGAGTTATACAATGAAAATCATGGACTTACTTGAGGACCTAAACGATGCTTAGATTCACCTTCCAAGGCTCCACATGATTTTGAAGAAGAAAGAGAATTGCTATAAACACTAGAGATAGTTGCAAGTACATTAGAGTCTAATTCCATGTTGGCCCAAGAAAAGGGAGAAGGCAAGAGCTACAAGTCCCTAACAAGTATAGTAATTTAAGATTGTGAGGAAGAAGAACTCGAAATGAGGGCTTCCATGGACAAACAAAAGAACTTGGTGAAAACGGTTAGAAAGATCAAGGGCTTCCATAGACAAATTAGTGAAATTGATTATAAAGATCAAGACCAAAATTTGGTCACCTATCAATGAATTCATTGACTTAGAAGATTTAGAAATAGATTCGGGAAAAGAAGCACTTAGAAAAAAGAAGAAGCTAATTGCACCATCAACCACACTTTCATCACCACCTTGATTACGAAACACAAATTAGAATTACTATGAAATCATTTCAAATTAAGAGGTATCACACTAAAAAAAAATGTTTTTGAAATCTACAAACCACCTAGCCTCTCATAATTTCACATTGGGATTCCATGAACATGTTTTTCACTCCACCTATTGTCTCTAAGATTCCAATCACCCCCATTGTATCCAAGTAGATTCAAATTGTATCTGGGGTGGTATCACCGTGAACTATTGCACCCACTTCATACTGATGTTCGAGCTCTGATGAAGAAGAGGAACAACATAATGAAGAAGAGGAAGCTTGGAGCACAACAAACTATGGAATGTATGGCGAAGTGGTTGTACAAAGATAAGTGACTCATAACGGTTATAGAATTATATGCTAGTCGGGTGGGAAACCTCCTTAAGAGGGAAAAAGTGCCACGACATACCTAGATGTGATCACACTCATCATTACCAAAATATATCAAAAATCCCCCTAGAAGTGATGTAGTGAAAAAGTAGCTTGCAATCTGGTATAAGGAAGTGCAAAGCTTTGTGGAAAAAAAAATTTGATCTACAAAAGGATGTAAGCCCAAAGATTTTCTAAAATCTTCCAACTTCTCCCTAGGTAAAACCTTTGTCAAAAAGTCTACAAGATTATCTTGTGTGGGTACATAACACAAACTCATATCTCAAGAAGAGAACCTCTCTTGACATAATGCTAGTGCACCTCAACGTTACGCTAGCATGGAACACAAATTTGAGTCAGGGGAGCACTAGATTATCCCCTCTCACTAGAATAGACTGCATCTTAGAACTAAACTCTGATTACAAAATCACCCACATAGGGGAACTAATACAAGGATATCAAACCATGACAAGAAGTCCCACAACGGAGGATTGGGAGGTGTGGGCTAGAGATGATACAAGAGATCCCACAACCTAGGATCATAGGGATGAAGCAAGATATCTAGGCTAAAAGAAATCCCTTCAAGGACATAAGCTAGATAAAAGAAATAACTAGAGTGGATTTGATATTACAAGATTACAACATGGCAAGGCAAGATGTGAAGGATACTAGAGTAGGAAAGCCTAGAATAGAGAATGAGATTATAGAACTTGGAAATTACTTACTTGGAGATCACCAGTCCTTGAGCTCTTAGAACGGGCATAGGCAAGATTGAGGATGTATGTGGCCAAGTGGTCCTTATATAGATGTTCAAGGTTGGTTATCAAAGGTGTTTTATCAAGGGTGGTTACAAATTGATGATGTCATTGATCCAAACGAGGGCCCTCGAATATCACAATCCGGCAAGTAGACAATAGATTTTAGATTTCTGGCATGTTCGACATGCAATCAAAGCACTAGTTTCTCCAAATTTGGAACCAATCATGAGATACAAAAAGTCACAAGGAAATTGTGTTGTAGGATGGTTTCCTTTGTCCATGACATCAGCTACCCTGCAAGTAAATAACTAGAGTGGATTTGATATTACAAGATTACAACATGGCAAGGCAAGATGTGAAGGATACTAGAGTAGGAAAGCCTAGAATAGAGAATGAGATTAGAATTCAAACTCGAACTTGGAAATTACTTACTGGGAGATCACCAGTCCTTGAGCTCTTAGAACGGGCATAGGCAAGATTGAGGATGTATGTGGCCAAGTGGTCCTTATATAGATGTTCAAGGTTGGTTATCAAAGGTGTTTTATCAAGGGTGGTTACAAATTGATGATGTCATTGATCCAAACGAGGGCCCCTGAATATCACAATCCAGCAAGTAGACAATAGATTTTAGATTTCTGGCATGTTCGACATGCAATCAAAGCACTAGTTTCTCCAAATTTGGAACCAATCATGAGATACAAAAAGTCACATGAAAATTCTGTTGTAGGATGGTTTCCTTTGTCCATGACATCACCTACCCTGCAAGTGACAAGTTCCATGAGGCAAAAATCATGTTCTCTACTCTCGACTTCATTGGACTTTTCTTATGAAATTCTTGAACCTTAAATGGTGCTCTGGAAGGTTTCATGCACTTTCCCAAGTATGATCACTGATCCTTTCCAAAGAACAAGTTACTCCAATCTTCCTTCAATTATTATGGAATCCAAGACATGCTCAACTTGAACTCCTTCTTGATCATCAATCTTGATAATTGGTGAGGGACTAGGTCTCTCCTCCCTGAATAATGAGATCTGTTATGGTTCCAACATGGACACATGGAAAAAAATGGATGTATTCTCACGGTACCTAGTAACTAGAGCTTAAAAGTGATCACATTAATCTCTACCAACCTTGGTGAATGGACCAAATATATGATGGTGTAGCTTTGCACATGGCCTTGACTTATGAAAATGATTTATGAGTAACCACACGTTATCCCCAATGCACTTTCCCAAGTATGATCGTTGGTCCTTTCCAAAGAACAAGTTACTCCAATCTTCCGTCAAATATTATGGAATCCAAGAAATGCTCCACTTGAACTCCTTCCTAATAATCAATCTCGATAATTGGTGAGGGACTAGGTCTCTCCTCCCTGAATAATGAAATCTGTAATGGTTCCAACATGTAAACATGGAAAAAAATGGATGTATTCTCATGGTACCTGGTAACTAGAGCTTAAAAGTGATTGGATTAATCTCTACCAACCTTGGTGAATGGGCCAAATCTATGATGGTGTAGTTTTGCACATGGCCTTGAATTATGTGAGTAACCACACATTATCCCCAATATGATAGGATGGATTTTAAACACAATGCTAATCTGTATACTACTTACATTTTTCTTGAACTATATGGATCTCGTCCTTGAGTTTTTTGTGAATATCCATAAGGTAGTGGGCCTTATCTCTAGCAACTAGTTTCTTAACATGATTTGAGAGTGGTATATCCATCCTTGAATGTTGTCCATAATTTGCAAAGAAGGGAGTCTATTTGGTAGATATATGAACACTATCGTTATAGGCAAACTCTCCTAAGGGTAAAAGCTCAAACCAATCATTTTGATGATAGTCAATGATAAAATGAAGATATTGTTCTAGGACTTGATCACCCCTCCATCATTCTATGGATGATTGGGTGTAGAAATTTAACACGAATGACAAGGAGGTTGGAAAGACTTCTCCAAATGCTAGATATGGAGTGTAGACCTTGATCATTGACAATATCATCTCGTAACCCATGATTCCTAAAGATGAATCTAAGAAATATTCTAGTAGTGGTTTCACCTATGATTGCCTTAGTCATTGGAATGAATTGTGTCACCTTTGTAAATCTATTCATTACAACACTAATGGAATCACACTTATCCAACCTTGGTAGATCTGTGATAAAATCCATAACAATGAAGCCTATAGCTTTCCCATGATAGGTAAAGATTGCAAGATGCCATGAGGTTTATGTCACCATACCTTAGATCTATTGTAGGTATTATGGGTTCACATAGATTCTCGGACTTCCTTTCACATAGGACGCCACCAAAAATCCCTTGATATGAGTTCTTTTGTTTCATTCATTCCAAAGTTTCCTTTTCTTAGGTTGTCATGTTGATGTTGAAAGACTTGGATCCTTTGCTTTTCTAGAGGGATATGCAATAGGTTCTTATAAATAGTAACCCATCCTTTTTGTGGAACTCATTTACTTCTTGAACTTTTCCTTTTTGAATTTTTTGCTTGATGCTACAAAAAAATTCATCATGTGGTAGTCTCACGAATCAAATGATTAATGAAGGTTAAATCTTCATGTTGGCTTCAGTAA
This sequence comes from Ceratopteris richardii, assembly GCA_020310875.1. Lineage (NCBI taxonomy): Eukaryota > Viridiplantae > Streptophyta > Polypodiopsida > Polypodiales > Pteridaceae > Ceratopteris > Ceratopteris richardii. The sequence goes on from CM035422.1 coordinate 148,635,719, forward strand.
TACACTCCCTTCTTCATCAATGGCTTTTTCGCCTTTCTTTGGTGAAAGGTAAGGTCTTCTTGACAAGGCATTTTCCCAACATTGTTGGCAGCTTGGATGGTATGTTATGACAAATTCGAACCTAGATAAAGAGCTAATCCATTGATATTTCCTTCTATTGAGGATGCCGATAGTCATAAAGTACTCTAAACTCTCATGATCTGTATACATATTAACTTTATGAGATACTTCTTCTAGATGGAGAGGCGAGGTATGAAAGGCATCCACTATCGCAAGAAGTTCTTTTTCATGGATCTCATAATTAATTTCTAGAGGGGAGAATGATATGCAAGTCGATGTAAGTATCCATAATCTCCATGCTGTTAGAGAATGGCCCCTAAGGTGAAGTGTGATGCATCTATCCCTAGGAAGAGAGGCTTGCTAGAGTAAACGATGGATTGGAATTGGAGTCTTGGTGAACAACTATCATGGAGTAATCTCTAATAATGTTCCTATAAGATTTTGAAAACCCTAGAAAAAAATTTATATCTCGAACACATGAAGGTGGTTTCCAATCGAGGATTTTCTTGATCTTCTTAGGTCCATAAAGATCCCTTTTTTTGAGACAGTATATCCTAAAAACTCCACTGTTTTTATATGGAAAGAGCACTTCTCCAATTTAGGTTACAAAACTTTTTCTCTTAACTTCTCTATGACTAATTTTACTTGAAATTTGTGATCCTCTAGATTTTTAGAGAATATCAAGATATCATTAAGGTATATTACCACACAGTAATCTAAAAATTCTTGAAAGAGATCATTCGTCATATGTTGAAAGAGGGCTAGATCATTTGTGAGACAGACTAGCACAACTACATTTTCAAAATGCCCATACCTTGTTCTTAATGTTTTCTTCCATTAGTCTCCATCTCCCATGCTGACAAGATTGTAAGCTCCTCAAAGGTCAATCTTCATGAAGAAATTTTCTTTTCCAAATGGTTGAAACAGTTTTGATATATCTAGTAGAGGATATCTGTTTTTCTTAGTGACTTTATTTAGTCCACAATATTCTACACACATTTGGAGAGTCCCATTCTTCTTCTTTTAGAAATAGAATAGAGGATCCTAAAGGAAAATTTGAGTGTGTGATAAACCTCTTGTCTAGATGCTCATCAATATTCTTGCGTAATTATGTAAGCTCCTATGGGTAAAGTCTCTACATTTGTCCAAAGTGTGGTTGTGTTCCCTATGGAAGTTCTATGGAACAATCATAAGGTCTTATCTCTAAGAGGATAACTCCATTCTTCTTTTCAAAAATATATTCAAAACCTTGGTATTTGTCAAGTAGCTTTACTAGATCATCTTTCTTGGACTCTTGAGTTGATATGACATAGATCAAATATATTGGCCCCTTCCTCACTATATGTATGAAGTCTTTGGATCCTACATATGTCACATTCTTTTGGATATATCTACGAGTGATTTTATTCTTTTAACACCTAGTTTTTGGATTATGTTCCTTTAGTGAGGGCATTCAAATGATAATAGGATTTATTGGACATGATATTGCATTGAAACATATGTGGGAATATTCTAAGATGCTAGAGGTCATCCATCTACTACGTCAACTACTACTCGTTTGTTATTTTGAATTACTAGAATCTTGTATTTCTTAATCAATCCTTCATTGATGAAACATGAAGAGGTACTTGAATCTACTAGGACTCTATGGGAAAGGCTCTTGCTAGGCATTATTATTGAGACCAAGGCAAGAAATGTATTTATGGGTGTTGATCAAATTATGAGACCCTTTTGTATATCATATTACAGATGTTTGGTCTCATTTACAACTTGACTTCCTCCTTTACCAATGTGATGTGTCATATACACCTCAAAAAAATGGATTTGTACAAAGAAAGATCATGTCTCTAATGGAGATGGTGAGATGTATAGTCAAAAATTAAGATTTCCCACAAATTATATGTGTGCAACATATGTGTGCGAACATATTGCCAATCCTTTGGAGAAATTTTTAGGATTGAGTCTTCATGATGTAGGAGATGCAGTGATGCTACTTTCTTTTAGGAGGCTATTGGATGCCTGATATGCATAAATCAACTTGATATTTAGTTTTTTCTCTCTCAAATGAGCAAGTTTATGCATTGCCCAATGGTCAAGCATTGGGATGCAATTAAGAGCATCTTTTGCTACTTGAGTGGTACCTCCCTACTTGTATTGTTTTATCAGAAGGGGATATCATTACCTCCAGATTTACATGGTTCTTCTAACTCATATTGTGTTGGTTGCTATGAAACTATTATTTTCATTCATTGTTTGTGCTTCATGCTTGGTAGCTCATGCATATCTTGATTGAGGAAGAAGTAGCCTACTATGACAAGTTCTGCTTATGAGGCTAAGTGCAGGGCAAGTTTCACATCAAGTGTTGATTGTGTGTGGCTTAGGTGCCTTTTGGATGATTTGGATGTTGGTCAATCTTCTACCACCACCATATTTAGGTACATTTAGAGCACATTGTGAGTTACGAGGAACCCTATGTTCCATGTTCACACAAAGCACATTGATGTGCATTATCATTATGTTACGGAGAGGTTCTTTGTTAGAGGGATTGGTTTGGTGTATGTGCCCACACAAGATAACATCGTAGAACTTTTCACAAAGGGTATGCCTAGGGAGAAGCTTGAAGCTTTCCACAAAGCTTTGGGCTTATTTCCTTTTATGGAATGATATCTGTTCACATAGCCTGCCACTACCTTACACCTGTGTTAGTTCCTTTTTCAGTGCGTTTGTCCTAAGGAGGATCTATTCATGTATTTTGGTAGTGATGTGTGTGAACACACTTAGGACCGTTGGGGCAACTTTTTCCCTCTTTATGAGTTTTTTCCCAAGCTTATATATATGTCTATGACCCTAATGAGTCCCTTATCTTTGTACATTCACTTGGTAATTCATTCAATGTTATGTTGTGATTCAAGCTTCTTCTTATTTTCTTTTGTTCTTCATGTGCTTGCCCTGGCCCTAAGCTCCAAGATGAGGTTGCATACGGATGTACAATTTTACTTGTTGGATAGATCAGCAGAACTTCGCACGATCACCATCAAACGTTTTTGGCATGTGAACCTTCGGTTTGTTCGTGAAGGATGAACCAAGTTGTTGATTCACTTGAATGCTTCCACGATTTTCTTGAAGATTCTTGATTCCTTCTTGTAACTCTTGGAGGAGTGTGCCTATATGGACGGTATGCTCCATCTCGACTTGTGTCTATCAATGAGTTAGTTCCTTGAGTCATTGCTAGAGACTCGAAAGCGATTCCACAATCTATTTAACTATGTTCTCTATGATGCATGATCTCGGATAGAGTAGTCTTGCAAAAATATCAAGGTTGCACTCGATTATGCTCTCTCACTAGACTAGAAAGGATTTTGGAATTGTACTTTTGATTACAAGATCATCCACATAGGGAAAGTAATACAAGGATATTCAACTATTAGAAGAAGTCCCACAACCTAGGACTTACAGGTATGGACAACTAGACTAGAGATGATACAAGAGATCCCACAACCCAGTGTGCTCAAGAATCGATGCCCAAGCAACGAAAACAATTCAAATGGAACGATATAAATATCAATAAAAACGGGTAGTCTCTAGCCTTAGTTTTGATTTCATTGAATATAGATCATTTCTTAATCTACTTGTATGTGCATGATTGAGAATTGATTTTCTATCTTTAATTTTACGTCATATGTGCCTACAGAGTGATTAAAAGAAAATTATTGACGCAAATATGTGGAGATGTGTTGGTGCACAAATGTATGTACTCATGTGTAGTGTGGGAGAGAATGTGTGTACACATTTATATGTAGATGTGCTTGAGCATGTGACTTCCAAGTTATTTTTATTTGCGCGCACGTGTCTGCACTCAAGAGTGTAAACTGTCTCCAAATAGAATTATAAAACTAATGTGGGTAATGGCAATGGAGTTTTATTTATAGTAGAAATGAGGAAATCATTTCGCTCAAATTTTCTTGGCTTGCTTTTAGATAGGCAAATCGGTGGCTTGCTCATATATCATATATCTGTATGTGCATAAATAAACGTGTATGAGCTTGTACGTTGTGTATGTGAAAATGTGTGTGTGCGCTAAAGTGTATGTATATGTGTCTAGTGAATTTATGTGGCATCTATGTTTGTATATGTAAATCTAAACAAGTTTATGTACCTACATAAGTGTGAATGGTTGAATGTGTTCCTAAAATGTGCTCATACGTTTGCGTCTGTGTGCTATGGTTGCTTTATGCTCCATGTGTATGTGTATGTTTATGTGTATGTGTATGTGTAAACCTTTGTCTCCATATGTGTGTGACTATGCACGTGTGTAACTATACATGCATGAGTAAATGAGGGTTGTGTGGGTTTGTGTGTGTAACTAAGCATGCGTGCCTATATGTTAGTAAGTGTGTGTGTGAGCATATATATATATATATATATATATATATATATATATATATATATATATATATATATATATATATATATATATATATATGTGTATATGTGTGTGTATATGTGTGTGTGAATGTGTACCTGTGGGTATGTATATGTATATGTGACTGTGCATGTATTTTAATGTACATGGTTTTTTTCATGTGAATATTTATGGTTATCTGTATATGTGAAGGTGTATGTGTTTTATGCTATGTGTGTGGTTATATAGCTATACAAATGTGCGTCAGTGGTATTGTGATGAGGTATTGTGATGATGGTTGTGTATGCTATGTATGAACTTTTGTGATGGCGTGAGTAAATTATGTGTATGATACGTAATAATTTTGTGGTATGAAATGTGTGTGTATTTATAGTACGCATGAAGATATTTGTGTGCTTGTGTAAGTAACTTATAGTAATTAAAAGTGTGCGCACGCGCTTCTGTGTGAATATATACTTGCGCGTGTGTTTTGTTTCTTCTTATGAGTTTTATTTTTTTCAAGTTGGAGAAGAAAGAGAACTAATTGCATTTCTTTGTAGTTTTATCCGCTTGTTTCCAAGGATTGCGCCGTCGAAGAGAGAGAGAGCCTCTACACTCTTACTTCCAGTAGTCTGAAGGGTTGAGGAACTGATGCTCCAACTCATTCAGAAGTAGAATGGTATTCAGCCCATGCACAGGGCAACGAAGTGTGCAAATATTCATGTGTGCAATGAATGTTTTTATGCGCATTTCCTTCAATTTATCGGGGCCCATATTTCATTACGCGTCATATTTTCCAATGGAAGCAACAAAAAGAAGTACGTGTCGAATCACTAAAAAGGAGAAAGAAGGCTTATGAAGATGTGACAAAGAATTCGAGTGTTAGCAGCTTTCTTTCACAAGGCTTATGAAGATGTGACAAAGAATTCGAGTGTTAGCATCTTTCTTTCACAAGAGAAAGAATGGTTTCCTTTTCCTCTTAAGTGATTGAAAGGATTTATTTTATCTTATTTATTTATATCTCAAGATGTTGTAACAAGAAAATCCACAAAGTGTTTCCAACATAATATGATGGCTTTTTGTAAGGGATCAGACACAACCTTCTTCAATGAAGGTAGGACCTTCCCAATGCCATTATATACAAGTCCATGCTATTCTCAAAAGGTAATATATCCCATGTAATTTCTCTCTCCACCACGATGTGAAAAGCCAAGAAAAAGAAGAGATCCAAGGCATTGCTCAAGGAGACTGATAAGGCATCCACATCAAGCAAATAAGAAGAAAAAAAAAGGCTTCATTATACAAACAACAAAGGGAGAGGAGCCAGAAAAGCTCTCAATGATGGATCCAAAGAAAGATGCAACATCAACAAGGACCAAGAGGAACAAAGTGCTACATAAGAACAAGCTCTAAAGTAGTTTTTTTAGTCTTAAGAATTTGTTTATTTATGATAAATAACATGCAGGGTGCTCACATCTCTAATTTTATAGTAAAAGTAGACAAAAGTAAGAAGAAAGTAGTGGTTTCTCTTTTTAGACAAGGAAGGTGCTTCTGTTGACAACCTCTCAATAAAACTACTGGTTCTGTTAGTGTAGGTGGCCAAATTGAGTGATTGTTGTTGCGTTGCAAAACTTAAAACTTGTACTATAGATTAGATTATTTCTGTACAAAATTCAATGAGATATATCCCTCTTCAAACTTTCATATCTCAGTCATTATGAGGTCTTTTGAGTGATTTTACTTGGAGAAGTTTCCTAAGCTCATATATTGAATTCGGATACTCCTACATAAAGAACCAACCTCTACAAGATAAACACTCTATCCCTATTGCTATCTGTCCATATGTTGCGACACACCTTCACTTTTTGCAACCTTCCTTATAGTTCATTCATAAATGAATAATGCAATTTATTTAAGCTTTAGCAGACTATATGAGAAACCAAACAAAAATGAAGTCACTACAAATTGTTAATGGAGGATGGAGTTGCAGCAAAAACAATACCATGATGGAAACTAGAGAGGTAGTGAGCAAAGGCTTTCTAGGGAGAAGTAAAGGCTAAAACGATGGATAAACAACCATAGGCTGCGTGTAGTAGCTTCCTTAAGATCCTAAATAACTTAGTGGTGAATATAAGTCTTGGAAGTCCACTCGAGTCTTGAAAACATACATTTATCTTCGAAGAAATTTATCAATCACCACTTAACTTTTTGGTGAGCTATCATATCAAACCTAAACATGATAGGTCGAATCGCTTCAATGCCCTTGAGCCTTGAGCTAAGGTTTAGGGTTTTATTTTTAACATACACCATAAGGGAGATCCATAAATTTTGTTAGCTTTTATGTTAGTACATATGGCTCGATGGAGAATCTGCATATGGGAACTGCTTTCTTGTTCTCAAAAATTGGGTGCTGCAAGTCAAGTTCAAACACTAGCTCTTAGATAAAGTGTGAAAAAAAAAAACTATCTAAGGTGTGATAAAAAAACAAGATTTCCTCCGTTTTTTTTTCATTCTGCCACGTCAAGCCTTCAAAAGAGCAGGCGGGGGGGCGAGGGGCTTCTTGACCAATACGAAGGCGAATTTGAGAATTGTAGCAGGCATTGATTCTTTAGCTAATAAGGAATGTGTCTTCAAAGTCCAACCTCTAGCTCGCGTATAATTAAATTGAATGATTTTAGGAACACCCTGTAGCTCACGTTGATAGCTATAAGTGGCCAACATTTCACTTGAACCATATTTATGTACGATGCACTTTTGTGAATCATAATACACAAAACGAAGTTTCTATTTTTAACTACAAATAGCAACCCTCTCTCTCCATTTATCGTAGGAACCATATACACCCTTCCCTTTATTATAGGAGTGATTCAGAACTATGATCCTCCAATCTCTCATCATCATTAGAATCTAACTGGAATGTATAAGTATTTTTTTTTTTTTTTTATAAAGGAAGTTCGGCAATAGCCTACTCTCCCGGACTTGAATTAAATTAAGAAACAAAGGTACAAAAGAAGGGGACTAGTGCCCACGGGACCCCCCAAATCCCACAAAGCAGGGGAAGCTTGGTTGATTCCTAGGTTGCGTTACAAAGAAGGTTGATCACCCTCTCGTCGCCCTCATGCGGGACCCACTTGGGTTTGAGCTTGTTGTTGATCAAAAGGAGGACTTGATGGTGCCTGAAGGGGGGGGATTTCTTACTATTGACAATCCTTTTGCCAAGGAGGAAAAGAGATTTTTCAATCGACCACTCCCTGGGAGGGTCGCCGAAGTTGAGAGCACACCGCTCCCGCCAAATTTTCCACAGGACTTCCCCTCTGATTGCGTTCCAGAGAGCCGCAGAGCATCCAATCGCTTCTCCCAAAAGGACTTGTTTCCAACTAAGCTGTTTCTGAACTCTGATTTTCAGTCCAACCGTCTGCCAGATTCTGTAGGAGTTGGGGCAAGTAAGGAAGATGTGTGGGACATCTTCGATTGCACGGTGGCAGCGCTTGCACCACGGAGGGATCCCACAAATTTTGTTTGCCTTATGGTTAGTCCAAATTCCTCGATGAAGAATTTGCCATAAGAGAACAGACTTCTTAATCTCTATAAGTGGGTGCCAGATACCCATGAATTTCATGTCCCACCAAAGCTGCGTCCAAGACAGGCACCACTTCTTGTTGAGGCTGATCTGGAGGTCAGTCGTTTCTTTGATGTTCGGGATTTTGAGTAGGCTATTCCCATTGTGCCATTTGAGACCACGCGCGTTCGGAGCATCATGTCCCATGAGAAGGCGGGTTTTGTGACGATCCCAAGCGAGGCATCTGCTTTGCAAGGTGTTCCATTCTTCGTAGGAGATGTTTATGCGAGGGTCGATATCCTCGTAGCTGATCCAGCTGTTGGTGTCATGTTTCCAGAGGTGTTTCCATTTTTTGAATCCTTTGTTCCATAACTTCTTGGCATTTTGAGTGTTCCAGGACTCCACACTCCTGATGCCATGAATCGGAAACCAGATAGAATCGTTTTGTCTGATTCCGGCCGCCCACTTCCAGTCCTCACTAATTCTTGTGAAGCTTTTGACTTTATTCCAGCCCTTCCAAAGAGAGCAGACGAGGTTGGAGCCTTTCGGGAAGACAGGTATCGGGGAGAATAGCAGTGTCATGATGTCAAGGTTTTTCCAGTTCGGGGACCCCGTGAGAGCCAACTCATTTTTGTTTCTGAAGATCAGCTTGGCCCACGAGGCCTCCCTATTGCACCAAGCTTTAATCATCCATTTGGCTGCCAGTTTGTTAGCCATACACCCAATGTCCAGGATGCCAAGCCCCCCACTATCTCTAGGGCTGGTGCAGATGGCCCATTTGATTTTAGGCACCCCCCTTCTGTTATGATCACCCGTCCAAAGAAAGTTTCTGCAGATGCTATTCAGTTTGGACAGGCCTTGCTCATTCGGTCTCCAGCAAGAAAGGAAATAGATGGTAGACGAGAGGAGGAACGTGTTGATAACCATCGCCCGTCCAGCGAGATTGATTTGCATGCCTCTCCAGTAATTGAGCTTGTTTTCAAGTTTGGCCAGCACCCAGTTCCATCGCTGCTCCATAGAGACGCCAAACCCCAAGGGGATTCCTAGCAGCCGAAAGATTTGGCCCTGCGGAATGATTTGGCAGCCATGATCAATGAGAAGGCCAGGTTGATGTCCCACAATGGCCCTAAAGGCGGTCTTATTGTGGTTGATTTTGGATCCAGAGGCCTCACAAAAGGAATGTATAAGTATTGAATTCATGTTTCCCTCGAGTAATTAAGGTCTTCAAGATTTTCTTCATTCGAATCTTTCCAAATTTTAAAGGGGCATGAATTTTCTTTTAATAAAAGTGACTGATGTAGTTTTTTAGCTAGGCCACAAGTGTCTTCAGCTTCTAAGAAAACTAGGAGTTTTTCATATAGTGGCCAATGCAATCACAGCATGTGCATCTAGTAGTTCCTCTCCTACTTCTATACACGTTATTGATCTCATGAGTTGTGGCAGCGGTGTTTCTATCCTAAGTTGCTATATGTTCTCTAATTGTCAATGCACCCGTTGCTTTTCTCTTGACGCTATTCTACACAATTGTGAAACCTAAATGTGTTCAGATGTTTTAATCGTGATTTTATTACTATTTTCTTCTTTTGGTCCTTTCCTTTGAAAAACTAGATTACCGAATTTGACAGAATATGATTTCTATCATCATGATCAACTGAGATAACTTATTTTAAAATTCAGCAACTATTAGAGTAAAAAAAAAAAGAGCTTTGTTTAGAGTATGTATTGTATCCATTGGCTAAACTGTTTCAGATTATAGTTTGCAAAATTCTTACACATTCTTACTATTGGAATAACAAATTCTTAGTATTGGAATAACATTACCTACGATTAATCCTCCACAAGCAATTCCAAAATATTTCAAGCAGTATAACAGATGAATTGGCAAACGCAAACCGAGATTAGTTCCAAAGTTCACTTCTATTACCACTTCGGAAAGGGTTTAGGAAAACCCCAATCGAATGAACAACTTCTTTCTCGCTATCTCGCGTCTCTTACAACATTTCTCCTGCTCAACCATTACTCGCGCAAACCAACTTACCATCTCCATTCCAATTAACAAAGAAGGAGATCTCTTTTCGAGAAAGCCATTAGCATGTAGAGCAAAAACGCCAGTTTCTTCTAAAGAGAACACCAACCCCCAGCAATGTTTAGTTCAACACCTCTCTTCAGATTATCGACGGTTAAGAAATTCAATCCATAATCTCTCTCTCTCTCGCTCTCTCTCTCTCTCTCTCTCTCTCTCTCTCTATATATATATATATATATATATATATATATATATATATATATATATATATATATATATGTGTGTGTGTGTGTGTGTGTATGAGTGTGTATATGAATATGCCCAATAAATCATGTCAATGCTGATCATTATTTGGATTGCAAATTCACATTTCCAAAGTGATTCAGTCCTAGCTGCTACATCTTGATGCCAACGTTCAAGGTCGTGGTAATGAACAAAAGTCCAATATAATCGAAATGGCTTTTCATGTGGGTTCTCGCCCAATAAATTGATCAAGAAAGTGTCCTGCTGTCTCTTGCTTCTGTGGTTATCAAACACATTTATCACCTTTGGAGGACTTGAGAGAAATACGCATAGCACGCTACACTAAATCGAACATCTATGAAGAACGGTAAGCCCATTCTAACATCTATGAAGAACGGTAAAAAAAAAAAAAGTCTGCGGAATTTTTTTGTCTTGAATATGTATATGTGTTGAAATGTGTCTATGGTCATGTGTATGTGTTGTGCGACTAATGAGTGAATAAGTGTGTATCATGGTCTACTCTCGCCACCCCATCATGGCAGCTCGTATCTTAAAGTAATACACACAGAGACATGCTCATCTCCTCCCAGCCATCGTCCGAATGTGCGTGTGTCACTCATGACTCTCTCTCATAGAACTCTAATGAAAGAGACTTCTACCAAAAGGGCATAATGCTCTTAGTGATTTCATGTGACATTTATGCGCTTAGTGATGCCATGTGACATTTATGCAATCACACCCAAGAGGGTGTGCATCCATGATGTAACAATGTGACTTTATGTGTATTTCTATGTACACATGCCTGGTATATATGGTCTGTATCTATGTGCTCATATCATATATATATGGCCTGTATCTATGTGCTCATATATCATATATCTGTATGTGCATAAATAAACGTATATGAGCTTATACGTTGTGTATGTGAAAATGTGTGTGTGCGCTAAAGTGTATGTATATGTGTCTAGTGAACTTATGTGGCATCTATGTTTGTACATGTAAATCTAAAGTAGTCCATGTACTTACATAAGTGTGAATGGTTGAATGTGTTCCTAAAATGTGCTCATACGTTTGCGTCTGTGTGTTATGGTTGCTATATGCTCCATTGGTATGTGTATGTGTATGTTTATGTGTATGTGTATGTGTAAACCCTTGTCCCCATATGTGTGTGACTATGCACATGTGTAACTATACATGCATGAGTAAATGAGGGTTGTGTGGGTTTGTGTGTGTAACTAAGCATGCGTGCCTATATGTTAATTAGTGTGTGTGTGTGAGCATATATATATATATATATATATATATATATATATATATACATATATATATATATATATATATATATATAAATAAATATATATATATATATATATATATATACATATATATATATATATATATATATATATATATATATATATGTATATATATATATATGTATATATATGTATATATATATATATATATATATATATATATATATATATGTATATATATATATATATATATATATATATATATTTATTTATATATATATATATATATATGTGTGTGTGTGTGTCTGTGTGTGCGTGTCTGTGTGTGTGTCTTTGTGTACCTGTGGGTATGTATGTGTATGTGTGACTGTGCATGTATTTTAATGTACATGGTTTTTTTCATGTGAATATTTATGGTTATCTGTATATGTGAAGGTGTATGTGTTTTATGCTATGTGTGTGGTTATATAGCTATACAAATGTGCGTCACTGGTATTGTGATGAGGTATTGTGATGGCCAAATTGAGTGATTCTTGTTGCGTTGCAAAGCTTAAAACTCGAACTATAGATTAGATTATTTTTGTACAAAGTTAAATGAGATATATCCCTCTTCAAACTTTCATATCTCAGTCATTATGAGGTCTTTTGAGTGATTTTACTTGGAGAAGTTTCCTAAGCTCATATACTTTCTGTGTATATCAAAAGATCTCATAGATTATCGAGTTTTCATACTATATACATTGGAATAGTTAGTCATACCGCATGAAGTAGTATATATTGGTGATTGTCCACTTAATGAATACGTAACTATGAGAGATGTTTTTGTTTGTTCCTCGTATTACAAGCAATTTGATTTCAGTTGGACAAATGGAGGACAATGGAGTGAAGGTGGATTTTGACAATAATGAGTGGCAAGCTTATCATAAGAACAATGGGACTTTTCTTATAAGAGGACAAAAGATAAATAGATTAGATACTTATGAAGTTGAAGGTCGAGATTATGCATGTTATACAATGGTCAATGGGGCTCACATAAGTCAATTGGATTTATAGCATAAAAGATTAGGACACATCACTATTGGCAAATTGAAGGATATTGCAAAGAAATCCTTGGTTGAAGGTCTACCACAACTACCTATGCAAGATTTCAATTTTGTTTGTGAGGCATGTTAGTTTGGAAAACAACTACAAAGTCCTTTTTCAAAAGCAAAGTTGCAAAGCAGAGGTATTTCGGACTTGATTCATATTAATGTATGGGATCCATCTCAAGAAGAATCCATGGCAGGTAGCAAGTATTTTTTACCACGTATCAATGATTTCTCAAAGTTTACATTCATTTATTATATGAAATACAAATCAAAAGTATTTGATATGTTCAAGAAGCTCAAACCATTGGATGAAAAGCAAAGAGGTTAAAGCATAAGAAGGTTGAGATCAGAAGGAGAAGGTGAGTATTTTTCTAATCAGTTTCTTGCATATTTGGAAGAAGAAGAAGGAATAAAAAAGGAGACTACAAACAAATACACACATCAACAAAATGGCATGGCCAAAATAATGAGCATGTCTATCTTGGAGATGGGTAGGTGCATCTTAAATGAAAAGAACTTACGAGTTACGTTTTGGGCTGAAGCATGCAGTGTGGCAATTTATGTGATGAACAGGTTACCACCTAGTCAAAGTCATATACAAAAACCACCTAATGAAATGCTTTATGGATCAAAATCAGATATTTCTAATTGTAGATTTTTTGGAAGCATATGTATTGTTCATGTTCCACAATACTTAAGGTGAAAGTTGGATCCAAGGTCACAGAAAATGATTTTCATTAGTATGGCAAAAAGGCAACTAGGATATAGATGTGTGAACCCAGATACGGGAGGTAATTAATTCAAGAGATGTTATTTTTCATGAAGATAGATCTTGGTCTCAATACATAGAATTTAGTTCCAAGGGAACCTAACATCAAGGTAACCGGTAACAAATGGGTGTATAGGATCAAGACAAACAGTGATGGTTCAATAAGTAGATATAAAGCAATGCTTGTTTGTAAAGGTTATGCACAGAGTTATGGCATCGATTATGAGGAGACATTTTTTTCTGGCCAAGATATCAACAATAAGGACATTAATAAGTGTTGTTGCAAGCAAGGTATGGAATCTTTATCAATTAGACATCAAAAATGCATTTCACAATGGTGATTTAAAAGAAGATGTGTACACGGAGCAACCAGCAAGTTATGAATATCTCAAGAAGCCTACACATTAATGTAAACTCTTGAAAGCATTGTATGGTCTTGAGCACACTCCAAGGGCTTGGGATTTTAGATTGGTAAAGTTTCTTGAAAAGCAAGGATATAGGTGTTCACATGTAGATACTTCTTTGTATGTTAAGGTTAAAGGATCATTGATTTTTTATATCTCAATTGATGTGGATGGCTTATTAATAACAGGAAACCATGAACGTGACATAGCAAGGATCAAAGCAGAGCATGGATCTCAATTTAGAATTTCAAATTTAGGAGAATACATGTATATTCTTAGGATTGAATTTATGAAGAAAGAAGATGGTGTATATCTTCTACAAAGGAAGTATATTTCATATTTGTTAAAGAAATATGGCATGGAGCATTGCAAGAGTATCAATAATCTGATGGAACCTAAAATGAAGTACAATGTCGAAAGTGGTGACCCTTTAGAAGATCCACTTATCTATAGATGTTTGATTAGTTCTCTTATATATGCAACTTTAACAAGGCCAGATATTACATTTAGTGTAAGTTCATTGTCTCAATTCCTAAACAAACCCACAAATGTACATATACAAGCAGCTAAAAGGGTCTTGAAATATTTGAAGAGTACATTAAATGAAGGTTTGGGCTATAAATATCATGAATTTATAGATTTGAAGCATATAATGATGCAGATTGGGCAGGAAATAAGGATGATAGAAGGAGTAGAAGTGGATATCTCATATTTTCAGGTAATAATTTGGTTTTGTGTGGTTCTAAAAAAGCCTACAGTAGCACTTTCAAGCACAAAAAATGAATATAAATGTTTTACAAATGCAACATGTGAGATTATGTGGTATTTGAAGCTTTATGATGATATGAATCTATCTACATCACCTCCACTGCTCTTTGGAGATAATTTAAGTTCATTACAGCTCGTGTCTAATATAGTGTACCATGCGAGAACCAAACACATTGAAGTACACTAACACTATATCCGAGAGAAGGTGGTGAATGAAGATATTAATATTCAACATGTTGCAACTAAAGATCAATTAGGAGATATACTTAGAAAAGCATTGGATCCCTAGAAGCTCAAGCGAATCAAAGTTCTACTTGGAGTCAAGTCTTTGGATTTAGAGCATGAGGGGGGCAATGTTATATATGAACAAGCTCTAAACTAGTTTTTTTTAGTCTTAAAGATTTGATCATTTATTATAAATAACATGTGGAGGTGCTCACATCTCTAAATTTAGAGTAAAGGCAGATCCAAGTAGATAAAATTAAGAAGGAAAGGAGAGGTGACTATTTTTAGACAAGGAAGGGGCTTCTATTGATAGCCTTTGAATAAAAAGAGTGGTTCTCTTAGTGTAGGTGGCCAAATTCAGTGATTCTTGTTGCATTAGGAAGCTTAAAAATTTTACTATTTATTATACATATAGATCAGGTTTTGTACTAAATGCAATGATAAACATCCATGCAAGTAGTCATTTTTGTAGATCTACTTTCTTGTGTGTATATGATGTCTTATTAGAGACATACCTCATCAAAATTTCATATCTCAGTTGTTGTGAGGAATTTTTGAGTGATTTCACTTGAAGGTGTTTCCTTATATCAAAGTGTTTAATAGATCTTTGAGTTTTCATACTTTCTATTAATATCAAAATATTTCATAGATCTTTGAGTTTTCTTGCTGCTTTACATCATTTTTCAATGTATTCCTACCTTGCTATAGCAAGCCACCACATACCTTGACTTCAAACCATTTAGTCAAGCTATATTCCATGTTTTTTTATGTTTTTTGGTTCTTAAAAAATGCTACTCAGAGTATAATTTCAGGATATATGATTGGTTTTAATGAATTCTACTCAAAGAAGTTTTGGTGATTATTTTCTAGAGTCACTCATTTCTGTTTTCGTGAAAGTTTGCAAGAAAGTTTAATTTGTAAAGTTTGGAAGTATTTGTTTAATCTTTTGAAGATCTTGGGAGGTCCCATCACTTCTTGTTGTGTACTTTGATGTTGCAAAGGACTAAAAGCTCAAAAGACCTTATTCAAGGATTGCAAGGGCTACAAAACTCCAAAACCACTTGGATACCGGATGTCGAAGTACATGTCTTGGGATCCCATATGTCCCAAGATCCCAAAGATTCCATATGTCCCAACACAATGTATCCCATATGTCCATGGAATAAAAAATCACATGGATGCCATATGTCCATTAGAACCAAGGGATGACATATGTTTGACAGTTGGATGCCATATATCCAAGCCATATCTGAGGATCCCATATGTCCTTATATCTAGAAACCCAATCGAATAAGTGATGCCATATGTCACTAGTTCCCCACATTAAGAAAGAAAGGGTCATCACATGGGGGAGGGAGAGGGGGTGTTGAGAGCTCCATGCTTCATCCTTTTGTCCAAACCTAGAATCATTCTCATCCAAGTTTATGTTTTCAACATGCAAGGATATTTTCCATCCACTCCATATAAGGACAACCTCTATTTACTCCTCACAATCTAATTCACACAAGCTCTTGGCAAGAGTGCCCTCACTCTCATCATGGAGTCTTCATGGTCATAGAGCATTGTCTGTAAGACATTTCCATTTTAATTTATTTATCATGTTTTTTATCTTATGTTCCTTCCTCTTATGTTTGTTAGATGTGTGCATGTGGGTAGAGTACGAATGGTCTTTTGCCATTTCAATTGATACTATGGTTATTTTGACTTTTATCTTTTTCCTATTTCAGTTTTAGTTATACAAAGAGTTTGAAGGAAATCTCTAACTTTAGGATCACTTTCGATAAATCTTCTTTGCTAAAATTACAAAACTAAGGCAAAAAGCTACTGACAAGTTTCTACCACCTAGAACATTTGTCATCTTCACTCATCAATCTTATCAACTTATCAACTACAAAATCGGAAGTTTTTGGTTTTTTGGAAAAGTGATTCTAATTATCAAACATGAATATATATATATATATATATATATATATATATATATATATATATATATATATATATATATATATATATATATATATATATATATATATATATATATATATATGTGTATATATATATGTGTGTGTATGTATGTGTGTGTGTATGCATGTTGGCTTTAGAATGTGCATCATTACAAGTTTCAAATCTTGAATACGTCACTCACGTAATCCTAAGCTTAGTGACAAAGGAAGTTGCTTAAGTTAACTCAGCTCTTGTTTTCTTTATAGTATCTTTGTGTGTGTTGTGTGCAAGCAATGCCAAAAATATCTAAAATTGCCTCATTTTCGGTATTCTTGCATCTCCTCATCAATAGATCTTTAACTAATCGTGTTTTTTTTTTTGAAAACGTAGGTTTAATCTTTCATTATTCTTTGGTTAATGTGAATGATAGTGAAGTGTGTTTATCCATATATCTATGTGCGTCTAAACATTATTAGAACTATCTAGCTAAGAATTGTTTTCGATACTCTTGTTCCATATTTATCACTTTGTTTTGGTGATGGTTAAATCCTTCAAGTAATCTAGGACTCGGAAATTGGAATACTTTTAAATTTCATTTTCTATTTAATCTTTGAGAAATATTGAATAGAGTGAAGTGTGGTCAATATTTGACTAGATATTGTGTTGAAACAATCCACACAACTGGTAGAAATTTATTTTTTGCTTGTGGAGATCAACATTATTTGGTACATTTTTTCATAGAGAATATTGTAGAACCCTTAGATTGATCCAAACTTTCATTGAGATTCGCAATATGAGCAATCAAAGAAACAAGCATTTTATGACACTTAGGTGAAGACGAGAATATCTATAGAGTCCATTTATGCTTAGTTCTTACATATGGGTTGAATTTAATACGCCATTAGTACTATTCGAGCACTTAAATTGTTATAGGAGCTCCAAGGGACTCTTAAGAATATCTTTCAGGTCTTGGGGCTAAAAGGAAGCTTCTATCAAATATTTATCAACTTCAATCGGTTCCATTACAAGCTCACTTAGGGATTGTCTAAAAGTATAACAAATTCACCATGAATTTAGACAAACAAGTATGAACGGTTTTGGTTTAGGATATCAAGATGCATTTATAGGTAAATCCTTGTGGGGTTTGATACTTGGATCTAAAACAACGGCCATATGAGTATATGTTCCCACCAAGGAATAATTAAGAGAAGTTAGATATTCTACAACTCATATTAAGGACAAGGTAATTGAGAATATACTTCCTCCAACAATTTTAATAGTATTGTTCTAGCCACGATGCAAATATCACTTCAAAAGAACTCTTTAGGCAATACATAGTACAAAGATAGATAATGCTACAATCACCTCTAACATGTTCTTTTTCTATTTTCGTATGAAGCAATGGCATGGAAATATGCTTCACATTAGATTGTATACCAAATAAACATTGGTTTAGTAGAAGGGAAAAATAAATTTATCGCAAAATGAGCTTGAATAATGATGAAAGAGATCAATATGCTGAATGAATATTAGGATAATTTGGCGGCTATTCGAGTTTTAATAATGGATAGATATCCAACATCAAGTGTACACACATCTACACCTTACGAAGCAGAGTATGGAATAAGACCAGGTGTATCGCACCTCAAAGTATCAAAGTCTATACGCCATGTCTTTACACACACTAATTTAAGCACAAAATTGGATGCTATCATAGACAAATGTGTATTCATGGGTTATGCAAGTTTCATAAATCCAAGGATCACGGGGTAAAGATACTGAAGTATGTCAGCTTGATGAATCTATACCATGATATGCACCTTTTGAAGCTATGTAGGTATACTCAGACAATGTGATTAAAGTTCTATATTGGAAAAGGGACGAACCTTTATGTAAATCATGAGGAATCAAAGAAAAAGTAGGTGGATCGAACCTAAAGGAGAAGAAATGAAAATCAAAAGGCCAAGTTACACAAAAGAGAGCCTATTATATGATTCTCTTATTGAGGAGGGTTATGTAGTCTCAAATCACACTAAATAACTCTTGTATGGTACATGGACGACTATATCCTTCCAAATGCTAGGGTCTCTCAAAAAAAATATTTATTTCTTTATCCATGAATTTTAAAGTCTACAATTTGGAGATAAATGAGACTAACGATATGGGATGCATTTTGATGCCACTAATGCGTATAAGTACCACTCATAAAGCCGGATTTCAAATGTTGCGGATAGTTCATGGACTCAATTCGTATAAGTAAATGAGATATTTTTTCTCAAAACTCATAACTTATAGGGCAAATAGGAAATTTCAAGATTACCCACAAGAGTTTTAGGGAAGCATTTAACTTTGAGTCCTATGTAATAAGGATCGATAGGATTGTGGCAACCTGAGTAAAAGGAAGAAATAGCACCACCATTTTTCATGACTTGGAGCACAATATGTTATAAGATCATGACTTTGAGAGTAGCACTTGCAATGTGACATAAACAATTTTATTTCTTGGAAGTTAATCAGCATAAAATAAGATAGAAATCTATCTTACATTGCATGCAACACAATCAAGATAACAAAAATCTTGTTTGTATGATGCATTGGATCAGAGATAATCTATTCTCTACTTCCACACAGGTGATAGAGAGAACATCCTGTACTCCATAATACAGTTGCTACTATATGAATCTTATATAGATTACTAGATCTTAATGAAAAATACATGCATGCTTATGGTATGGTAGAAATTTAAGAATTTATAAATAATCATACGACTATAACATGGAAGTAAAAAAAGTCTTCTACCCGAACCACGTGTCAAAACATGCACTTCACAAAGAATTAAAAGAGTGAAGAATAAAATGTAAGTTATACAATGAAAATCATGGACTTACATGAGGACCTAAAAGAGGCTTAGATTCACCTTCCAAGGCTCCACATGATTTTGAAGAAGAAAGAGAATTGCTATAAACACTAGAGATAGTTGCAAGTACATTAGAGTCTAATTCCATGTTGGCCCAAGAAAAGGGAGAAGGCAAGAGCTACAAGTCCCTAACAAGTATAGTAATTTAAGATTGTGAGGAAGAAGAACTCGAAATGAGGGCTTCCATGGACAAACAAAAGAACTTGGTGAAAACGGTTATTAAGATCAAGGGCTTCCATAGACAAATTAGTGAAATTGAATAAAGAGATCAAGACCAAAATTTGGTCACCTATCAATGAATTCATTGACTTAGAAGATTTAGAAATAGATTCAGGAAAACAAACACTTAGAAAAAAGAAGAAGCTAATTGCACCATCACCCACACTTTCATCACCACCTTGATTACGAAACACAAATTAGAATTACTATGAAATCATTTCAAATTAAGAGGTATCACAGTAAAAAAAAATGTTTTTGAAATCCACAAACCACCTAGCCTCTCATAATTGCACATTGGGATTCCATGAACATGTTTTTCACTCCACCTATTGTCTCTAAGATTCCAATCACCCCCATTGTATCCAAGTAGATTCAAATTGTATCTGGGGTGGTATCACCAGGAACTATTGCACCCACTTCATACTAATGTTTGAGCTCTAAGGAAGAAGAGGAACAACATAATGAAGAAGAGGAAGCTTGGAGCACAACAAACTATGGAATGTATGGCCAAGTGGTTGTACAAAGATAAGTGACTCATAAGGGTTATAGAATTATATGCTAGTCGGGTGGGAAACCTCCTTAAGAGGGAAAAAGTGCCACGACATACCTAGATGTGATCAAACTCATCATTACCAAAATATATCAAAAATCCCCCTAGAAGTGATGTAGTGAAAAAGTACCTTGCAATCTGGTATAAGGAAGTGGAAAGCTTTGTGGAAAAAAATTTTGATCTACAAAAGGATGTAAGCCCAAAGATTTTCTAAAATCTTCCAACTTCTCCCTAGGTAAAACCTTTTTCAAGAAGTCTACAAGATTATCTTGTGTGGGTACATAATACAAACTCATATCTCAACAAGAGAACCTCTCTTGACATAATGCTAGTGCACTTCAATGTTACGCTAGCATGGAACTCAAATTGAGTCAGGGCACCACTAGATTATCCCCTCTCACTAGAATAGACTGCATCTTAGAACTAAACTCTGATTACAAAATCACCCACATAGGGGAACTAATACAACGATATCAAACTATGACAAGAAGTCCCACAACGGAGGATTGGGAGGTGTGGGCTAGAGATGATACAAGAGATCCCACAACCTAGGATCATAGGGATGAAGCAAGATATCCAGGCTAAAAGAAATTCCTTCAAGGACATAAGCTAGATAAAAGAAATAACTAGAGTGGATTTGATATTACAAGATTACAACATGGCAAGGCAAGATGTGAAGGATACTAGAGTAGGAAAGCCTAGAATAGAGAATGAGATTAGAATTCAAACTAGAACTTGGAAATTACTTACTTGGAGATCACCAGTCCTTGAGCTCTTAGAACGGGCATAGGCAAGATTGAGGATGTATGTGGCCAAGTGGTCCTTATATAGATGTTCAAGGTTGGTTATCAAAGGTGTTTTATCAAGGGTGGTTACAAATTGATGATGTCATTGATCCAAACGAGGGCCCCCGAATATCACAATCCAGCAAGTAGACAATAGATTTTAGATTTCTGGCATGTTCGACATTCAATCAAAGCACTAGTTTCTCCAAATTTGGAACCAATCATGAGATACAAAAAGTCACATGGAAATTGTGGGGTAGGATGGTTTACTTTGTCCATGACATCACCTACCCCGCAAGTGACAAGTTCCATGAGGCAAAATCATGTTCTCTACTCTCGACTTCATTGGACTTTTCTTATGAAATTCTTGAACCTTAAATGGTGCTCTGGAAGGTTTCATGCACTTTCCCAAGTATGATCACTGATCCTTTCCAAAGAACAAGTTACTCCAATCTTCCTTCAATTATTATGGAATCGAAGACATGCTCAACCTGAACTCCTTCCTGATCATCAATCTTGATATTTGGTGGGGGACTAGGTCTCTCCTCCCTGAATAATGAGATCTGTTATGGTTCCAACATGGACACATCGAAAAAAATGGATGTATTCTCATGGTACCTAGTAACTAGAGCTTAAAAGTGATCACATTAATCTCTGCCAACCTTGGTGAATGGACCAAATCTATGATGGTGTAGCTTTGCACATGGCCTTGACTTATGAAAAGGATTTATGAGTAACCACACGTTATCCCCAATGCACTTTCCCAAGTATGATCGCTGATCCTTTCCAAAGAACAAGTTACTCCAATCTTCTGTCAAATATTATGGAATCCAAGAAATGCTCCACTTGAACTCCTTCCTAATAATCAATCTTGATAATTGGTGAGGGACTAGGTCTCTCCTCCCTGAATAATGAAATTCGTTATGGTTACAACATGTACACATGGAAAAAAATGGATGTATTCTCATGGTACCTGGTAACTAGAGCTTAAAAGTGATTGGATTAATCTCTACCAACCTTCCTGAATGGGCCAAATCTATGATGGTGTAGCTTTGCACATGGCCTTGAATTATGAAAATAATTTATGAGTAACCACACATTATCCCCAATATGATAGGATAGATTTTAAACACAATGCTAATCTGTATACTACTTACATTTTTCTTGAACTATATGGATCTCCTCCTTGAGTTTTTTGTAACTATCCATAAGGTAGTGGGCCTTATCTCTAGCAACTATTTTCTTAACATGATTTGAGAGTGGTATATCCATCCTTGAATGTTGTCCATAATTTGCAAAGAAGGGAGTCTATTTGGTAGATATATGAACACTATCATTATAGGCAAACTCTCCTAAGGGTAAAAGCTCAAACCAATCATTTTGATGATAGTCAATGATAAAATGAAGATATTGTTCTAGGACTTGATCACTCCTCCATCATTCTATGGATGATTGGGTGTAGAAACTTAACATGAATGACAAGGAGGTTGGAAAGACTTCTCCAAATGCTAGATACGGATTGTAGACCTTGATCATTGACAATATCATCTCGTCACCCATGATTCCTAAAGATGAATCTAAGAAATATTCTAGTAGTGGTTTCACCTATGATTGCCTTGGTCATTGGAATGAAGTGTGTCACCTTTGTAAATCTATTCATTATAACAATAATGGAATCATACTTATCTAACCTTGGTAGATCTGTGATGAAATCCATAACAATGAAGCCTATAGCTTTCCCATGATAGGTAAAGATTGCAAGATGCCATGAGGTTTATATCACCATACCTTAGATCTATTGTAGGTATTATGGGTTCACATAGATTCTCGGAATTCCTTTCACATAGGACGCCACCAAAAATCCCTTGATATGAGTTCTTTTGTTTCATTCATTCCAAAGTTTCCTTTTCTTAGGTTGTCATGTTGATGTTGAAAGACTTGGATCCTTTGCTTTTCTAGAGGGATATGCAATAGGTTCTTATAAATAGTAACCCATCCTTTTTGTGGAACTCATTTACTTCTTGAACTTTTCCTTTTTGAATTTTTTGCTTGATGCTACAAAAAAATTCATCATGTGGTAGTCTCACGAATCAAATGATTAATGAAGGTTGAATCTTCATGTTGGCTTCAGTAATACACTCCCTTCTTCATCAACGGCTTTTTCGCCTTTCTTTGGTGAAAGGTAAGGTCTTCTTGACAAGGCATTTTCCCAACATTGTTGGCAGCTTGGATGGTATGTTATGACAAATTCAAACCTAGATAAAGAGCTAATCCATTGATATTTCCTTCTATTGAGGATGCGGATAGTCATAAAGTACTCTAAACTCTCATGATCTGTATACATAGTAACTTTATGAGCTACTTCTTCTAGATGGAGAGGCGAGGTATGAAAGGCATTCACTATCGCAAGAAGTTCTTTTTCATGGATCTCATAATTAATTACTAGAGGGGAGAATGATATGCAAGTCGATGTAAGTATCCATAATCTCCATGTTGTTAGAGAATGGCCCCTAAGGTGAAGTGTGATGCATCTATCCCTAGGAAGAGAGGCTTGCTAGAGTAAACAATGGATTGGAATTGGAGTCTTTGTGAACTTTGGTTTCAAGGACTAGATAGCTTTTCTTTCTTTTTTGGACTATGAGAATTTTGCATTTCTTGTAAGGTTTGTAAGAGGTGTAACTTTCATGGAGTAATCTCTAATAATGTTCCTATAAGATTTTGAAAACCCCAGAAAAAATTTTATATCTCGAACACATGAAGGTGGTTTCCAATCGAGGATTTTCTTGATCTTCTTAGGTCCATAAAGATCCCTTTTTCTGAGACAATATATCCTAAAAACTCCACCTTTTTTTTATGGAAAGAGCACTTCTCCAATTTAGGTTACAAAACTTTTTCTCTTAACTTCTCTAGAACTAATTTTACTTGAAATTTGTGATCCTCTAGATTTTTAGAGAATATCGAGATATCATTAAGGTATATTACCACACAATAATCTAAAAATTCTTGAAAGAGATCATTCGTCATATGTTGAAAGAGGGCTAGATCATTTGTGAGACAGACTAGCACAACTACATTTTCAAAATGCCCATACCTTGTTCTTAATGTTTTCTTCCATTAATATCCATCTCCCATGCTGACAAGATTGTAAGCTCCTCAAAGGTCAATCTTCATGAAGAAATTTTCTTTTCCAAATGGTTTAAACAGTTATTATATATCTAGTAGAGGATATCTGTTTTTCTTAGTGACTTTATTTAGTCCACAATATTCTACACACATTTGGAGAGTCCCATTCTTCTTCTTTAGAAATAGAATAGAGGATCCTAAAGGAAACTTTGAGTGTCTGATAAACCTCTTGTCTAGATGCTCATCAATATTCTTGCGTAATTATGTAAGCTTCTATGGGTAAAGTCTCTACATTTGTCCAAAGTGTGGTTGTGTTCCCTATGGAAGTTCTATGGAACAATCATAAGGTCTTATCTCTAAGAGGATAACTCCATTCTTCTTTTCAAAAATATATTCAAAACCTTGGTATTTGTCAGGTAGCTTTACTAGATCATCTTTCTTGGACTCTTGAGTTGATATGACATAGATCAAATATATTGGTCCCTTCCTCACTACATGTATGAAGGCTTTGGATCCTACATATGTCACATTCTTTTGGATATCTCTACGAGTGATTTTATTCTTTTAACACCTAGTTTTTGGATTATGTTTCCTTAGTGAGGGCATTCAAATGATAATAGGATTTATTTGACATGATATTGCATTGAAACACATGTGGGAATATTCTAAGATGCTAGAGGTCATCCATCTACTACGTCAACTACTACTCGTTTGTTATTTTGAATTACTAGAATCCTGTGTTTCTTAATCAATCCTTCATTGATGAAACATGAAGAGGTACTTGAATCTACTAGGACTCTATGGGAAAGGCTCTTGCTAGGCATTATTATTGTGACCAAGGCAAGAAATGTTTTTATGGGTGTTGATCAAATTATGAGACCCTTTTGTATATCATATTACAGATGTATGGTCTCATTTACAACTTGACTTCCTCGTTTACCAATGTGATGTGTCATATACACCTCAAAAAAATGGATTTGTACAAAGAAAGATCATGTCTCTAATGGAGATGGTGAGATGTATAGTCAAAAAGTAAGATTTACCACAAAGCTTTTGGCGTGAGAATCTTATGTGTGCAACATATGTACCTAACAAATATCCCACTATAGCATTGCAATAGATCATTCAAAATGATGTTTACCATGGTCATAAGCCATCTATTGCTCATCTATGTGCCTTTGGTTTTCTAGTATATGCACTCGTACATGAAAAACAACACAAAACACTAGATTGCAAAGCATTTCAATGTACTTTTGTTGGGTAGAGTTTTGAAAGCAAACACTATCCTCTATATCATCCATATACTAAACACATTTTAGTTATTCTTGATGTTCTTTTTGTGGAAGATGTAGTTTAGCCATTACTTTCATGTACTAAGCAGACATGAGATAGCTCTAAAGATGTACACTTTTTTGCCTCTTTTTATAGGTGGATAGTCAAGTGTTGATCCAAATGGAGCAACTTCACAACCTTTACAAGTTCCACATGATGATTGAGATCATCCCATTTCTAATGTAGATTTACATGATGCACTTGTTGATCAAATATCTGATATAGAGGAGGCAAAAACTATGTCTAAATGGATTGTGGGGACTTAAAAAGATAGCAAGCTAGATACATCTCTATCATATCATACTCCCTCAAGGTCTCATAGTGCTTCTTTTGCATCAGATTGCTATGTGATTGGTACCTCTAGTCTTTTTGATGAAAATGAGTCTGTTTCTTTTGATGGAACACAAAATTATGAAAATTTGATGGATGTTATGCAATTAGAATATGATGCTATTTTGAGGAATGGTAGTTGGTCTTTATGTGATTTTCCTTTCAGCAAAAAGTCTATTGGCACTAAATGGGTATGCAAGCTGAAATGTAATCCTCATGAATTTTTTCAGAACATCATGCTCAAGAAATGCATTGATTTATTGATGAGACCTTTGTACCCACATGCCGAATGACCACAATTCATAGAATATGTGTACTTTTAGATCATCATGGTTGCAATGTACATCAGTAGGATAGTAAAACTCCATTTCTAAATGCTGAATTACATAAAGAAGTGTATGCATTTCAACCTTGTAGTTTGTGTAGAAAGGGCATGAAAATAAAGTGTGCAGGTTGAGAAAGGCATTATATGGTTTGAAAGAAGCACCACACGTATGAAAAGATACATGCCAACTTGATTGAACATGGGAATTTCCATCATTATTTAGGCATTCAACTTACGCAAATCAATGGGAATAGCATTGTTTCAACAGAAATTTAATTAAAACATTATTGCAGTGTTTTCGCCTTGAAGATTGCAAACATATTGCCAATCCTATGGAGAAATTTTTAGGATTGAGTCTTCATGATGCAGGAGATGCAGTGATGCTACTTTCTTTTAGGAGGCTATTGGATGCCTGATATGCATAAATCAACTTGATATTTAGTTTTTTCTCTCTCAAATAAGCAAGTTTATGCATTGCCCAATAGTCAAGCATTGGGATGCAATTAAGAGCATCTTTTGGTACCTGAGTGGTTCCTCCCTACTTGTATTGTTTTATCAGAAGGGGATATCATTACCGCCATATTTACATGGTTCTTCTAACTCATATTGGGTTGGTTGCTATGAAACTATCATTTTCATTCATTTTTTTTGCTTCATGCTTGGTAGCTCATGCATATCTTGATTGAGGAAGAAGTAGCCTACTATGACTAGTTCTAGTTATGAGGCTAAGTGCAAGGCAAGTTTCACATCAAGTGTTGATTGTGTGTGGCTTAGATGCCTTTTCGATGATTTGGATGTTGGTCAATCTTCTACCACCACCATATTTAGGTACATTTAGAGCACATTGTGAGTTACGAGGAACCCTATTTTCCATGTTCACACAAAGCACATTGATGTGCATTATCATTATCTTAGGGAGAGGTTCTTTGCTAGAGGGATTGGTTTGGCGTATGTGCCCACACAAGATAACATCGTAGAACTTTTCACAAAGGGTATGCCTAGGGAGAAGCTTGAAGCTTTGCACAAAGCTTTGGGCTTATTCCCTTTTGCGGAATGATATCTATCCACATAGCCTGCCACTACCTTACACCTGTGTCAGTTCCTTTTTCAGTGCATTTTTCCTAAGGAGGATTTATTCATCTATTTTGGTAGTGATGTGTGTGAACACACTAAGGACCGTTGGGGCAAACTATTCCCTCTTTATGAGTTTTTTCCCAAGCTTATATATATGTCTATGACCCTAATGAGTCACTTATCTTTGTACATTCACTTGGTAATTCATTCAATGTTATGATGTGCTTCAAGCTTCTTCTTTTTTTCTTTTGTTCTTCATGTGCTTGCCCTAGCATTAAGCTCCAAGATGAGGTTGCATATGGATGTACAATTTTACTTGTTGGATAGATCAGAAGAACTTCGCACGATCACCATCAAAAATTTTTGGCATGTGAACCTTCAGTTTGTTCGTGAAGGATGAACCAAGTTGTTGATTCACTTCAATGCTTCCATGATTTGCTTGAAGATTCTTGATTCCTTCTTGTAACTCTTGGAGGAGTGTGCCTATATGGACGGTATGCTCCATCTCGACTTGTGTCTATCAATGGGTTAGTTCCTTGACTCATTGCTAGAGACTCGAAAGCGATTCGACAATCTATTCAACTATGTTTTCTATGATGCATGATCTCGGATAGAGTAGTCTTGCAAAAATATCAAGGTTGCACTAGATTATGCCCTCTCACTAGACTAGAAAGGATTTTGGAATTGTACTTTTGATTACAAGATCATCCACATAGGGGATGTAATACAAGAATATTCAACTATTAGAAGAAGTCCCACAACCTAGGACTTATAGGTATGGACAACTAGACTAGAGATGATACAACAGATCCCACAACCCAGTGTGCTCAAGAATCGATGCCCAAGTTTATGAGCCATCCCAAAGCAACGAAAACAATTCAAATGGAAAGATATAAATATCAATAAAAACGGGTAGTCTCTAGCATTAGTTTTGATCTCATTGAATATAGATCATTTCTTAATCTACTTGTATGTGCATGATTGAGAATTGATTTTCTATCTTTAATTTTACGTCATATGTGTCTACAGAGTGATTAAGAAAAAGAAAATTATTGACGCAAATATGTGGAGATGTGTTGGTGCACAAATGTATGTACTCATGTGTAGTGTGGGAGAGAATGTGTGTACACATTTATATGTAGATGTGCTTGAGCATGTGACTTCCAAGTCATTTTTATTTGTGCACTCAAGAGTTATATGTTCCATGTGTATGTGTATGTGTATGTGTATGTTTATGTGTATGTGTATGTGTATGTGTAAACCCTTGTCCCCATATGTGTGTGACTATCCACATGTGTAACTATACATGCATTAGTAAATGAGAGTTGTGTGGGTTTGTGTGTGTAACTAAGCATGCGTGCCTATATGGTCATACGTATGTGTGTGTGAGAGCATATATATATATATATATATATATATATATATATATATATATATATATATATATATATATATATATATATATATATATGTGTGTGTGTGTGTGTGTGTGTGTGTTTGTGTGTCTGTGAATGTGTACCTATGAGTATGTATATGTATGTGCGACTGTGTATGTATTTTAACGTACATGGTTTCCTTCATGTGAATATTTATGGTTATCTGTATATGTGAAGGTGTATGTGTTTTATGCTACGTGTGTGGTTATATAGCTATAAAGATGTGCGTCAGTGGTATTGTGATGATGGTTGTGTATGCTATGTATGAACTTTTGTGATGGCGTGAGTGAATTATGTGTATGATACGTAATAATTTTGTGGTATGAAATGTGTGTGTATTTATAGTACGCATGAAGATATTTGTGTGCTTGTGTAAGTAACTTATAGTAATTAAAAGTGTGCGCACGCGCTTCTGTGTGTATATATACTTGCGTGTGTGTTTTGTTTCTTCTTATGAGTTTTGTTTTTCAAGTTGGAGGGAGAAGAGAGAGAACTAATTGCATTTCTTTGTAGTTTTATCCGCTTGTTTCCAAGGCTTGAGCCGTCGAAGAGAGAGAGAGAGCCTCTACACTCTTACTTCCACTAGTCTGATGGGTTGAGGAACTGATGCTCCAACTCGTTCAGAGGTAGAATGGTATTCAGCGCATGCACAGGGCAACGAAGTGGGCAAATATTCGTGTGTGCAATGAATATTTTTATGCACATTTCCTCTTATAATGCTCAATCGAGTTCCAATTTCATTACGCGTCATATTTTCCAATGGAAGCAACAAAAAGAAGTACGTGTGGAATCACTAAAAAGGAAAAAGAAGGCTTATGAAGATGTGACAAAGAATTCGAGTGTTAGCAGCTTTCCTTCACAAGTCTTATGGAGATGTGACAAAGAATTCGAGTGTCAGCATCTTTCTTTCACAAGAGAGACAATGGGTTTCCTTTTCCTCTTAAGTGATTGAAAGGATTTATTTTATCTTATTTATTTATATCTCAAGGTGTTGTAACAAGAAAATCCACAAAGTTTTTCCAACATGATATGATGGCCTTTTGTAAGGGATCAGACACAACCTTCTTCAATGAAGGTAGGACCTTCCCAATGCCATTATATACAAGTCCATGCTATTCTCAAAAGGTAATATATCCCATGTAATTTCTCTCTCCACCACGATGTGAAAAGCCAAGAAAAAGCGCATTGCTCAAGGAGACTGACAAGGCATCCACATCAAGCAAATAAGAAGAAAAAAAAAAGGCTTCATTATCCAAACATCAAAGGGAGAGGAGCCAAAAAAGCTCCCAATGATGGATCCAAAGAAAGATGCAACATCAACAAGGACCAAGAGGAACAAAGTGTTACATAAGAAAAAGCTCTAAAGTAGTTTTTTTAGTCTTAAGAATTTGTTTATGTATGATAAATAACATGCGGGGCGCTCACATCTCTAATTTTATAGTAAAAGTAGACAAAAGTAAGAAGAAAGCAGTGGTGTCACTTTTTAGACAAGGAAGGTGCTTCTGTTGACAACCTCTCAATAAAAAGTGTGGTTCTCTTAGTGTAGGTGGCCAAATTGAGTGATTCTTGCTGCATTGCAAAGCTTAAAACTTGTACTATAGATTAGATTATTTTTGTACAAAATTCAATGAGATATATCCCTCTTCAAACTTTCATATCTCAATCATTATGAGGTCTTTTGAGTGATTTTTCTTGGAGAAGTTTCCTAAGCTCATATATTGAATTCGGATACTCCTACATAAAGAACCAACCTCTACAAGATAAACACTCTATCCCTATTGCTATCTGTCCATATGTTTCGATACACCTTCACTTTTTGCAACCTTCTTTATAGTTCACTCATAAATGAATAATGCAATTTATTTAAGCTTTAGCAGACTATATGAGAAACCAAACAAAAATGAAGCCACTACAAATTGTTAATGGAGGATGGAGTTGCAGCAAAAACAATACCATGATGGAAACTAGAGAGGTAGTGAGCAAAGGCTTTCTAGGGAGAAGTAAAGGCTAAAACGATGGATAAACAACCATAGGCTGCGTGTAGTAGCTTCCTTAAGATCCTAAATAACTTAGTGGTGAGTATAAGTCTTGGAAGTCCACTCGAGTCTTGAAAACATACATTTATCTTCGAAGAAATTTATCAATCACCACTTAACTTTTTGGTGAGCTATCATATCAAACCTAAAAATGATAGGTCGAATCGCTTCAATGCCCTTGAGCCTTGAGCTAAGGTTTAGGGTTTTATTTTTAACATACACCATAAGGGAGATCCATAAATTTTGTTAGCTTTTATGTTAGTACATATGGCTCGATGGAGAATCTGCATATGGGAACTGCTTTCTTGTTCTCAAAAATTGGGTGCTGCAAGTCAAGTTCAAACACTAGCTCTTAGATAAAGTGTGAAAAAAAAAACTATCTAAGGTGTGATAAAAAAACAAGATTTCCTCCGTTTGTTTTTCATTCTGCCACGTCAAGCCTTCAAAAGAGGAGGCGGGGGGGCTAGGGGCTTCTTGACCAATGCGAAGGCGAATTTGAGAATTGTAGCAGGCATTGATTCTTTAGCTAATAAGGAATGTGTCTTCAAAGTCCAACCTCTAGCTCGCGTATAATTAAATTGAATGATTTTAGGAACACCCTGTAGCTCACGTTGATAGCTATAAGTGGCCAACATTTCACTTGAACCATATTTATGTACGATGCACTTTTGTGAATCATAATACACAAAACGAAGTTTCTATTTTTAACTACAAATAGCAACCCTCTCTCTCCATTTATCGTAGGAACCATTCTCTTTATATAGGAGTGATTCAGAACTATGATCCTCCAATCTCTCATCATCATTAGAATCTAACTGGAATGTATAAGTATTGAGTTCATGTTTCCCTCGAGTAATTAAGGTCTTCAAGATTTTCTTCATTCGAATCTTTCCAAATTTTAAAGGGGCATGAATTTTCTTTTAATAAAAGTGACTGATGTAGTTTTTTAGCTAGGCCACAAGTTTCCTGTCTTCAGCTTCTAAGAAAACTAGGAGTTTTTCATATAGTGGCCAATGCAATCACAGCATGTGCATCTAGTAGTTCCTCTCCTACTTCTATACACGTTATTGATCATGAGTTGTGGCAGCGGTGTTTCTATCCTAAGTTGCTATATGTTCTCTAATTGTCAATGCACCCGTTGCTTTTCTCTTGACGCTATTCTACACAATTGTGAAACCTAAATGTGTTCAGATGTTTTAATCGTGATTTTGTTACTATTTTCTTCTTTTGGTCCTTTCCTTTGAAAAACTAGATTACCGAATTTGACTGAATATGATTTCTATCATCATGATCAGCTGAGATAACTTATTTTAAAATTCAGCAACTATTAGAGTAAAAAAAGAGCTTTGTTTAGAGTATGTATTGTATCCATTGGCTAAACTGTTTCAGATAATAGTTTGCAAAATTCTTACATATTCTTACTATTGGAATAACAAATTCTTAGTATTGGAATAACATTACCTACGATTAATCCTCCACAAGCAATTCCAAAATATTTCAAGCAGTAGAACAGATGAATTGGCAAACGCAAACCGAGATTAGTTCCAAAGTTCACTTCTATTACCACTTCGGAAAGGGTTTAGGAAAACCCCAATCGAATGAACAACTTCTTTCTCGCTATCTCGCGTCTCTTACAACATTTCTCCTGCTCAACCATTACTCGCGCAAACCAACTTACCATCTCCATTCCAATTAACAAAGAAGGAGATCTCTTTTCGAGAAAGCCATTAGCTGCAAAAAACAGTACCGCATGTAGAGCAAAAACTCCAGTTTCTTCTAAAGAGAACACCAACCCCCAGCAATGTTTAGTTCAACACCTCTCTTCAGATTATCGACGGTTAAGAAATTAAACCATCTTAAGCAAATGACTTCCGTTATTTCAAAATCCATAATCTCTCTCTGTGTATATATATATATATATATGTATATATATATATATATATATATATATATATATATATATATATATATATATATATATATATATATGTGTGTGTGTGTGTGTGTGTGTGTATATGAATATGCCCAATAAATCATGTCAATGCTGATCATTATTTGGATTGCAAATTCACATTTCAAAGTGATTCCAGTCCTAGCTGTTACATCTTGATGCCAACGTTCAAGGTCGTGGTAATGAACAAAAGTCCAATATAA
This sequence comes from Ceratopteris richardii, assembly GCA_020310875.1. NCBI lineage: Eukaryota > Viridiplantae > Streptophyta > Polypodiopsida > Polypodiales > Pteridaceae > Ceratopteris > Ceratopteris richardii. Next base: position 148,668,744 of record CM035422.1, read on the forward strand.
TCGAAATGGCTTTTCATGTGGGTTCTCGCCCAATACTACAAAAAACCAATATAATGATCACCTAGGAAGGCTCAAAAACTTATCTTTGATCCCTACCGGCTCAGAAATAACAATCTATTTGACACAAATTTATCAAGAAAGTGTCCTGCTGTCTCTTGCTTCTGTGGGTATCAAACACATTTAACACCTTTGTTGGACTTGAGAGAAATACGCATAGCACGCTACACTAAATCGATCGAGCAGCAGCTCTACGGTAAGCCCATTCTAACATCTATGAAGAACGGTAAAAAAAAAAGTCTGCGGAGTTTTTTTGTCTTGGAAAGGAGCGCCTAAAGAGTATAGCCTGTAAATGATTGCAAGACGTTTGAAATATGTCCCTATGTCTGTGAATATGTATATGTGTTGAAATGTGTCTATGGTCATTTGTATGTGTTGTGCGACTAATGAGTGAGTGTGTGTGTATCATGGCCTACTCTCGGCACCCCACCATGGCAGCTCGTATCTTAAAGTGGCACCCCTCCCAGCCATCGTCAGAATGTGCGTGTGTCACTCATGAGTCTCTCTCATACCAATCTCATAGCACTCTAATGGAAGAGACTTCTACCAAAAGGGCATAATGCTCTTAGACTTCTACCAAAAGGGCATAATGCTCTTAGTGATTTCATGTGACATTTATGCCCTTAGTGATCCCATGTGACATTTATGCCATCACACCCAAGAGGGTGTGCATCCATGATGTGACAATGTGACTTTATGTGTATTTCTATGTACACATGCCTGCTATATATGGCCTGTATCTATGTGCTTATATATCATATATCTGTATGTGCATAAATAAACGTGTATGAGCTTGTACGTTGTGTATGTGAAAATGTGTGTGTGCGCTAAAGTGTATGTATATGTGTCTAGTGAATTTATGTGGCATCTATGTTTGTACATGTAAATCTAAACTAGTCCATGTACTTACATAAGTGTGAATGGTTGAATGTGTTCCTAAAATCTGCTCATACGTTTGCGTCTGTGTGTTATGGTTGCTATATGCTCCATTGGTATGTGTATGTGTATGTTTATGTGTATGTGTATGTGTAAACCCTTGTCCCCATATGTGTGTGACTATGCACATGTGTAACTATACATGCATGAGTAAATGAGAGTTGTGTGGGTTTGTGTGTGTAACTAAACATGCGTGCCTATATGCTAATTAGTGTGTGTGTGTGAGCATATATATATATCCATACATATATATATATATATATATATATATATATATATATATATATATATATATATATATATATATATATATATATATATATATATATATATATATATATATATATATATATATATGTGTGTGTGTGTGTGTGTGTGTTTGTGTACCTGTGGGTATGTATATGTATGTGTGACTGTGCATGTATTTTAATGTACATGGTTTTTTTCATGTGAATATTTATGGTTATCTGTATATGTGAAGGTGTATGTGTTTTATGCTATGTGTGTGGTTATATAGCTATACAAATGCGCGTCAGTGGTATTGTGATGATGGCTGTGTATGCTATGTATGAACTTTTGCGCTGGCGTGAGTGAATTGTGTGTAATAATTTTGTGGTATGAAATGTGTGTGTATTTATAGTACGCATGAAGATATTTTTGTGCTTGTGTAAGTAAATTATAGTAAGTAAAAGTGTGCGCACCCGCTTCTGTGTGTATATATACTTGCGTGTGTATTTTGTTTCTTCTTATGAGTTTTATTTTTTTCAAGTTGGAGGGAGAAGAGAGAGAACTAATTGCATTCCTTTGTAGTTTTATCCGCTTGTTTCCAAGGCTTGAGCCGTCGAAGAGAGAGAGAGAGAGAGAGAGCCTATACACTTTTACTTCCACTAGTCTAATGGAGGGAGAGAGAGAGAGACTAATGGGTTGAGGAACTGATGCTCCAACTTGTTCAGAAGTAGAATGGTACTCAGCCCATGCACAGGGCAACGAATTGTGCAAATATTCATGTGCGCAATGAATATTTTTATGCGCATTTCCTTCAATTTATTGGGGCCCATAGGATCCTATACCTCTTAGAATGCTCAATCTAGTTCCAATTTCATTACACGTCATATTTTCCAATGGAAGCAACAAAAAGAACTACGTATGGAATCACTAAAAAGGAAAAAGAAGGCTTATGAAGATGTGACAAACAATTCGAGTGTTAGCAGCTTTCTTTCACAAGGCTTATGAAGATGTGACAAAGAATTCGAGTGTTAGCATCTTTCTTTCGCAAGAGAGAGAATGGGTTTCCTTTTCCTCTTAAGTGATTGAAAGGATTTATTTTATCTTATTTATTTATATCAAGGTGTTGTAACAAGAAAATCCACAAAGTGTTTCCAACATGATATGATGGCTTTTTGTAAGGGATTAGACACAACCTTCTTCAATGAAGGAAGGACCGTCCCAATGCCATTATATACAAGTCCATGCTATTCTCAAAAGGTAATATATCCCATGTAATTTCTCTCTCCACCACGATGTGAAAAGCCAAGAAAAAGAAGTGATCCAAGGCATTGCTCAAGGAGACTGACAAGGCATCCACATCAAGCAAATAAGAAGAAAAAAATGGCTTCATTATCCAAACAACAAAGGGAGAGGAGCCAAAAAAAGATCTCAATGATGGATCCAAAGAAAGATGCAACATCAACAAGGACCAAGAGGAACAAAGTGTTACATAAGAACAAGCTCTAAAGTAGTTTTTTTAGTCTTAAGAATTTGTTTATTTATGATAAATAACATGTAGAGGTGCTCACATCTCTAATTTTATAGTAAAAGTAGACAAAAGTAAGAAGGAAAGAAGTGGTTTCTCTTTTTAGACAAGCAAGGTGCTTCTGTTGACAACCTCTCAATAAAAAGAGTGATTCTCTTAGTGTAGGTGGCCAAATTAAGTGATTCTTGTTGCATTGCAAAGCTTAAAACTTGTACTATAGATTAGATTGTTTTTGTACAAAATTCAATGAGATATATCCCTCTTTAAACTTTCATATCGCAGTCATTATGAGGGCTTTTGAGTGATTTTACTTGGAGAAGTTTCCTAAGCTCATATAATTTCTGTGTATATCAAAAGATCTCATAGATTATTGAGTTTTCATACTATATACATCATTTTTAATTCGGACAGTTATTCATACCTTGTTGTAGCCTACCTCCACATACCTTGAGTTTAAATCATTAGCATGCTACTTAGAGTCTTCTTTCAGGATATATGATTAGTTTTAACTAGTTCTACTCAGAGATTTTTTGGTGATTATTTTGCAAGAGACACCCATTTTTGTTTTCTTGAAAGTTTGCATGAAAGTTTGATTTCTAAAGTTTAGAGGTATTTGTTTGATCTTTTGAAGATCCTGGGAGGTCTCATCACTTCTCGTTGTTTACTTTGATGTTTATGATTATGTAAGCATAACATTAGGTATCAGAGCTATTTTTTTTTTTACATCCTTCATGAATCCAATTGAATCATCTTCTTTGTTTACAACAATTCAACATGAAAGATTTGAGTGCGTCGATTGAGAAGTTATCAGATGGGAGAAATTATCCCATGTGATAATGTAGAATGGAGTCGTATCTCATTTCTAAAGATCTTTGGGGATTGATAATATGTACAAAAGTGGAGGCAGTATTACCAGATGCTCCTACATAAGCAGATCGAGTAAGAGAGCAAGAATTTATTAGATCAAAAATAGTTTTGAATTCTATGCTTGGACATATAAGAGGTTTGGATAATAGCATAGAAGACCTAGAGTCTCTAGAAAGGTTATTTGCAACTACCAACAGAGCAAGGCAAATAGAACTTATTGTGAGTTGACAAGAGTAAAAAAGAAGCCACGGCAATCAGTTAATGATTATTTTTTTGAGGTAAAATCTCTGATTGAAGCATTAGCCTCTATTGATGCATCTCCTAGTGAGGATATAAAGTTTGATATCATGTTAAATGGATTGAGAGAAGATGAAAGATGGAAGTCTTTCATTACATCTATCATGAGTAGAGAGAATCTACCATCCTTTGAGGATTTACAAACACTCATGATGACTGAAGAAATTAACATAGAAGGTGGAAATTCTTATCATTCACAAAGAGGTATTCAAGGACAAGATTTCTATACTTCATCAAATAGAGCAAGAGGTAGAGGAAATTGGAGAGGAGGATGAAGGTTCAACAACAACGCAAGAGGAAGAGAAAGTTTCAATGCTACTAAAGGAGGAAGAACAATAGAACAATGTCAACATACTCAACCAAATCAGCAAGGAAACTTTACTTGTAATTATCGTGGTAAAGTTCCTCATTATGTCAAGGATTGCTTCTCCAATCCAAATAGAAGAGGTAGTTTTAGAGGACAAAAAAGAGGAAGAGGTCAAGATCACATGCATCAAAACAACAACATAGTGCAAGACGAGGCTCAAACACACAAGGAAAACATTCTTATGGCTATGCATAGAGAGACACACAAGAGGAAGGTAAACAAAAAAACATGGTATGTAGATAGTGGTTGTTTAAACCACATGAGTGACAACATGAATATGTTTGTGAACTTTTGCAAGCTAGATTCAAGATTCACAGTTGCTACAGAACATAGTACTTGGCATGAAGTAGTATATATTGGTGATTGTCCACTTAAAGAATACGTAACTCTGAGAGATGTTTTTGTTTGTTCCTAGTATTACAAGGAAGTTTATGTTTTACAAATGCAACATATGAAATTATGTGGTATTTGAAGCTTTATGATGATATGAATCTATCTACATCACGTCCACTACTCTTTGGAGATAATTTAAGTTCAATACAGCTCTTCTCTAATATAGTGTACCATGTGAGAACCAAACACATTGAAGTACACTAACACTATATCCGAGAGAAGGTGGTGAATGAAGATATTAATATTCAACATGTTGCAACTAAAGATCAATTAGGAGATATACTCACAAAAGCATTGGATCCCTAGAAGCTCAAGCGAATCAAAGTTCTACTTGGAGTCAAGTCTTTGGATTTAGAGCATGAGCGGGGCAATGTTACATATGAACAAGCTCTAAACTAGTTTTTTTTAGTCTTAAAGATCGGATGATTTATGATAAATAACATGTGGAGGCGCTTACATCTCTAAATTTAGAGTAAAGGTAGATACAAGTAGATAAAATTAAGAAGGAAAGGAGAGGTGACTATTTTTAGACAAGGAAGGGGCTTCTATTGATAGCCTCTGAATAAAAAGAGTGGTTCTCTTAGTGTAGGTGGCCAAATTCAGTGATTCTTGTTGCATTGGGAAGCTTAAAACTTTTACTATTTATTATACATATAGATCAGGTTTTGTACTAAATGCAATGATAAACCTCCATGCAAGTAGGAATTTTTGTAGATCTACTTTCTTGTGTGTATCTGATGTCTTATTAGAGACATACCTCTCTTCAAAATTTCATATCTCAGCTGTTATGAGGTCTTTTTGAGTGATTTCACTTGAAGGTGTTTCTTTATATCAAAGTGTTTAATAGATCTTTGAGTTTTCATACTTTCTGTTAATATCAAAATATTTCCTAGATCTCTGCGTTCTCTTGCTGCTTTACATCATTTTTCAATGTATTCCTACCTTGCTATAGCAGGCCACCACATACCTTGACTTCAAACCATTTAGTCAAGCTATATTCCATGTTTTTTGATGTTTTTTGGTTCTTAAAAAATGCTACTCAGAGTATAATTTCAGGATATATGATTGGCTTTAATGAATTCTACTCAAAGAAGTTTTGGTGATTATTTTGCTAGAGTCACCCATTTCTGTTTTTGTGAAAGTTTGCAAGAAAGTTTGATTTGTAAAGTTTGGAAGTATTTGTTTAATCTTTTGAAGATCTTGGGAGGTCTCATCACTTCTTGTTGTGTACTTTGATGTTGCAAAGGACTAAAAGCTAAAAAGACCTTATTCAAGGATTGCAAGGGCTACAAAACTAAAAGCACCACCTAACCCATGATATCTATAGACCCTTCTACATGTCTAGGAATCCCATTTATCCTTAGATCTCCAAAACCACTTGGATACCGGATGTCAAAGTACATGTCTTGGGATCCCATATGTCCCAAGATCCCAAAGATGCCATATGTCCCAACACAATGTATCCCATATGTCCATGGAATAAAAAATCACATGGATGCCATATGTCCATTAGAACCAAGGGATGACATATGTCTGACACTTGGATGCCATATATCCAAGCCATGTCTGAGGATCCCATATGTCCTTATATCTAGAAACCCAATCGAATAAGTGATGCCATATGTCACTAGTTCCCCACATTAAGAAAGAAAGGGTCATCACATGGGGGAGGGAGAGGGGGTGTTGAGAGCTCCATGCTTCATCCTTTTGTCCAAACCTAGAATCATTCTCATGCAAGTTTATGTTTTCAACATGCAAGGATATTTTCCATCGACTCCATATAAGGACAACCTCTCTTTACTTCTCACAATCTAATTCACACAAGCTCTTGGCGAGAGTGCCCTCACTCTCATCATGGAGTCTTCATGCTCATAGAGCATTCTCTGTAAGACATTTCCATTTTAATTTATTTATCATGTTTTTTATCTTATGTTCCTTCCTCTTATCTTTGTTAGATGTGTGCATGTGAGTAGAGTAGGACTGGTCTTTTGTCATTTCAATTGATACTATGGTTATTTTGACTTTTATATTTTTCCTATTTTAGTTTTAGTTATACAAAGAGTTTGAAGGAAATCTCTAACTTTAGGATCACTTTCGATAAATCTTCTTCGCTAAAATTACAAAACTAAGGCAAAAAGCTACTGACAAGTTTCTACCACCTAGAACATTTGTCATCTTCACTCATCAATCTTATCAACTTATCAACATGAATATATATATATATATATATATATATATATATATATATATATATATATATATATATATATATATATATATATATATATATATATATATATATATATATATATATATGTGTGTGTGTGTGTGTGTATGTATATATGTGTGTGTGTATGTATGTGTGTGTATGTATGTGTGTGTGTGTATGCATCTTGGCTTTACAATGTGCATCATTACAAGTTACAAATCTTGAATACGTCACTCACGTAATCCTAAGCTTAGTGACAAAGGAAGTTGCTTAAGTTAACTCAGCTCTTGTTTTCTTTATAGTATCTTTGTGTGTGTTGTGTGCAAGCAATGCCAAAAATATCTAAAATTGCCTCATTTTCGGTATTCTTGCATCTCCTCATCAATAGATCTTTAACTAATCGTGTTTTTGTTTTTTTGAAAACGTAAGTTTAATCTTTCATTATTCTTTGGGAAATGTGAATGATAGTGAAGTGTGTTTATAAGGATATCAAGAGGCATTTATAGGTAAATCCTTGTGGGATTTGATACTTGGATCTAAAACAACGGCCATATGAGTATATCTTCCCACCAAGGAATAATTAAGAGAAGTTAGATATTCTACAACTCATATTAAGGACAAGGTAATTGAGAATATACTTCCTCCAACAATTTTAATAGTATTGTTCTAGCCACGATGCAAATATCACTTCAAAAGAACCCTTTAGGCAATACATAGTATAAAGATAGGTAATGCTACAATCACCTCTAACATGTTCTTTTTCTATTTTCGTATGAAGCAATGGCATGGAAATATGCTTCACATTAGATTGTATACCAAATAAACATTGGTTTAGTAGAAGGGAAAAATAAATTTATCGTAAAATGAGCTTGAATAATGATGAAAGAGATGAATATGCTGAATGGATATTAGGATAATTTGGCGGCTATTCGAGTTTTAATCATGATAGATATCCAACATCAAGTGTACACACATCTACACCTTACGAAGCAGAGTATGGAATAAGACCAGGTGTATCGCACCTCAAAGTATCAAAGTCTATACGCCATGTCTTTACACACACTAATTTAAGCACAAAATTGGATGCTATCATAGACAAATGTGTATTCATGGGTTATGCAAGTTTCATAAATCCAAGGATCACGGGGTAAAGATACTGAAGTATGTCAGCTTGATGAAACTATACCATGATATGCACCTTTTGAAGATATGTAGGTATACTCACACAATGTGATTAAAGTTCTATATTGGAAAAGGGACGAACCTTTATGTAAATCATGAGGAATCAAAGAAAAAGTAGGTGGATCGAACCTAAAGGAGAAGAAATGAAAATCAAAAGGTCAAGTTACACAAAAGAGAGCCTATTATATGATTCTCTTATTGAGGAGGGTTATGTAGTCTCAATTCACACTAAATAACTCTTGTATGGTACATGGACGACTATATCCTTCCAAATGCTAGGGTGTCTCAAAAAAAATATTTATTTCTTTATCCATGAATTTTAAAGTCTACAATTTGGAGCTAAATGAGACTAACGATATGGGATGCATTTTGATGCCACTAATACGTATAAGTACCACTCATAAAGCCGGATTTCAAATGTTGCGGATAGTTCATGGACTCAATTCGTATAAGTAAATGAGATATTTTTTCTCAAAACTCATAACTTATAGGGCAAATAGGAAATTTCAAGATTACCCACAAGAGATTTAGGGAAGCATTTAACTTTGAGTCCTATGTAATAAGGATCGATAGGATTGTGGCAACCTGAGTAAAAGGAAGAAATAGCACCACCATTTTTCATGACTTGGAGCACAATATGTTATAAGGTCATGACTTTGAGAGTTGCACTTGCAATGTGACATAAAAAATTTTATTTCTTGGAAGTGAATCAGCATAAAATAAGATAGAAAGCTATCTCACATTGCATGCAACACAATCAAGATAACAAAAATCTTGTTTGAATGATGCATTGGATCAGAGATAATCTATTCTCTACTTCCACAGAGGTGATAGAGAGAACATCATGTACTCCATAATACACTTGCTACTATATGAATCGTATATAGATTACTAGATCTTAATGAAAACTACATGCATGCTTATGGTATGGTAGAAATTTAAGAGTTTATGAATAATCGTACGACTATAACATGGAAGTAAAAAAAGTCTTCTACCCGAACCACGTGTCAAAACATGCACTTCACAAAGAATGAAAAGAGTGAAGAAGAAAATCTGAGTTATGCAATGAAAATCATGGACTTACTTGAGGACCTAAAAGATGCTTAGATTCACCTTCCAAGGCTCCACATGATTTTGAAGAAGAAAGAGAATTGCTATAAACACTAGAGATAGTTGCAAGTACATTAGAGTCTAATTCCATGTTGGCCCAAGAAAAGGGAGAAGGCAAGAGCTAAAAGTCCCTAACAAGTATAGTAATTTAAGATTGTGAGGAAGAAGAACTCGAAATGAGGGCTTCCATGGACAAACAAAAGAACTTGGTGAAAACGGTTAGAAAGATCAAGGGCTTCCATAGACAAATTAGTGAAATTGATTAGAAAGATCAAGACCAAAATTTGGTCACCTATCAATGAATTCATTGACTTAGAAGATTTAGAAATAGATTCGGGAAAAGAAACACTTAGAAAAAAGAAGAAGCTAATTGCACCATCAACCACACTTTCATCACCACCTTGATTACGAAACACAAATTAGAATTACTATGAAATCATTTCAAATTAAGAGGTATCACACTAAAAAAAAATGTTTTTGAAATCTACAAACCACCTAGCCTGTCATAATTGCACATTGGGATTCCATGAACATGTTTTTCACTCCACCTATTGTCTCTAAGATTCCAATCACCCCCATTCTATCCAAGTAGATTCAAATTGTATCTGGGGTGGTATCACCGTGAACTATTGCACCCACTTCATACTGATGTTCGAGCTCTGATGAAGAAGAGGAACAACATAATGAAGAAGAGGAAGCTTGGAGCACAACAAACTCTGGAATGTATGGCCAAGTGGTTGTACAAAGATAAGTGACTCATAAGGGTTATAGAATTATATGCTAGTCGGGTGGGAAACCTCCTTAAGAGGGAAAAAGTGCCACGACATACCTAGATGTGATCACACTCATCATTACCAAAATATATCAAAAATCCCCCTAGAAGTGATGTAGTGAAAAAGTAGCTTGCAATCTGGTATAAGGAAGTGCAAAGCTTTGTAGAAAATAATTTTGATCTACAAAAGGATGTAAGCCCAAAGATTTTCTAAAATCTTCCAACTTCTCCCTAGGTAAAACCTTTGTCAAAAAGTCTACAAGATTATCTTGTGTGGGTACATAATACAAACTCATATCTCAAGAAGAGAACCTCTCTTGACATAATGCTAGTGCACCTCAACGTTACGCTAGCATGGAACACAAATTTGAGTCAGGGGAGCACTAGATTATCCCCTATCACTAGAATAGACTGCATCTTAGAACTAAACTCTGATTACAAAATCACCCACATAGGGGAACTAATACAAGGATATCAAACTATGACAAGAAGTCCCACAACGGAGGATTGGGAGGTGTGGGCTAGAGATGATACAAGAGATCCCACAACCTAGGATCATAGGGATGAAGCAAGATATCTAGGCTAAAAGAAATCCCTTCAAGGACATAGGCTAGATAAAAGAAATAACTAGAGTGGATTTGATATTACAAGATTACAACATCGCAAGGCAAGATGTGAAGGATACTAGAGTAGGAAAGCCTAGAATAGAGAATGAGATTAGAATTCAAACTAGAACTTGGAAATTACTTACTTGGAGATCACCAGTCCTTGAGCTCTTAGAACGGGCATAGGCAAGATTGAGGATGTATGTGGCCAAGTGGTCCTTATATAGATGTTCAAGGTTGGTTATCAAAGGTGTTTTATCAAGGGTGGTTACAAATTGATGATGTCATTGATCCAAACAAGTGCCCCCGAATATCACAATCCAGCAAGTAGACAATAGATTTTAGATTTCTGGCATGTTCGACATGCAATCAAAGCACTAGTTTCTCCAAATTTGGAACCAATCATGAGATACGAAAAGTCACATGGAAATTGTGTTGTAGGATGGTTTCCTTTGTCCATGACATCACCTACCCTGCAAGTAAATAACTAGAGTGGATTTGATATTACAAGATTACAACATGGCAAGGCAAGATGTGAAGGATACTAGAGTAGGAAAGCCTAGAATAGAGAATGAGATTAGAATTCAAACTAGAACTTGGAAATTACTTACTTGGAGATCACCGGTCCTTGAGCTCTTAGAACGGGCATAGGCAAGATTGAGGATGTATGTGGCCAAGTGGTCCTTATATAGATGTTCAAGGTTGGTTATCAAAGGTGATTTATCAAGGGTGGTTACAAATTGATGATGTCATTGATCCAAACAAGTGCCCCCGAATATCACAATCCAGCAAGTAGACAATAGATTTTAGATTTCTGGCATGTTCGACATGCAATCAAAGCACTAGTTTCTCCAAATTTGGAACCAATCATGAGATACAAAAAGTCACATGGAAATTCTGTTGTAGGATGGTTTCCTTTGTCCATGACATCACCTACCCTGCAAGTGACAAGTTCCATGAGGCAAAAATCATGTTCTCTACTCTCGACTTCATTGGACTTTTCTTATGAAATTCTTGAACCTTAAATGGTGCTCTGAAAGGTTTCATGCACTTTCCCAAGTATGATCACTGATCCTTTCCAAAGAACAAGTTACTCCAATCTTCCTTCAATTATTATGGAATCCAAGACATGCTCAACTTGAACTCCTTCCTGATCATCAATCTTGATAATTGGTGAGGGACTAGGTCTCTCCTCCCTGAATAATGAGATCTGTTATGGTTCCAACATGGACACATGGAAAAAAATGGATGTATTCTCATGGTACCTAGTAACTAGAGCTTAAAAGTGATCACATTAATCTCTACCAACCTTGGTGAATGGACCAAATCTATGATGGTGTAGCTTTGCACATGGCCTTGACTTATGAAAAGGATTTATGAGTAACCACACGTTATCCCCAATGCACTTTCCCAAGTATGATCGCTGGTCCTTTCCAAAGAACAAGTTACTCCAATCTTCCGTCAAATATTATGGAATCCAAGAAATGCTCCACTTGAACTCCTTCCTAATAATCAATCTTGATAATTGGTGAGGGACTAGGTCTCTCCTCGCTGAATAATGAAATCTGTTATGTTTCCAACATGTAAACATGGAAAAAAATGGATGTATTCTCATGGTAACTGGTAACTGGTAACTAGAGCTTAAAAGTGATTGGATTAATCTCTACCAACCTTGGCGAATGGGCCAAATCTATGATGGTGTAGTTTTGCACATGGCCTTGAATTATGAAAATAATTTATGAGTAACCACACATTATCCCCAGTATGATAGGATGGATTTTAAACACAATGCTAATCTGTATACTACTTACATTTTTCTTGAACTATATGGATCTCTTCCTTGAGTTTTTTGTGAATATCCATAAGGTAGTGGGCCTTATCTCTAGCAACTAGTTTCTTAACATGATTTGAGAGTGGTATATCCATCCTTGAATGTTGTCCATAATTTGCAAAGAAGGGAGTCTATTTGGTAGATATATGAACACTATCGTTATAGGCCAACTCTCCTAAGGGTAAAAGCTCAAACCAATCATTTTGATGATAGTCAATGATAAAATGAAGATATTGTTCTAGGACTTGATCACCCCTCCATCATTCTATGGATGATTGGGTGTAGAAATTTAACACGAATGACAAGGAGGTTGGAAAGACTTCTCCAAATGCTAGATATGGAGTGTAGACCTTGATCATTGACAATATCATCTCGTAACCCATGATTCCTAAAGATGAATCTAAGAAATATTCTAGTAGTGGTTTCACCTATGATTGCCTTAGTCATTGGAATGAATTGTGTCACCTTTGTAAATCTATTCATTATAACAGTAATGGAATCACACTTATCCAACCTTGGTAGATCTGTGATGAAATCCATAACAATGAAGCCTATAGCTTTCCCATGATAGGTAAAGATTGCAAGATGCCATGAGGTTTATGTCACCATACCTTAGATCTATTGTAGGTATTATGGGTTCACATAGATTCTCGGACTTCCTTTCACATAGGACGCCACCAAAAATCCCTTGATATGAGTTCTTTTGTTTCATTCATTCCAAAGTTTCCTTTTCTTAGGTTGTCATGTTGATGTTGAAAGACTTGGATCCTTTGCTTTTCTAGAGGGATATGCAATAGGTTCTTATAAATAGTAACCCATCCTTTTTGTGGAACTCATTTACTTCTTGAACTTTTCCGTTTTGAATTTTTTGCTTGATGCTACAAAAAAATTCATCATGTGGTAGTCTCACGAATCAAATGATTAATGAAGGTTGAATCTTCATGTTGGCTTTAGTAATACACTCCCTTCTTCATCAATGGCTTTTTCGCCTTTCTTTGGTGAAAGGTAAGGTCTTCTTGACAAGGCATTTTCCCAACATTGTTGGCAGCTTGGATGGTATGTTATGAAAAATTCGAACCTAGATAGAGAGCTAATCCATTGATATTTCCTTCTATTGAGGATGCGAATAGTCATAAAGTACTCTAAACTCTCATGATCTGTATACATAGTAACTTTATAAGCTACTTCTTCTAGATGGAGAGGCGACGTATGAAAGGCATCCACTATCGCAAGAAGTTCTTTTTCATGGATCTCATAATTAATTTCTAGAGGGGAGAATGATATGCAAGTCGATGTAAGTATCCATAATCTCCATGTTGTTAGAGAATGGCCCCTAAGGTGAAGTGTGATGCATCTATCCCTAGGAAGAGAGGCTTGCTAGAGTAAACGATGGATTGGAATTGGAGTCTTGGTGAACTTTGGTTTCAAGGACTAGATAGCTTTTCTTTCTTTTTTGGACTATGAGAATTTTGCATTTCTTGTAAGGTTTGTAAGAGGTGTAACTATCATGGAGTAATCTCTAATAATGTTCCTATAAGATTTTGAAAACCCTAGAAAAAAATTTATATCTCGAACACATGAAGGTGGTTTCCAATCGAGGATTTTCTTGATCTTCTTAGGTCCATAAAGCTCCCTTTTTTTGAGACAATATATCCTAAAAACTCCACTGTTTTTTTATGGAAAGAGCACTTCTCCAATTTAGGTTACAAAACTTTTTCTCTTAACTTCTCTAGAACTAATTTTACTTGAAATTTGTGATCCTCTAGATTTTTAGAGAATATCAAGATATCATTAAGGTATATTACCACACAATAATCTAAAAATTCTTGAAAGAGATCATTCGTCATATGTTGAAAGAGGGCTAGATCATTTGTGAGACAGACTAGCACAACTACATTTTCAAAAATGCCCATACCTTGTTCTTAATGTTTTCTTCCATTAGTCTCCGTCTCCCATGCTGACAAGATTGTAAGCTCCTCAAAGGTCAATCTTCATGAAGAAATTTTCTTTTCCAAATGGTTGAACCAGTTTTGATATATCTAGTAGAGGATATGTGTTTTTCTTAGTGACTTTATTTAGTCCACAATATTCTACACACATTTGGAGAGTCCCATTCTTCTTCTTTTAGAAATAGAATAGAGGATCCTAAAGGAAAATTTGTGTGTGTGATAAACCTCTTGTCTAGATGCTCATCAATATTCTTGCGTAATTCTGTAAACTCCTATGGGTAAAGTCTCTACATTTGTCCAAAGTGTGGTTGTGTTCCCTATGGAAGTTCTATGGAACAATCATAAGGTCTTATCTCTAAGAGGATAACTCCATTCTTCTTTTCAAAAATATATTCAAAACCTTGGTATTTGTCAAGTAGCTTTACTAGATCATCTTTCTTGGACTCTTGAGTTGATATGACATAGATCAAATATATTGGCCCCTTCCTCACTACATGTATGAAGTCTTTGGATCCTACATATGTCACATTCTTTTGGATATCTCTACGAGTGATTTTATTCTTTTAACACCTAGTTTTTGGACTATGTTCCTTTAGTGAGGGCATTCAAATGATAATAGGATTTATTCGACATGATATTGCATTGAAACATATGTGGGAATACTCTAAGATGCTAGAGGTCATCCATCTACTACGTCAACTACTACTCGTTTGTTATTTTGAATTACTAGAATCTTGTGTTTCTTAATCAATCCTTCATTGATGAGACATGAAGAGGTACTTGAATCTACTAGGACTCTATGGGAAAGGCTCTTGCTAGGCATTATTATTGAGACCAAGGCAAGAAATGTATTTATGGGTGTTGATCAAATTATGAGACCCTTTTGTATATCATATTACAGATGTATGGTCTCATTTACAACTTGACTTCCTCCTTTACCAATGTGATGTGTCATATACACCTCAAAAAAATGGATTTGTACAAAGAAAGATCATGTCTCTAATGGAGATGGTGAGATGTATAGTCAAAAATTAAGATTTACCACAAATTATATGTGTGCAACATATGTGTGCGAACATATTGCCAATCCTTTGGAGAAATTTTTAGGATTGAGTCTTCATGATGTAGGAGATGCAGTGATGCTTCTTTCTTTTAGGAGGCTATTGGATGCCTGATATGCATAAATCAACTTGATATTTAGTTTTTTCTCTCTCAAATGAGCACGTTTATGCATTGCCCAATGGTCAAGCATTGGGATGCAATTAAGAGCATCTTTTGCTACTTGAGTGGTACCTCCCTACTTGTATTGTTTTATCAGAAGGGGATATCATTACCTCCAGATTTACATGGTTCTTCTAACTCATATTGTGTTGGTTGCTATGAAACTATTATTTTCATTCATTGTTTGTGCTTCATGCTTGGTAGCTCATGCATATCTTGATTGAGGAAGAAGTAGCCTACTATGACAAGTTCTGGTTATGAGGCTAAGTGCAGGGCAAGTTTCACATCAAGTGTTGATTGTGTGTAGCTTAGGTGCCTTTTGGATGATTTGGATGTTGGTCAATCTTCTACCACCACCATATTTAGGTACATTTAGAGCAAATTGTGAGTTACGAGGAACCCTATGTTCCATGTTCACACAAAGCACATTGATGTGCATTATCATTATGTTACGGAGAGGTTCTTTGCTAGAGGGATTGGTTTGGTGTATGTGCCCACACAAGATAACATCGTAGAACTTTTCACAAAGGGTATGCCTAGGGAGAAGCTTGAAGCTTTCCACAAAGCTTTGGGCTTATTTCCTTTTGTGGAATGATATCTGTTCACATAGCCTGCCACTACCTTACACCTGTGTTAGTTCCTTTTTCAGTGCGTTTGTCCTAAGGAGGATCTATTCATGTATTTTGGTAGTGATGTGTGTGAACACACTTAGGACCGTTGGGGCAACTTTTTCCCTCTTTATGAGTTTTTTCCCAAGCTTATATATATGTCTATGACCCTAATGAGTCACTTATCTTTATACATTCACTTGGTAATTCATTCAATGTTATGTTGTGATTCAAGCTTCTTCTTATTTTCTTTTGTTCTTCATGTGCTTGCCCTGGCCCTAAGCTCCAAGATGAGGTTGCATACGGATGTACAATTTTACTTGTTGGATAGATCAGCAGAACTTCGCACGATCACCATCAAACATTTTTGGCATGTGAACCTTCGGTTTGTTCGTGAAGGATGAACCAAGTTGTTGATTCACTTGAATGCTTCCACGATTTTCTTGAAGATTCTTGATTCCTTCTTGTAACTCTTGGAGGAGTGTGCCTATATGGACGGTATGCTCCATCTCGACTTGTGTCTATCAATGAGTTAGTTCCTTGAGTCATTGCTAGAGACTCGAAAGCGATTCCACAATCTATTTAACTATGTTCTCTATGATGCATGATCTCGGATAGAGTAGTCTTGCAAAAATATCAAGGTTGCACTAGATTATGCTCTCTCACTAGACTAGAAAGGATTTTGGAATTGTACTTTTGATTACAAGATCATCCACATAGGGAAAGTAATACAAGGATATTCAACTATTAGAAGAAGTCCCACAACCTAGGACTTACAGGTATGGACAACTAGACTAGAGATGATACAAGAGATCCCACAACCCAGTGTGCTCAAGAATCGATGCCCAAGCAACGAAAACAATTCAAATGGAAAGATATAAATATCAATAAAAACGGGTAGTCTCTAGCCTTAGTTTTCATTTCATTGAATATAGATCATTTCTTAATTTACTTGTATGTGCATGATTGAGAATTGATTTTCTATCTTTAATTTTACGTCATATGTGCCTACAGAGTGATTAAGAAAAAGAAAATTATTGACGCAAATATGTGGAGATGTGTTGGTGCACAAATGTATGTACTCTTGTGTAGTGTGGGAGAGAATGTGTGTACACATTTATATGTAGATGTGCTTGAGCATGTGACTTCCAAGTTATTTTTATTTGCGCGCACGTGTCTGCACTCAAGAGTGTAAACTGTCTCCAAATAGAATTATAAAACTAATGTGGTTAATGGCAATGGAGTTTTATTTATAGTAGAAATGAGGAAATCATTGCGCTCAAATTTTCTTGGCTTGCTTTTAGATAGGCAAATCGGTGGCTTGCTCATATATCATATATCTATATGTGCATAAATAAACGTGTATGAGCTTGTACGTTGTGTATGTGAAAATGTGTGTGTGCGCTAAAGTGTATGTATATGTGTCTAGTGAATTTATGTGGCATCTATGTTTGTATATGTAAATCTAAACAAGTCCATGTACCTACATAAGTGTGAATGGTTGAATGTGTTCCTAAAATGTGCTCATACGTTTGCGTCTGTGTGCAATGGTTGCTTTATGCTCCATGTGTATGTGTATGTTTATGTGTATGTGTATGTGTAAACCTTTGTCTCCATATGTGTGTGACTATGCACGTGTGTAACTATACATGCATGAGTAAATGAGGGTTGTGTGGGTTTGTGTGTGTAACTAAGCATGCGTGCCTATATGTTAGTAAGTGTGTGTGTGAGCATATATATATATATATATATATATATATATATATATATATATATATATATATATATATATATATGTATATATATATATATATATATATATATATATATATATATATATATATATGTGTGTGTGTGTGTATATGTGTGTGTGAATGTGTACCTGTGGGTATGTATATGTATATGTGACTGTGCATGTATTTTAATGTACATGGTTTTTTTCATGTGAATATTTATGGTTATCTGTATATGTGAAGGTGTATGTGTTTTATGCTATGTGTGTGGTTATATAGCTATACAAATGTGTATGATACGTAATAATTTTGTGGTATGAAATGTGTGTGTATTTATAGTACGCATGAAGATATTTGTGTGCTTGTGTAGGTAACTTATAGTAATTAAAAGTGTGCGCACGCGCTTCTGTGTGAATATATACTTGCGTGTGTGTTTTGTTTCTTCTTATGAGTTTTATTTTTTTCAAGTTGCAGGGAGAAGAGAGAGAACTAATTGCATTTCTTTGTAGTTTTATCCGCTTGTTTCCAAGGATTGCGCCGTCGAAGAGAGAGAGAGCCTCTACACTCTTACTTCCAGTAGTCTGAAGGGTTGAGGAACTGATGCTCCAACTCATTCAGAAGTAGAATGGTATTCAGCCCATGCACAGGGCAACGAAGTGTGCAAATATTCATGTGTGCAATGAATGTTTTTATGCGCATTTCCTTCAATTTATCGGGGCCCATATTTCATTACGCGTCATATTTTCCAATGGAAGCAACAAAAAGAAGTACGTGCGGAATCAGTAAAAAGGAAAAAGAAGGCTTATGAAGATGTGACAAAGAATTCGAGTGTTAGCAGCTTTCTTTCACAAGGCTTTTGAAGATGTGACAAAGAATTCGAGTGTTAGCATCTTTCTTTCACAAGAGAGAGAATGGTTTCCTTTTCCTCTTAAGTGATTGAAGGATTTATTTTATCTTATTTATTTATATCTCAAGATGTTGTAACAAGAAAATCCACAAAGTGTTTCCAACATGATATGATGGCTTTTTGTAAGGGATCAGACACAACCTTCTTCAATGAAGGTAGGACCTTCCCAATGCCATTATATACAAGTCCATGCTATTCTCAAAAGGTAATATATCCCATGTAATTTCTCTCTCCACCACGATGTGAAAAGCCAAGAAAAAGAAGAGATCCAAGGCATTGCTCAAGGAGACTGATAAGGCATCCACATCAAGCAAATAAGAAGAAAAAAAAAGGCTTCATTATACAAACAACAAAGGGAGAGGAGCCAAAAAAGCTCTCAATGATGGATCCAAAGAAAGATGCAACATCAACAAGGACCAAGAGGAACAAAGTGCTACATAAGAACAAGCTCTAAAGTAGT
The DNA here is from genome assembly GCA_020310875.1 of Ceratopteris richardii. NCBI lineage: Eukaryota > Viridiplantae > Streptophyta > Polypodiopsida > Polypodiales > Pteridaceae > Ceratopteris > Ceratopteris richardii. Next base: position 148,688,001 of record CM035422.1, read on the forward strand.
TTTTTTAGTCTTAAGAATTTGTTTATTTACGATAAATAACATGCAGGGTGCTCACATCTCTAATTTTATAGTAAAAGTAGACAAAAGTAAGAAGAAAGTAGTGGTTTCTCTTTTTAGACAAGGAAGGTGCTTCTGTTGACAACCTCTCAATAAAAAGAGTGGTTCTCTTAGTGTAGGTGGCCGAATTGAGTGATTGTTGTTGCGTTGCAAAACTTAAAACTTGTACTATAGATTAGATTATTTCTGTACAAAATTCAATGAGATATATCCCTCTTCAAACTTTCATATCTCAGTCATTATGAGGTCTTTTGAGTGATTTTACTTGGAGAAGTTTCCTAAGCTCATATATTGAATTCGGATACTCCTACATAAAGAACCAACCTCTACAAGATAAACACTCTATCCCTATTGCTATCTGTCCATATGTTGCGACACACCTTCACTTTTTGCAACCTTCCTTATAGTTCATTCATAAATGAATAATGCAATTTATTTAAGCTTTAGCAGACTATATGAGAAACCAAACAAAAATGAAGTCACTAAAAATTGTTAATGGAGTATGGAGTTGCAGCAAAAACAATACCATGATGGAAACTAGAGAGGTAGTGAGCAAAGGCTTTCTAGGGAGAAGTAAAGGCTAAAACGATGGATAAACAACCATAGGCTGCGTGTAGTAGCTTCCTTAAGATCCTAAATAACTTAGTGGTGAGTATAAGTCTTGGAAGTCCACTCGAGTCTTGAAAACATACATTTATCTTCGAAGGAATTTATCAATCACCACTTAACTTTTTGGTGAGCTATCATATCAAACCTAAACATGATAGGTCGAATCGCTTCAATGCCCTTGAGCCTTGAGCTAAGGTTTAGGGTTTTATTTTTAACATACACCATAAGGGAGATCCATAAATTTTGTTAGCTTTTATGTTAGTACATATGGCTCGATGGAGAATCTGCATATGGGAACTGCTTTCTTGTTCTCAAAAATTGGGTGCTGCAAGTCAAGTTCAAACACTAGCTCTTAGATAAAGTGTGAAAAAAAAAACTATCTAAGGTGTGATAAAAAAACAAGATTTCCTCCGTTTTTTTTTCATTCTGCCACGTAAAGCCTTCAAAAGAGGACGCGGGGGGGCGAGGGGCTTCTTGACCAATACGAAGGCGAATTTGAGAATTGTAGCAGGCATTGATTCTTTAGCTAATAAGGAATGTGTTTTCAAAGTCCAACCTCTAGCTCGCGTATAATTAAATTGAATGATTTTAGGAACACCCTGTAGCTCACGTTGATAGCTATAAGTGGCCAACATTTCACTTGAACCATATTTATGTACGATGCACTTTTGTGAATCATAATACACAAAACGAAGTTTCTATTTTTAACTACAAATAGCAACCCTCTCTCTCCATTTATCGTAGGAACCATATACACACGAAAATAGTTTTATGTGTTGAAATGTGTCTATGGTCATGTGTATGTGTTGTGCGACTAATGAGTGAATGTGTTGTGTATCATGCATATGTGTTGAAATGTGTCTATGGTCATGTGTATGTGTTGTGCGACTAATGAGTGAATGTGTGTGTATCATGGTCTACTCTCGGCACCCCATCATGGCAGCTCATCTCCTCCCAGCCATCGTCCGAATGTGCGTGTGTCACTCATGACTCTCTCTCATAGAACTCTAATGAAAGAGACTTCTACCAAAAGGGCATAATGCTCTTAGTGATTTCATGTGACATTTATGCCCTTAGTGATGCCATGTGACATTTATGCAATCACACCCAAGAGGGTGTGCATCCATGATGTAATAATGTGACTTTATGTGTATTTCTATGTACACATGCCTGGTATATATGGTCTGTATCTATGTGCTCATATCATATATATATGGCCTGTATCTATGTGCTCATATATCATATATCTGTATGTGCATAAATAAACGTATATGAGCTTATACGTTGTGTATGTGAAAATGTGTGTGTGCGCTAAAGTGTATGTATATGTGTCTAGTGAACTTATGTGGCATCTATGTTTGTACATGTAAATCTAAAGTAGTCCATGTACTTACATAAGTGTGAATGGTTGAATGTGTTCCTAAAATGTGCTCATACGTTTGCGTCTGTGTGTTATGGTTGCTATATGCTCCATTGGTATGTGTATGTGTATGTTTATGTGTACGTGTATGTGTAAACCCTTGTCCCCATATGTGTGACACTATGCACATGTGTAACTATACATGCATGAGTAAATGAGGGTTGTGTGGGTTTGTGTGTGTAACTAAGCATGCGTGCCTATATGTTAATTAGTGTGTGTGTGTGTGTGAGCATATATATATATATATATATATATATATATATATATATATATATATATATATATATATATATATATATATATATATATATATATATATGTATATATATATATATATGTGTGTGTGTGTGTGTGTGTGCGTGTCTGTGTGTGTATCTTTGTGTACCTGTGGGTATGTATGTGTATGTGTGACTGTGCATGTATTTTAATGTACATGGTTTTTTTCATGTGAATATTTATGGTTATCTGTATATGTGAAGGTGTATGTGTTTTATGCTATGTGTGTGGTTATATAGCTATACAAATGTGCATCACTGGTATTGTGATGAGGTATTGTGATGGCCAAATTGAGTGATTCTTGTTGCGTTGCAAAGCTTAAAACTCGAACTATAGATTAGATTATTTTTGTACAAAGTTAAATGAGATATATCCCTCTTCAAATTTCATATCTCAGTCATTATGAGGTCTTTTGAGTGATTTTACTTGGAGAAGTTTCCTAAGCTCATATACTTTCTGTGTATATCAAAAGATCTCATAGATTATCGAGTTCTCATACTATATACATTATTTTTTCAATTGGAATAGTTAGTCATACCGCATGAAGTAGTATATATTGGTGATTGTCCACTTAATGAATACGTAACTCTAAGAGATGTTTTTGTTTGTTCCTCGTATTACAAGGAATTTGATTTCAGTTGGACAAATGGAGGACAATGGAGTGAAGGTGGATTTTGACAATAATGAGTGGCAAGCTTATCATAAGAACAATGGGACTTTTCTTATAAGAGGACAAAAGATAAATAGATTATATACTTATGAAGTTGAAGGTCGAGATTATGCATGTTATACAATGGTCAATGGGGCTCGCATAAGTCAATTGGATTTATAGCATAAAAGATTAGGACACATCACTATTGGCAAATTGAAGGATATTGCAAAGAAATCCTTGGTTGAAGGTCTACCACAACTACCTATGCAAGATTTGGATTTTGTTTGTGAGGCATGTTAGTTTGGAAAACAACTACAAAGTCCTTTTTCAAAAGCAAAGTTGCAAAGCAAAGGTATTTCGGACTTGATTCATATTAATGTATGGGATCCATCTCAAGAAGAATCCATGGCAGGTAGCAAGTATTTTTTACCACGTATCAATGATTTCTCAAAGTTTACATTCATTTATTATATGAAATACAAATCAAAAGTATTTGATATGTTCAAGAAGTTCAAACCATTGGATGAAAAGCAAAGAGGTCAAAGCATAAGAAGGTTGAGATCAGAAGGAGAAGGTGAGTATTTTTCTAATCAGTTTCTTGCATATTTGGAAGAAGAAGAAGGAATAAAAAAGGAGACTACAAACAAATACACACATCAACAAAATGGCATGGCCAAAATAACGAGCATGTCTATCTTGGAGATGGGTAGGTGCATCTTAAATGAAAAGAACTTACGAGTTACTTTTTGGGCTGAAGCATGCAGTGTGGCAATTTATGTGATGAACAGGTTACCACCTAGTCAAAGTCATATACTGTAGAGGAGGTACTGGGGTATCTACTTTTATCATAAGTAGAGAACAAAGATTAACTCATCCAGTACGTCGCCTACTCAAGGGGGGTTCTCTTTAGGGAAATATACCCTTTAACATTTCTGTGAGCAGACAGAAGGGTTGTACATACTCTAGAAATATTAATCAACAAATGACCACAGAAGACCATATATTTCTTGATTTGAATCAGATGGTTACAAGGTTGGGCAGAGTGATGCTCAAAAAGTACAAGCTCAGGGCTAACATGCCACTCTAAAAGTAAATAACCTCAATGCAACAGAGTCTTCGCATCAGCTTAAGGGGTCAATTATATGCAGACTAACTCAGAACAAATGGTAAAGGATTTCTCAAGAGAATAGAGCTTAACAACAACACTGACTCACAGAAAAGAAAAGAATCCAAGCCACTCTCTTACACTATAGTGCTCATAGCCCTCCACTGAGAAGCCTACCCTCTGTATCCACACTACAGAGTAGCTCCTACAATAGGCTTGAAACCACCAAGGGCAAGAGAGGACTTCTGCACGTACGTACGAACCACTGTATCTCTATAAAAAAAATTGTACCCCAAATGAGCACAAATCCATTGTTTTTATAGGCCCCAATAGGCCAAGAGGGCCTTGCCGATTCCTCACGTCCACTGATCACGCGTCGTCATGAATGATCAAATATTCCACTTGATTTGAATTGGATCCTCAAAATAGGCAGTCGTCATGAATGGTTGGTGGCAACACTCATTTCACCACTTTTACTTTTACCACTTACACCTTTATTGTCACTTTTGGATGCAAGCTGAGATCCTTAGTTTGTGCCACCCGTGATATTTGAATGTCCCTGAGAAGCACATCCTTCACCTAATTTTTGTAGTAGCTTTTGATCCTTCATATTAAGTGAGTTGTGTGGGAGGTGAGTTGTGGGGAGTTTGAGAGAGATTACAGGGTTTTTGGAGGGTTGTGGAGGGTTGTGGAGTTGTGTGGGGTTTGTGGGGTTTGTGGGTTTTGTGGGTTTGGTAGGAATAGGAGTGAGTTATGGGGAGTTGTGGGGGTTTTTGGGGTGTGATAAAAAATTGATCCAAGATTTCAAAGTTATTACTGCATCATTGGAAAGTACTCGTCGAGAGCTTTCCAACGATATATAACACTGTAGGGTTTGGTTAAGAAATGATCCTCCAAATATCTATCCAAAACAGTATGAGAGTCTTATGTGAGGTCGTAGAAAAATGTGGGATTTGTGAGGTTTGTGGGGGGGGGTTGTGGAGTTTTGTGGGGGGCCGTGGGGTGGTGTGGAGTGGTGGAGGGCCGTGGGGTGGTGTGGAGTGGTGGAGGGCCGTGGGGTGGTGTGGAGTGGTGGGGGGCCGTGGGGTGGTGTGGAGTGGTAGAGGGCTGTGGGGTGGTGTGGAGTGGTGGAGGGCCGTGGGGTGGTGTGGAGTTCTGTGGGGGGTCGTGGAGTGGTGGAGGGCTGTGGGGTGGTGTGGAGTGGTGGAGGGCCGTGGGGTGGTGTGGAGTGGTGGAGGGCTGTGGGGGTGGTGTGGAATGGTGGAGGGCTGTGGGGTGGTGTGGAGTGGTGGAGGGTTGTGGGGTGGTGTGGAGTGGTGGAGGGCCGTGGGGTGGTGTGGAGTTCTGTGGGGGGTCGTGGAGTGGTGGAGGGCTGTGGGGTGGTGTGGAGTGGTGGAGGGTCGTGGGGTGGTGTGGAGTGGTGGAGGGCTGTGGGGTGGTGTGGAATGGTGGAGGGTTGTGGGGTGGTGTGGAGTGGTGGAGGGTCGTGGGGTGGTGCGGAGTTCTGTGGGGGATCCCAGAGTGGTGGAGGGCCGTGGGGTGGTGTGGAGTTCTCTGGGGGGTCGTGGAGTGGTGGAGGGCTGTGGGGTGGTGTGGAGTGGTGGAGGGCCGTGGGGTGGTGTGGAGTGGTGGAGGGCTGTGGGGTGGTGTGGAATGGTGGAGGGTTGTGGGGTGGTGTGGAGTGGTGGAGGGCTGTGGGGTGGTGTGGAGTGGTGGAGGGTTGTGGGGTTGTGGAGTTGTGTGGGGGGTCGTGGAGTGGTGGTGGTGGTGGTGGTGGTGGTGGTGGTGGTGGTGGTGGTGGTGGTGGTGGTGGTGGTGATGGGTGGTGGTGGTGGTGGTGGTGGTGGTGGTGGTGGTGGTGGTGGTGGGTCGTGGTGGTGGTGGTGGTGGTAGTGGGTCGTGGTGGTGGTGGTGGTGGTGGTGGTGGTGGTGGTGGTGGTGGGGGGTCGTGGTGGTGGTGGTGGTGGGGGTGGTGGTCGTGGTGGTCGTGGTGGTGGGGGGTGGTGGTGGTGGTGGGTCGTGGTGGTGGTGGTGGGGGGTGGTGGTGGTGGTGGTGGTGGTGGGGGGTCGTGGTGGTGGTGGTGGTGGTGGGGGGTCGTGATGGTGGTGGTGGTGGTGGGGGTGGTGGTGGTGGTGGTGGTGGTGGTGGTGGTGGTGGTGGTGGGGGGTGGTGGTGGTGATGGGGGCTGCGGGGGTGGTGGGGGAAAAGGAGGGGACAATGGAGTTGGAGGGGGTCATGGTGATGGAGGGGGCCGTGGGGGTGGTGGAGGAAAGAGGAGGGGACGGTGGGGTTGGAGGGGGTCGAGGTGACGGTGGGGGTCGGGGGGGTCGTGGGGAAAAGAGAGAGAGAGGAGAGAGAAAAGAGATAGGGAGGGAAATGCCGCGATACAGACCCCCACATCAAGTCTTTGCACCGTCCCGGTGCAATTCCCGAAGCCGAAAACAAGATAGTGAAGGAAGTTCCTCTTTCTTGACTTGACTCAGATAATCCTTCACCCTGGAGAAATAATAAAAAATAAAATAAAAAATAATTTTATTTTATTTTATTTTTTTTTTTCACCTTTTTTTTTCATACTCTTTTTTTTTTCATACTTTTTTTTTTCATAATAAGTGCAATCACCAAACGAAATATAGTAGGTACGGTGAATGATATGCTTCCAATTTACCTTAATTCAGGTACTTCTTCACCCTAGAAATATTGACTAGGGGTATCCTCTTACCCTGCAAATCCTCCAGATGTACTGCTCCATGAGGTAATACCTTTATCACCGTGTAAGGTCCTATCCATTTGGGTGCCAGTTTGGTTGGAATTGCTGGGACCTGATGCACTAAAACCATGGATCCTTCCTGTACTTCATTGGACCTCAGATACCTGTCATGCAGTCTTTTGCGCTCTTCTTGTGTTACCTGAAGTTTTTGCATTGCTCCTTCTCTGTATTCTTCTAATGCCACCAATCTCTGAATGGGGGGTTCAATTCCAATGGTTTTGATTTCTATTTCCTTTTTGATAATGAATTCGAATGGTGCCAATGCCTCTTTCCCATATACTAACCGAAATGGAGTCTCGCCTGTAGTTACCCTTTTCGTGGTTCTGAAAGCCCAGATTGCACCGATCAGTGCTAGTGGCCAGGAGCTTTGATGATCGAAAGATAATTTGCGAAGCAATCCAATCAAAATCTTATTGGAGCTTTCTGCTTGGCCATTTGCCCTTGGGTAGTAGGCACAAGATTTTTTATGGAAGATTTTGTACCTGTCAAATATAAACTGGAGCAATTGATTTACAAAATGTGTGCCCCTATCACTAGTTATTTCCAGTGGGCAACCAAATCTTGAGAAAATACGTTTATACAAGAATTTGGCTACTGTTAAAGCCGTGCAGTCCAAAGTAGCTTTAGCCTCTATCCATTTAGTGGCATAACATGTGGCCATCAAAATATACTTTTTTCCTCCAGGTTGACCAGTTGGACTAATTGGTCCTATGAAATCAAGACCCCATCGTTCAAATGGGAGCCATCCTGTAGATATGACCAATGGTTGGAAATTCAATCTGGTTGGTGTGGGAGCACACCTCTGGCAAATGTGGCATTCTTTAGAAAACTTGATTGCATCCTTGAAAATATGAAGCCACCATAAACCTTTGTGGATGATTCTATGAGCCAATTCTTCCCCCTTTAGATGTCCTTCATTGTGTGCAGCCTCTAGCAGAAGATTTACCTCCTCTGGATAGACACACCTTCTCAATATATCATCTTGACAGTATTTATATAAATTTCCATTTATAAGAGAATATGCTTTGGTTTTCAGGAGCAATCTTCTCTTTTCTACAGGTGTCAAGTGTTCTGGGATCTTTCCAGTAGTCAGAACATGGAGAATTTCATCATACCAACCAGTCCGGATTGCTACTAGAAAAAGATTGCTATCCACCAGTTCATCATTAATACCTGTTGCCTTTTCGCTCATTGCCGTCCTGGACACTTGATCTGCCATGTAGTGCTCTTTTCCTGGCTTAATATGAATATCAAAATTAAATTCTTGGAATAGTAGTAACCATCTCCAAATCCTTCCAGCTACTCTAGGCTTGTTTATCAAATACTTCAAGGGCTGATGATCAGAAATAACAATGAAATGTACACCAAGGAGATAATGTCGGAACTTCTGAAGGGCAAATACAATAGCCAAACCTTCTCTTTCCGTTGTACTGTAATTTCTTTCAGCTTGGTTGAGTAGTCTGCTTGCATAAGAGATAGGTCTATTCACTTTGTGAGATGATGGTTGAGCTAGAACTGCACCAACAGCATGAAGACTAGCATCTGTATGCACATGAAATTCCAATGACCAATTAGGAACACTTAAAAGGGGAGCAGTACATAGCCTCAACTTTAGTTCACAAAATGCTTTGTCAGCTTCAGCACTCCATGAGAAAGGGATCTTTTTGCTGGTAAGCCTTGACAAGGGCTTAGCAATTTCCGAATACATCCTAATGAATCTTCTGTGATACCCTGCATGGCCCAAGAAACTTTGCACTTCCTTTGGGCTTTGTGGAATTGGCATGGAAAGAATAGCTGTAACCTTTGCAGGGTCAACAGTTATGCCTTCAGCAGATACTATGTGACCAAGAAGAGTGCCTTTAGTGACCAAAAAGTGACATTTATCAGGATTCAATTTCAAACCTGTTTTGAGACATTGCTCAAAAATCTCTTTTAGATTTTCCAAATGGTCATGGAAATCTTGAACTGCTGCCCTTCTATCGGTACCTTAAAATACTGAAAAGTCATCCATGAAAATGCGTAGAAAGGTTGTTAACCATTTGCCCAATATCAGATACATCGTTCTATTAAATGAAGCCGGTGCATTCTTCAAACCAAAAGCCATTCGAGTATAGACATAAGTGCCCCAGGGAGTGACAAAGGCTGTTTTGTCCCTATCATCAAGATGGATCACTATCTGATTGTAGCCACTAAAACCATCCAAGAAACTATACAAAGTGTGACCAGCTACCTCTTCAAGTACTTGCTCTGTGAAGGGCTGAGGAAATCCATCTTGAATAGTCACTTTATTCAAAGCACGGAAATCAACACATACCCTTATTTTTCCACTATTTTTCTTCGGCACAATAACCATAGAAGAAAGCCACCTGGAATGTTCTACTGGCACAATTATACCTGCTTCTTCTAGTTTTGTAATCTCTGCTTTTACCGCCTCTGCATACTTCGGATTGAGTCGATATGGCCTACTTCTTACAGGCGCAGCTCCCTCAACCAAGGGTATCCAATGTAATCCAAGCTCTTCTGGTATTCCTGTTAGATCTTTGTAGGACCATGCAAAGACACTTTTGTAAGTAAAGAGCAAAGAAGTTACCTTCTGTAGTAAATTAGGATAATGCCACAACCAGGATGCCAAATGGACTACTTGAGGGTTCTCTTCATCCCCTAAATTTACTTCTTGAACCAATGTTTCAGGGCTGGCCTTGTTTGATAAATCATCCCCACTATATGCAGGAGTGGAGTTTAATTTATATTCTGCAACATGTTCTTCCATCCATCCTTGAGGTATATCTGAGAAAGGAAGATCTTCTCTGCCCTTAGGTTCAAAATATTCTACCTCTGATACTTTTATCTGGGTTGCTTCCTCAAGGAATGTGTTTTCCTGCAATTGCTCATTCTCCAACACCTTGTGGTCTTCATTGCCCTTTCCTGTAATTACCTTATCTGCAACTTCTTCCTCAATTTCATTAATCTCCACTGTGCAACACTCTGCACTTCCCATCATCCAATTTAACAATGTATCCTCTTCTTGGGATAGAGAAGGCATTACCTGAGTGTCCACAGTATATCCAGTAGTTTTTCCTGAGTCGAATCCTTCTTCCAAATGTAGTTGCAATTGGCTATTGGTATTTGTTGAAATCCATAGTTTATTTTCTCCCCAATCTTGCAAAGCTTTTGCTTGTCTCAGCCAAGGTCTCCCCAGGAGTAGAGGGTAAGAAGTCTCCTGTGGAAGTGCAATAACAACAAAATCTAGAACAAAATGGCAGCCCTGTACTACCATCAGTTGCTTCTCAATAATGCCCAGTGGCACAACCCGATGTTGATCTGCCAATGTAACCGTGAATGGTGCCAACTTGGTGGGGTTCAATTTCAGCTTCTTCATTGTAAAGTCTGGCATTAAATTGATACCATAGCCTCCATCTATGATCACACCTGTGAGAGTTTCATCCTTTATACAAACAGATAAGCTTGAACTTTGGTAGTCTGCTAAGGGTGCAGGGGGAAAATCAACCATGAAACCATCTATACTAGGTGACATTAGGGGAAAAAGTGAACCCTGCATGGGCCTTGTAAGGATTCCTAATTTTCAAGAATTAAAATGGTTAATCAGGTAGATTAAGAGGTTGGGAAAAACCAGTAGTGGTATTGTACAATAAAATAATGAGTAAACTCCATGAAGAAATTCGTGTGCATTTGTAGCCCTTAGATCTCTCAAATTGGATGGCCATGATCAAATAGAAAACTTGGGAACTAGAGGACAAAATAAGAGCACACGCTCTGGCAGAAAAGGACAAAGTAGGATCAGTCCTACGAAGAGAGAGATCAAAATATCGAAGTCGGCGTCAAAATATAGCCATCGGATCGCTTCAAGCTTGAAGGGTGGAGATTAAATCCCAAAAGACTGGCACTAAAAGACAAAATAGGAACACTGTCTGTCACTAAAAGACAAAAGAACAAAAATTCGTGCAAGGAGAGTTGAGATTCTTTGGGACGCGCGCATCTTTTTTAACCATTGGATAGCGTCTCTATCGGATGGTGAAGATTCAACCTGTGGTGATCCTTGTAGGAATGAATTATACCCATTAGATTCATTCAAGATCCAAAGGTTGTAATCGAATGCGCCTTTTCCTCTTCAATGAGCAACCGCACGCGTTGGATCTAAGCAAAATCTAAGATCTAAAATTCAAAGCCACCCATTTCCCTAGAAATGATCTTACCCATTGAATCTTGGAGGGCATCCAAGGGTTCTCTTTGAATTTCATCTCTTTCAAAAACTACTTGAGGGACAAAACCACGAATTTCAGGAGGTTTTAGTGGTTTTGACTGGCCCAAACCAAGGGAAGCCTATGCCTAGCCTAGGTGATTAAGGGACTAGACTGTGTCCACCACCCTCCTCTCATTGGTCCATCACTAATCACTCTGTAATCTAAAAGGCCCATGCAGGGTTCATTTTTTCCCTTAATGATTGGACCAAGTGAGCAGAGTGTATAATCTTCAGTAAGTCACTTCTTATTTTTGAATCCATCCTTATAAGTTCATATAGACTAACCTTGTGATGAATACCTTTCAAGATCTGTTCAATGTTTACCTCCTGAGTGTTTTCTTGCAGACTTGTTGGCTGGCCCTTTAAAGAAGTAGTCATCTTATTATAAGCTCCTTCAATCTGTGCTTGGTCCTTCCATCCAAACTCCTTTTCTTCCTCTTTATCCTGAAATCCTTGTCGTTCATCTCTTTGGGTTGCAGCTGCTTGCCTAGCTCTAGTCATCATGGGCATTGCAGAGGATGAAACAGCATAAGTTTGAGTGGTTTTTCCTTCTTCATGTGGAGAGACTGCAATCATATGAATTGGAGCAGGACGACCTCTTGGGCAATCTTTGGTATAATGATCCTTGGCCTCTGGACAATGTTGACAAGGAGGTGCGTCTTCTGGGACGGAACACCTATTTTGCATGTGGCCATATTCACCACAAGGATAGCACATCAAGGGTCTATTATACCTAGGCTTTGTAGGCCGATTCTCCTCTCTATTAGATGTATTTGAAGTACTACCATAGTATGAATCCAAAGTTTGAGGGTTACTTCTTTGCTGTGTACCCTTGAGGTAGTAGTAATCTCTAGCTTCATGACCATCCTTTCCACAAAATTGACAGCTTACCTTGTTAGGGCAATTAGCATTGGAATGTCCATTGTTGTTACAGATCGTGCACCAAATTTGTCTCCTTATATCTTGTGTGGTCTTCAAATCTTCTAACTCACGGCGAAGTTGGGCTACTTCATCATCCGTGCGTCGCAGTGGTGGCAAGACCTTCTCTTCTTGTTGATTTTGTTGCATTTTTAATGCTTCCAGTTCCCTTCTCAGTTGCTCAATCGGATCCAGGTCTGCAGCATACTTTGATTGTGTATCCCCTTCAAAATGTTGCCTTGCTTCTTCAATGTGTGATGCCGCTGCAACAAAATCATTGAGGGTCGCATCCAATCTAAGAGATTCACGAAGCTTCTGCTGAGATGACCTAGGCAGAGCCTTTTCGATCCACTTTTTAACCAAAAAGTCACCTGGAGCATGTGGAAGACGTGCAACAAGTGCTTTTGTTCTAGTGTGAAGTTCATGAAAGGATTCACCTGGTCTTAGCTTCAAATTCTCTAGTTGATCTAGAGCTCTTTCTGAGGAATCACTTGGTCGGAATGTCTGTGAGAACGCCGCCTTCAAAGCCTCCCATGTAGTGAAATGGCCATCTGCATATTGACTATACCATTTATCTGCAAGACCCTCCAATGTGGATGGAAAGAGTGCCAGCATTGCATCCTCTCTATTTTGCAAACCTCGTCCACGGCATAAAGAGATGAATCTCCTCACATGATCATCAGCATCCTCATAAGCTTGTCCCTTGAAGGTAGGGAATTTGATGTTTAATCTGGAGAGCAAATGAGAGAGGTCCTCCATTTGTACTGGTGTTTCTTCGGACGTATCTGAGGAGAAGTCTAGGGTTCTCCTATACCTCTCTTTTGACAATGGTGTCGAACCCAAATCAATAGATAAATTTAGGGAAGGCAGAGGGGAGGTAGACTCACTAGTCGTGGTTATGGCTAACTTGTTAAGGCTCCTCCGAACACGAAGAGAATCCTTATCTGCCCGTGTATGGGTCATGTACCTACTTGCAAATGTAATAGGGCAAAAATACCTCTCACAGAAATGCAAAGGTCCCACCGGGCGTGCCAAACTGTAGAGGAGGTACTGGGGTATCTACTTTTATCATAAGTAGAGAACAAAGATTAACTCATCCAGTACGGCGCCTACTCAAGGGGGGTTCTCTTTAGGGAAATATACCCTTTAACATGTCTGTGAGCAGACAGAAGGGTTGTACATACTCTAGAAATATTAATCAACAAATGACCACAGAAGACCATATATTTCTTGATTTGAATCAGATGGTTACAAGGTTGGGCAGAGTGATGCTCAAAAAGTACAAGCTAAGGGCTAACATGCCACTCTAAAAGTAAATAACCTCAATGCAACAGAGTCTTTGCATCAGCTTAAGGGGTCAATTATATGCAGACTAACTCAGAACAATACAAATGGTAAAGGATTTCTCAAGAGAATAGAGCTTAACAACAACACTGACTCACAGAAAAGAAAAGAATCCAAGCCACTCTCTTACAGTATCGTGCTCATAGCCCTCCACTGAGAAGCCTACCCTCTGTATCCACACTATAGAGTAGCTCCTACAATAGGCTTGAAACCACCAAGGGCAAGAGAGGACTTCTGCACGTACGTACGAACCACTGTATCTCTAAAAAAAAAATTGTACCCCAAATGAGCACAAATCCATTGTTTTTATAGGCCCCAATAGGCCAAGAGGGCCTTGCCGATTCCTCACGTCCACTGATCACGCGTCGCGTGATTGCCAAGATTGGAGGGGTAGATCAAATATTCCACTTGATTTGAATTGGATCCTCAAAATAGGCAGTCGTCATGAATGGTTGGCGGCAACACTCATTTCACCACTTTTACTTTTACCACTTACACCTTTATTGTCACTTTTGGATGCAAGCTGAGATCCTTAGTTTGTGCCGCCCGTGATATTTGAATGTCCCTGAGAAGCACATCCTTCACCTAATTTTTGTAGTAGCTTTTGATCCTTCATATTAAGTGAGTTGTGTGGGAGGTGAGTTGTGGGGAGTTTGAGAGAGATTACAGGGTTTTTGGAGGGTTGTGGAGGGTTGTGGAGTTGTGTGGGGTTTGTGGGGTTTGTGGGTTTTGTGGGTTGGGTAGGAATAGGAGTGAGTTATGGGGAGTTGTGGGGGTTTTGGGGTGTGATAAAACATTGATCCAAGATTTCAAAGTTATTAGTGCATCATTGAAAAGTACTCGTCGAGAGCTTTCCAACGATATATAACACTGTAGGGTTTGGTTAAGAAATGATCCTCCAAATATCTATCCAAAACTGTATGAGAGTCTTATGTGAGGTCGTGGAAAAATGTGGGATTTATGGGGTTTGTGGGGGGGGTTGTGGAGTTTTGTGGGGGGCCGTGGGGTGGTGTGGAGTGGTGGAGGGCCGTGGGGTGGTGTGGAGTGGTGGGGGGCCGTGGGGTGGTGTGGAGTGGTGGAGGGCTGTGGGGTGGTGTGGAGTGGTGGAGGGCCGTGGGGTGGTGTGGAGTTCTGTGGGGGGTCGTGGAGTGGTGGAGGGCTGTGGGGTGGTGTGGAGTGGTGGAGGGCCGTGGGGTGCTATGGAGTGGTGGAGGGCTGTGGGGGTGGTGTGGAATGGTGGAGGGCTGTGGGGTGGTGTGGAGTGGTGGAGGGCTGTGGGGTGGTGTGGAGTGGTGGAGGGTCGTGGGGTGGTGTGGAGTTCTGTGGGGGGTCGTGGAGTGGTGGAGGGCTGTGGGGTGGTGTGGAGTGCTGGAGGGCCGTGGGGTGGTGTGAGTGGTGGAGGGATGTGGGGTGGTGTGGAATGGTGGAGGGTTGTGTGGTGGTGTGGAGTGGTGGAGGGTCGTGGGGTGGTGCGGAGTTCTGTGGGGGGTCGCAGAGTGGTGGAGGGCCGTGGGGTGGTGTGGAGTTCTGTGGGGGGTCGTGGAGTGGTGGAGGGCTGTGGGGTGGTGTGGAGTGGTGGAGGGCCGTGGGGTGGTGTGGAGTGGTGGAGGGCTGTGGGGTGGTGTGGAATGGTGGAGGGCTGTGGGGTGGTGTGGAGTGGTGGAGGGCTGTGGGGTTGTGGAGTTGTGTGGGGGGTCGTGGAGTGGTGGTGGTGGTGGTGGTGGTGGTGATGGGTGGTGGTGGTGGTGGTGGTGGTGGTGGTTGTGGGTCGTGGTGGTGGTAGTGGTGGTGGTGGTGGGGGGTCGTGGTGGTGGTGGTGGTCGTGGTGGTGGTGGTGGTGGTGGTGGTGGGTCGTGGTGGTGGTGGTGGTGGTGGTGGTGGTGGGGGGTCGTGGTGGTGGTGGGGGGTCGTGGTGGTGGTGGTGGTGGGGGTGGTGGTTGTGGTGGTCGTGGTGGTGGGGGGTGGTGGTGGTGGTGGGTCGTGGTGGTGGTGGTGGGGGGTGGTGGTGGTGGTGGTGGTGGGGGGTCGTGGTGGTGGTGGTGGTGGGGGTGGTGGTGGTGGTGGTGGTGGTGGTGGTGGGGGGTGGTGGTGGTGGTGGGGGCTGCGGGGGTGGTGGGGGAAAAGGAGGGGACAGTGGAGTTGGAGGGGGTCGTGGTGATGGAGGGGGCCGCGGGGGTGGTGGAGGAAAGAGGAGGGGACGGTGGGGTTGGAGGGGGTCGAGGTGACGGTGGGGGCCGGGGGGGTGGTGGGGAAAAGAGAGAGAGAGGAGAGAGAAAAGAGATAGGGAGGGAAATGCCGCGATACATATACAAAAACCACCTAATGAAATGCTTTATGGATCAAAATCAGATATTTCTAATTGTAGATTTTTTGGAAGCATATGTATTGTTCATGTTGCACAATACTTAAGGTGAAAGTTGGATCCAAGGTCACAGAAAATGATTTTCATTAGTATGGCAAAAAGGCAACTAGGATATAGATGTGTGAACCCAGATACGGGAGGTAATTAATTCAAGAGATGTTATTTTTCATGAAGATAGATCTTGGTCTCAATACATAGAATTTAGTTCCAAGGGAACCTAACATCAAGGTAACCAGTAACAAATGGGTGTATAGGATCAAGACAAACAGTGATGGTTCAATAAGTAGATATAAAGCAATGCTTGTTTGTAAAGGTTATGCACAGAGTTATGGCATCGATTATGAGGAGACATTTTTTTCTGGCCAAGATATCAACAATAAGGACATTAATAAGTGTTGTTGCAAGCAAGGTATGGAATCTTTATCAATTAGACATCAAAAATGCATTTCACAATGGTGATTTAAAAGAAGATGTGTACACGGAGCAACCAGCAAGTTATGAATATCTCAAGAAGCCTACACATTCATGTAAACTCTTCAAAGCATTGTATGGTCTTGAGCACACTCCAAGGGCTTGGGATTTTAGATTGGTAAAGTTTCTTGAAAAGCAAGGATATAGGTGTTCACATGTAGATACTTCTTTGTATGTTAAGGTTGAAGGATCATTGATTGTTTATATCTCAATTTATGTGGATGGCTTATTAATAACAGGAAACCATGAACGTGACATAGCAAGGATCAAAGCAGAGCATGGATCTCAATTTAGAATTTCAAATTTAGGAGAATACATGTATATTCTTAGGATTGAATTTATGAAGAAAGAAGATGGTGTATATCTTCTACAAAGGAAGTATATTTCATATTTGTTAAAGAAATATGGCATGGAGCATTGCAAGAGTATCAATAATCTGATGGAACCTAAAATGAAGTACAATGTCGAAAGTGGTGAACCTTTAGAAGATCCACTTATCTATAGATGTTTGATTAGTTCTCTTATATATGCAACTTTAACAAGGCCAGATATTACATTTAGTGTAAGTTCATTGTCTCAATTCCTAAACAAACCCACAAATGTACATATACAAGCAACTAAAAGGGTCTTGAAATATTTGGAGAGTACATTAAATGAAGGTTTGGGCTATAAATATCATCAATTTATAGATTTGAAGCATATAATGATGCAGATTGGGCAGGAAATAAGGATGATAGAAGGAGTAGAAGTGGATATCTCATATTTTCGGGTAATAATTTGGTTTTGTGTGGTTCTAAAAACAGCCTACAGTAGCACTTTCAAGCACAAAAAATGAATATAAATGTTTTACAAATGCAACATGTGAGATTATGTGGTATTTGAAGCTTTATGATGATATGAATCTATCTACATCACGTCCACTGCTCTTTGGAGATAATTTAAGTTCATTACAGCTCGTGTCTAATATAGTGTACCATGCGAGAACCAAACACATTGAAGTACACTAACACTATATCCAAGAGAAGGTGGTGAATGAAGATATTAATATTCAACATGTTGCAACTAAAGATCAATTAGGAGATATACTTAGAAAAGCATTGGATCCCTAGAAGCTCAAGCGAATCAAAGTTCTACTTGGAGTCAAGTCTTTGGATTTAGAGCATGAGGGGGGCAATGTTACATATGAACAAGCTCTAAACTAGTTTTTTTTAGTCTTAAAGATTTGATCATTTATTATAAATAACATGTGGAGGTGCTCACATCTCTAAATTTAGAGTAAAGGCATATCCAAGTAGATAAAATTAAGAAGGAAAGGAGAGGTGACTATTTTTAGACAAGGAACGGGCTTCTATTGATAGCCTCTGAATAAAAAGAGTGGTTCTCTTAGTGTAGGTGGCCAAATTCAGTGATTCTTGTTGCATTAGGAAGCTTAAAAATTTTACTATTTATTATACATATAGATCAGGTTTTGTACTAAATGCAATGATAAACATCCATGCAAGTAATCATTTTTGTAGATCTACTTTCTTGTGTGTATATGATGTCTTATTAGAGACATACCTCATCAAAATTTCATATCTCAGTTGTTGTGAGGAATTTTTGAGTGATTTCACTTGAAGGTGTTTCCTTATATCAAAGTGTTTAATAGATCTTTGAGTTTTCATACTTTCTGTTAATATCAAAATATTTCATAGATCTTTGAGTTTTCTTGCTGCTTTACATCATTTTTCAATGTATTCCTACCTTGCTATAGCAGGCCACCACATACCTTGACTTCAAACCATTTAGTCAAGCTAAATTCCATGTTTTTTTATGTTTTTTGGTTCTTAAAAAATGCTACTCATAGTATAATTTCAGAATATATGATTGGTTTTAATGAATTCTACTCAAAGAAGTTTTGGTGATTATTTTCTAGTGTCACTCATTTCTGTTTTCGTGAAAGTTTGCAAGAAAGTTATATTTGTAAAGTTTGGAAGTATTTGTTTAATCTTTTGAAGATCTTGGGAGGTCTCATCACTTCTTGTTGTGTACTTTGATGTTGCAAAGGACTAAAAACTAAAAAGACCTTATTCAAGGATTGCAAGGGCTACAAAACTCAAAGAATGCACCACCTAACCCATGATATCTATAGACCCTCTTCTACATTTCTAGGGATCCCATTTATCCTTAGATCTCCAAAACCACTTGGATACCGGATGTCGAAGTACATGTCTTGGGATCCCATATGTCCCAAGCTCCCAAAGATTCCATATGTCCCAACACAATGTATCCCATATGTCCATGGAATAAAAAATCACATGGATGCCATATGTCCATTAGAACCAAGGGATGACATATGTTTGACACTTGGATGCCATATATCCAAGCCATGTCTGAGGATCCCATATGTCCTTATATCTAGAAACCCAATCGAATAAGTGATGCCATATGTCACTAGTTCCCCACATTAAGAAATAAAGGGTCATCACCTTGGGGAGGGAGAGGGGGTGTTGAGAGCTCCATGCTTCCTCCTTTTGTCCAAACCTAGAATCATTCTCATGCAAGTTTATGTTTTCAACATGCAAGGATATTTTCCATCCACTCCATATAAGGACAACCTCTATTTACTCCTCACAATCTAATTCACACAAGCTCTTGGCAAGAGTGCCCTCACTCTCATCATGGAGTCTTCATGGTCATAGAGCATTGTTTGTAAGACATTTCCATTTTAATTTATTTATCATGTTTTTTATCTTATGTTCCTTCCTCTTATCTTTGTTAGATGTGTGCATGTGAGTAGAGTACGAATGGTCTTTTGCCATTTCAATTGATACTATGGTTATTTTGACTTTTATCTTTTTCCTATTTTAGTTTTAGTTATATAAAGAGTTTGAAGGAAATCTCTAACTTTAGGATCACTTTCGATAAACCTTCTTTGCTAAAATTACAAAACTAAGGCAAAAAGCTACTGACAAGTTTCTACCACCTAGAACATTTGTCATCTCTACTCATCAATCTTATCAACTTATCAACTACAAAATCGGAAGTTTTTGGTTTTTTGGAAAAGTGATTTAACTATCAAACATGAATATATATATATATATATATATATATATATATATATATATATATATATATATATATATATATATATATATATATATATATATATATATATATGTATATGTGTGTATATATATATATGTGTGTGTATGTATGTGTGTGTGTATGCGTGTTGGCTTTAGAATGTGCATCATTACAAGTTTCAAATCTTGAATACGTCACTCACGTAATCCTAAGCTTAGTGACAAAGGAAGTTGCTTAAGTTAACTCAGCTCTTGTTTTCTTTATAGTATCTTTGTGTGTGTTGTGTGCAAGCAATGCCAAAAATATCTAAAATTGCCTCATTTTCGGTATTCTTGCATCTCCTCATCAATAGATCTTTAACTAATCGTGTTTTTTTTTTGAAAACGTAGGTTTAATCTTTCATTATTCTTTGGGAAATGTGAATGATAGTGAAGTGTGTTTATCCATATATCTATGTGCGTCTAAACATTATTAGAACTATCTAGCTAAGAATTGTTTTCGATACTCTTGTTCCATATTTATCACTTTGTTTTGGTGATGGTTAAATCCTTCAAGTAATCTAGGACTCGGAAATTGGAATACTTTTAAATTTCATTTTCTATTTAATCTTTGAGAAATATTGAATAGAGTGAAGTGTGGTCAATATTTGACTAGATATTGTGTTGAAACAATCCACACAACTGGTAGAAATTTATTTTTTGCTTGTGGAGATCAACATTATTTGGTACATTTTTTCATAGAGAATATTGTAGAACCCTTAGATTGATCCAAACTTTCATTGAGATTCGCAATATGAGCAATCAAAGAAACAAGCATTTTATGACACTTAGGTGAAGACGAGAATATCTATAGAGTCCATTTATGCTTAGTTCTTACATATGGGTTGAATTTAATACGCCATTAGTACTATTCGAGCACTTAAATTGTTATAGGAGCTCCAAGGGACTCTTAAGAATATCTTTCAGGTCTTGGGGCTAAAAGGAAGCTTCTATCAAATATTTATCAACTTCAATCGGTTCCATTACAAGCTCACTTAGGGATTGTCTAAAAGTATAACAAATTCACCATGAATTTAGACAAACAAGTATGAACGGTTTTGGTTTAGGATATCAAGATGCATTTATAGGTAAATCCTTGTGGGGTTTGATACTTGGATCTAAAACAACGGCCATATGAGTATATGTTCCCACCAAGGAATAATTAAGAGAAGTTAGATATTCTACAACTCATATTAAGGACAAGGTAATTGAGAATATACTTCCTCCAACAATTTTAATAGTATTGTTCTAGCCACGATGCAAATATCACTTCAAAAGAACTCTTTAGGCAATACATAGTACAAAGATAGATAATGCTACAATCACCTCTAACATGTTCTTTTTCTATTTTCGTATGAAGCAATGGCATGGAAATATGCTTCACATTAGATTGTATACCAAATAAACATTGGTTTAGTAGAAGGGAAAAATAAATTTATCGCAAAATGAGCTTGAATAATGATGAAAGAGATCAATATGCTGAATGAATATTAGGATAATTTGGCGGCTATTCGAGTTTTAATAATGGATAGATATCCAACATCAAGTGTACACACATCTACACCTTACGAAGCAGAGTATGGAATAAGACCAGGTGTATCGCACCTCAAAGTATCAAAGTCTATACGCCATGTCTTTACACACACTAATTTAAGCACAAAATTGGATGCTATCATAGACAAATGTGTATTCATGGGTTATGCAAGTTTCATAAATCCAAGGATCACGGGGTAAAGATACTGAAGTATGTCAGCTTGATGAATCTATACCATGATATGCACCTTTTGAAGCTATGTAGGTATACTCAGACAATGTGATTAAAGTTCTATATTGGAAAAGGGACGAACCTTTATGTAAATCATGAGGAATCAAAGAAAAAGTAGGTGGATCGAACCTAAAGGAGAAGAAATGAAAATCAAAAGGCCAAGTTACACAAAAGAGAGCCTATTATATGATTCTCTTATTGAGGAGGGTTATGTAGTCTCAAATCACACTAAATAACTCTTGTATGGTACATGGACGACTATATCCTTCCAAATGCTAGGGTCTCTCAAAAAAAATATTTATTTCTTTATCCATGAATTTTAAAGTCTACAATTTGGAGATAAATGAGACTAACGATATGGGATGCATTTTGATGCCACTAATGCGTATAAGTACCACTCATAAAGCCGGATTTCAAATGTTGCGGATAGTTCATGGACTCAATTCGTATAAGTAAATGAGATATTTTTTCTCAAAACTCATAACTTATAGGGCAAATAGGAAATTTCAAGATTACCCACAAGAGTTTTAGGGAAGCATTTAACTTTGAGTCCTATGTAATAAGGATCGATAGGATTGTGGCAACCTGAGTAAAAGGAAGAAATAGCACCACCATTTTTCATGACTTGGAGCACAATATGTTATAAGATCATGACTTTGAGAGTAGCACTTGCAATGTGACATAAACAATTTTATTTCTTGGAAGTTAATCAGCATAAAATAAGATAGAAATCTATCTTACATTGCATGCAACACAATCAAGATAACAAAAATCTTGTTTGTATGATGCATTGGATCAGAGATAATCTATTCTCTACTTCCACACAGGTGATAGAGAGAACATCCTGTACTCCATAATACAGTTGCTACTATATGAATCTTATATAGATTACTAGATCTTAATGAAAAATACATGCATGCTTATGGTATGGTAGAAATTTAAGAATTTATAAATAATCATACGACTATAACATGGAAGTAAAAAAAGTCTTCTACCCGAACCACGTGTCAAAACATGCACTTCACAAAGAATTAAAAGAGTGAAGAATAAAATGTAAGTTATACAATGAAAATCATGGACTTACATGAGGACCTAAAAGAGGCTTAGATTCACCTTCCAAGGCTCCACATGATTTTGAAGAAGAAAGAGAATTGCTATAAACACTAGAGATAGTTGCAAGTACATTAGAGTCTAATTCCATGTTGGCCCAAGAAAAGGGAGAAGGCAAGAGCTACAAGTCCCTAACAAGTATAGTAATTTAAGATTGTGAGGAAGAAGAACTCGAAATGAGGGCTTCCATGGACAAACAAAAGAACTTGGTGAAAACGGTTATTAAGATCAAGGGCTTCCATAGACAAATTAGTGAAATTGAATAAAGAGATCAAGACCAAAATTTGGTCACCTATCAATGAATTCATTGACTTAGAAGATTTAGAAATAGATTCAGGAAAACAAACACTTAGAAAAAAGAAGAAGCTAATTGCACCATCACCCACACTTTCATCACCACCTTGATTACGAAACACAAATTAGAATTACTATGAAATCATTTCAAATTAAGAGGTATCACAGTAAAAAAAAATGTTTTTGAAATCCACAAACCACCTAGCCTCTCATAATTGCACATTGGGATTCCATGAACATGTTTTTCACTCCACCTATTGTCTCTAAGATTCCAATCACCCCCATTGTATCCAAGTAGATTCAAATTGTATCTGGGGTGGTATCACCAGGAACTATTGCACCCACTTCATACTAATGTTTGAGCTCTGAGGAAGAAGAGGAACAACATAATGAAGAAGAGGAAGCTTGGAGCACAACAAACTATGGAATGTATGGCCAAGTGGTTGTACAAAGATAAGTGACTCATAAGGGTTATAGAATTATATGCTAGTCGGGTGGGAAACCTCCTTAAGAGGGAAAAAGTGCCACGACATACCTAGATGTGATCAAACTCATCATTACCAAAATATATCAAAAATCCTCCTAGAAGTGATGTAGTGAAAAAGTAGCTTGCAATCTGGTATAAGGAAATGGAAAGCTTTGTGGAAAAAAATTTTGATCTACAAAAAGATGTAAGCCCAAAGATTTTCTAAAATCTTCCAAATTCTCCCTAGGTAAAACCTTTGTCAAAAAGTCTACAAGATTATCTTGTGTGGGTACATAATACAAACTCATATCTCAACAAGAGAACCTCTCTTGACATAATGCTAGTGCACTTCAACGTTACGCTAGCATGGAACTCAAATTGAGTCAAGGCAGCACTAGATTATCCCCTCTCACTAGAATAGACTGCATCTTAGAACTAAACTCTGATTACAAAATCACCCACATAGGGGAACTAATACAAGGATATCAAACTATGACAAGAAGTCCCACAACGGAGGATTGGGAGGTGTGGGCTAGAGATGATACAAGAGATCCCACAACCTAGGATCATAGGGATGAAGCAAGATATCCAGGCTAAATGAAATCCCTTCAAGGATGTATGTGGCCAAGTGGTCCTTATATAGATGTTCAAGGTTGGTTATCAAAGGTGTTTTATCAAGGGTGGTTACAAATTGATGATGTCATTGATCCAAACGAGGGCCCCCGAATATCACAATCCACCAAGTAGACAATAGATTTTAGATTTATGGCATGTTCGACATTCAATCAAAGCACTAGTTTCTCCAAATTTGGAACCAATCATGAGATACAAAAAGTCACATGGAAATTGTGGGGTAGGATGGTTTCCTTTGTCCATGACATCACCTACCCCGCAAGTGACAAGTTCCATGAGGCAAAATCATGTTCTCTACTCTCGACTTCATTGGACTTTCCTTATGAAATTCTTGAACCTTAAATGGTGCTCTGGAAGGTTTCATGCACTTTCCCAAGTATGATCACTGATCCTTTCCAAAGAACAAGTTACTCCAATCTTCCTTCAATTATTATGGAATCCAAGACATGCTCAACCTGAACTCCTTCCTGATCATCAATCTTGATATTTGGTGAGGGACTAGGTCTCTCCTCCCTGAATAACGAGATCTGTTATGGTTCCAACATGGACACATCGAAAAAAATGGATGTATTCTCATGGTACCTAGTAACTAGAGCTTAAAAGTGATCTCATTAATCTCTACCAACCTTGGTGAATGGACCAAATCTATGATGGTGTAGCTTTGCACATGGCCTTGACTTATGAAAAGGATTTATGAGTAACCACACGTTATCCCCAATGCACTTTCCCAAGTATGATCGCTGATCTTTTCCAAAGAACAAGTTACTCCAATCTTCTGTCAAATATTATGGAATCCAAGAAATGCTCCACTTGAACTCCTTCCTAATAATCAATCTTGATAATTGGTGAGGGACTAGGTCTCTCCTCCCTGAATAATGAAATCCGTTATGGTTCCAACATGTACACATGGAAAAAAATGGATGTAATCTCATGGTACCTGGTAACTAAGCTTAAAAGTGATTGGATTAATCTCTACCAACCTTCCTGAATGGGCCAAATCTATGATGGTGTAGCTTTGCACATGGCCTTGAATTATGAAAATAATTTATGAGTAACCACACATTATCCCCAATATGATAGGATGGATTTTAAACACAATGCTAATATGTATACTACTTAGATTTTTCTTGAACTATATGGATCTCATCCTTGAGTTTTTTGTGAATATCCATAAGGTAGTGGGCCTTATCTCTAGCAACTAGTTTCTTAACATGATTTGAGAGTGGTATATCCATCCTTGAATGTTGTCCATAATTTGCAAAGAAGGGAGTCTATTTGGTAGATATATGAACACTATCATTATAGGCAAACTCTCCTAAGGGAAAAAGCTCAAACCAATCATTTTGATGATAGTCAATGATAAAATGAAGATATTGTTCTAGGACTTGATCACTCCTCCATCATTCTATGGATGATTGGGTGTAGAAATTTAACATGAATGACAAGGAGGTTGGAAAGACTTCTCCAAATGCTAGATATGGATTGTAGACCTTGATCATTGACAATATCATCTCGTAACCCATGATTCCTAAAGATGAATCTAAGAAATATTCTAGTAGTGGTTTCACCTATGATTTCCTTGGTCATTGGAATGAAGTCATTGGAATGAAGTGTGTCACCTTTGTAAATCTATTCATTATAACAATAATGGAATCATACTTATCCAACCTTGGTAGATCTGTGATGAAATCCATAACAATGAAGCCTATAGCTTTCCCATGATAGGTAAAGATTGCAAGATGCCATGAAGTTTATATCACCATACCTTAGATCTATTGTAGGTATTATGGGTTCACATAGATTCTCGGACTTCCTTTCACATAGGACGCCACCAAAAATCCCTTGATATGAGTTCTTTTGTTTCATTCATTCCAAAGTTTCCTTTTCTTAGGTTGTCATGTTGATGTTGAAAGACTTGGATCCTTTGCTTATCTAGAGGGATATGCAATAGGTTCTTATAAATAGTAACCCATCCTTTTTGTGGAACTCATTTACTTCTTGAACTTTTCCTTTTTGAATTTTTTGCTTGATGCTACAAAAAAATTCATCATGTGGTAGTCTCACGAATCAAATGATTAATGAAGGTTGAATCTTCATGTTGGCTTCAGTAATACACTCCCTTCTTCATCAATGGCTTTTTCGCCTTTCTTTGGTGAAAGGTAAGGTCTTCTTGACAAGGCATTTTCCCAACATTGTTGGCAGCTTGGATGGTATGTTATAACAAATTCGAACCTAGATGATATTTCCTTCTATTGAGGATGCGGATAGTCATAAAGTACTCTAAACTCTCATGATCTGTATACATAGTAACTTTATGAGCCACTTCTTCTAGATGGAGAGGCGAGGTATGAAAGGCATTCACTATCGCAAGAAGTTCTTTTTCATGGATCTCATAATTAATTTCTAGAGGGGAGAATGATATGCAAGTCGATGTAAGTATCCATAATCTCCATGTTGTTAGAGAATGGCCCCTAAGGTGAAGTGTGATGCATCTATCCCTAGGAAGAGAGGCTTGCTAGAGTAAACAATGGATTGGAATTGGAGTCTTTGTGAACTTTGGTTTCAAGTACTAGATAGCTTTTCTTTCTTTTTTGGACTATGAGAATTTTGCATTTCTTGTAAGGTTTGTAAGAGGTGTAACTTTCATGGAGTAATCTCTAATAATGTTCCTATAAGATTTTGAAAACCCCAGAAAAAATTTTATATCTCGAACACATGAAGGTGGTTTCCAATCGAGGATTTTCTTGATCTTCTTAGGTCCATAAAGATCCCTTTTTTTGAGACAATATATCCTAAAAACTCCACTTTTTTTTTATGGAAAGAGCACTTCTCCAATTTAGGTTACAAAACTTTTTCTCTTAACTTCTCTAGAACTAATTTTACTTGAAATTTGTGATCCTCTAGATTTTTAGAGAATATCAAGATATCATTAAGGTATATTACCACACAATAATCTAAAAATTCTTGAAAGAGATCATTCGTCATATGTTGAAAGAGGGCTAGATCATTTGTGAGACAGACTAGCACAACTACATTTTCAAAATGCCCATACCTTGTTCTTAATGTTTTCTTCCATTAATCTCCATCTCCCATGCTGACAAGATTGTAAGCTCCTCAAAGGTCAATCTTCATGAAGAAATTTTCTTTTCCAAATGGTTTAAACAGTTTTGATATATCTAGTAGAGGATATCTGTTTTTCTTAGTGACTTTATTTAGTCCACAATATTCTACACACATTTGGAGAGTCCCATTCTTCTTCTTTAGAAATAGAATAGAGGATCCTAAAGGAAACTTTGAGTGTCTGATAAACCTCTTGTCTAGATGCTCATCAATATTCTTGTGTAATTATGTAAGCTCCTATGGGTAAAGTCTCTACATTTGTCCAAAGTGTGGTTGTGTTCCCTATGGAAGTTCTATGGAACAATCATAAGGTCTTATCTCTAAGAGGATAACTCCATTCTTCTTTTCAAAAATATATTCAAAACCTTGGTATTTGTCAGGTAGCTTTACTAGATCATCTTTCTTGGACTCTTGAGTTGATATGACATAGATCAAATATATTGGTCCCTTCCTCACTACATGTATGAAGGCCGGATCCTACATATGTCACATTCTTTTGGATATCTCTACGAGTGATTTTATTCTTTTAACACCTAGTTTTTGGATTATGTTTCCTTAGTGAGGGCATTCAAATGATAATAGGATTTATTTGACATGATATTGCATTGAAACATATGTGGGAATATTCTAAGATGCTAGAGGTCATCCATCTACTACGTCAACTACTACTCGTTTGTTATTTTGAATTACTAGAATCTTGTGTTTCTTAATCAATCCTTCATTGATGAAACATGAAGAGGTACTTGAATCTACTAGGACTCTATGGGAAAGGCTCTTGCTAGGCATTATTATTGTGACCAAGGCAAGAAATGTTTTTATGGGTGTTGATCAAATTATGAGACCCTTTTGTATATCATATTACAGATGTATGGTCTCATTTACAACTTTGACTTCCTCGTTTACCAATGTGATGTGTCATATACACCTCAAAAAAATGGATTTGTACAAAGAAAGATCATGTCTCTAATGGAGATGGTGAGATGTATAGTCGAAAATTAAGATTTACCACAAAGCTTTTGGCGTGAGAATCTTATGTGTGCAACATATCTACTTAACAAATATCCCACTATAGCATTGCAATAGATCATTCAAAATGATGTTTACCATGGTCATAAGCCATCTATTGCTCATCTATGTGCCTTTGGTTTTCTAGTATATGCACTAGTACCTGAAAAACAACACAAAACACTAGATTGCAAAGCATTTAAATGTACTTTTGTTGGGTAGAGTTTTGAAAGCAAACACTATCCTCTATATCATCCATATACTAAACACATTTTAGTTATTTTTGATGTTCTTTTTGTGGAAGATGTAGTTTAGCCATTACTTTCATGTTCTAAGCAGACATGAGATAGCTCTAAAGATGTACACTTTTTTGCCTCTTTTTATAGGTGGATAGTCAAGTGTTGATCCAAATGGAGCAACTTCACAACTTTTACAAGTTCCACATGATGATTGAGATCATCCCATTTCTAATGTAGATTTACATGATGCACTTGTTGATCAAATATCTGATATAGAGGAGGCAAAAACTATGTCTAAATGGATTGTGGGGACTTAAAAAGATAGCAAGCTAGATACATCTCTATCATATCATACTCCCTCAAGGTCTCATAGTGCTTCTTTTGCATCAGATTGCTATGTGATTGCTACCTCTAGTCTTTTTGATGAAAATGAGTCTGTTTCTTTTGATGGAACACAAAATTATGAAAATTTGATGGATGTTATGCAATTAGAATATGATGCTATTTTGAGGAATGGTAGTTGGTCTTTATGTGATTTTCCTTTCAGCAAAAAGTCTATTGGCACTAAATGGGTATGCAAGCTGAAATGTAATCCTCATGAATTTTTTCAGAACATCATGCTCGAGAAATGCATTGATTTATTGATGAGACCTTTGTACCCACATGCCGAATGACCACAATTCATAGAATATGTGTACTTTTAGATCATCATGGTTGCAATGTACATCAGTTGGATAGTAAAACTCCATTTCTAAATGCTGAATTACATAAAGAAGTGTATGCATTTCAACCTTGTAGTTTGTGTAGAAAGGGCATGAAAATAAAGTGTGCAGGTTGAGAAAGGCATTATATGGTTTGAAAGAAGCACCACACGCTTGGTATGAAAAGATACATGCCGACTTGATTGAACATGGGAATTTCCATCATTATTTAGGCATTCAACTTACGCAAATCAATGGGAATAGCATTGTTTCAACAGAAATTTAATTAAAACATTATTGCAGTGTTTTTGCCTTGAAGATTGCAAACATATTGCCAATCCTATGGAGAAATTTTTAGGATTGAGTCTTCATGATGCAGGAGATGCAGTGATGCTACTTTCTTTTAGGAGGCTATTGGATGCCTGATATGCATAAATCAACTTGATATTTAGTTTCTTCTCTCTCAAATAAGCAAGTTTATGCATTGCCCAATAGTCAAGCATTGGGATGCAATTAAGAGCATCTTTTGGTACCTGAGTGGTTCCTCCCTACTTGTATTGTTTTATCAAAAGGGGATATCATTACCGCCATATTTACATGGTTCTTCTAACTCATATTGGGTTGGTTGCTATGAAACTATCATTTTCATTCATTTTTTTTGCTTCATGCTTGGTAGCTCATGCATATCTTGATTGAGGAAGAAGTAGCCTACTATGACTAGTTCTAGTTATGAGGCTAAGTGCAAGGCAAGTTTCACATCAAGTGTTGATTGTGTGTGGCTTAGATGCCTTTTGGATGATTTGGATGTTGGTCAATCTTCTACCACCACCATATTTAGGTACATTTAGAGCACATTGTGAGTTACGAGGAACCCTATTTTCCATGTTCACACAAAGCACATTGATGTGCATTATCATTATGTTAGGGAGAGGTTCTTTGCTAGAGGGATTGGTTTGGCGTATGTGCCCACACAAGAGAACATCGTAGAACTTTTTACAAAGGGTATGCCTAGGGAGAAGCTTGAAGCTTTGCACAAAGCTTTGGGCTTATTTCCTTTTGCGGAATGATATCTATCCACATAGCCTGCCACTACCTTACACCTGTGTCAGTTCCTTTTTCAGTGCATTTTTCCTAAGGAGGATTTATTCATCTATTTTGGTAGTGATGTGTGTGAACACACTTAGGACCGTTGGGGCAAACTATTCCCTCTTTATGAGTTTTTTCCCAAGCTTATATATATGTCTATGACCCTAAAGAGTCACTTATCTTTGTACATTCACTTGGTAATTCATTCAATGTTATGTTGTGCTTCAAGCTTCTTCTTATTTTCTTTTGTTCTTCATGTGCTTGCCCTGGCATTAAGCTCCAAGATGAGGTTGCATATGGATGTACAATTTTACTTGTTGGATAGATCAGAAGAACTTCGCACGATCACCATCAAAAATTTTTGGCATGTGAACCTTCAGTTTGTTCGTGAAGGATAAACCAAGTTGTTGATTCACTTGAATGCTTCCATGATTTGCTTGAAGATTCTTGATTCCTTCTTGTAACTCTTGGAGGAGTGTGCCTATATGGACGGTATGCTCCATCTCGACTTGTGTCTATCAATGAGTTAGTTCCTTGACTCATTGCTAGAGACTCAAAAGCGATTCGACAATCTATTCAACTATGTTTTCTATGATGCATGATCTCGAATAGAGTAGTCTTGCAAAAATATCAAGGTTGCACTAGATTATGCTCTCTCACTAGACTAGAAAGGATTTTGGAATTGTACTTTTGATTACAAGATCATCCACATAGGGGAAGTAATACAAGAATATTCAACTATTAGAAGAAGTCCCACAACCTAGGACTTATAGGTATGGACAACTAGACTAGAGATGATACAACAGATCCCACAACCCAGTGTCCTCAAGAATCGATGCCCAAGTTTATGAGCCATCCCAAAGCAATGAAAACAATTCAAATGGAAAGATATAAATATCAATAAAAACGGGTAGTCTCTAGCATTAGTTTTGATCTCATTGAATATAGATCATTTCTTAATCTACTTGTATGTGCATGATTGAGAATTGATTTTCTATCTTTAATTTTACGTCATATGTGTCTACAGAGTGCTTAAGAAAAAGAAAATTATTGACGCAAATATGTGGAGATGTGTTGGTGCACAAATGTATGTACTCATGTGTAGTGTGGGAGAGAATGTGTGTACACATTTATATGTAGATGTGCTTGAGCATGTGACTTCCAAGTCATTTTTATTTGTGCACTCAAGAGTGTAAACTGTCTCCAAATAGAATTATAAAAGTAATGTGGGTAGTGGCAATGGAGTTTTATTTAAAGTAGAAATGAGGAAATCATTGCGCTCAAATTTTCTTGGCTTGCTTTTACAAAGGCAAATCGGTGGCTTGCTCATATATCATATATCTGTATGTGCATAAATCAACGTGTATGAGCTTGTACGTTGTGTATGTGAAAATGTGTGTGTGCGCTAAAGTGTATGTATATGCGTCTAGTGAATTTATGTGGCATCTATGTTTGTATATGTAAATCTAAACTAGTCCATGTACCTACATAAGTGTAAATGGTTGAATGTGTTCCTAAAATGTGCTCATACGTTTGCGTCTGTGTGTTATGGTTGCTATATGCTCCATGTGTATGTGTATGTGTATGTTTATGTGTATGTGTAAACCTTTGTCTCCATATGTGTGTGACTATGCACATGTGTAACTATACATGTATGAGTAAATGAGGATTGTGTGGGTTTGTGTGTGTGACTAAGCATGCGTGCCTATATGTTAGTAAGTGTGTGTATGTGTGAGCATATATATATATATATATATATATATATATATATATATATATATATATATATATATATATATATATATATATATATATATATATATGTATGTATGTATATATACATACGTGTGTGTGTGTTTGTGTATGTGTGAATGTGTACCTGTGGGTATGTATATGTATGTGTGACTGTGCATGTATTTTAATGTACATGGTTTTTTTCATGTGAATATTTATGGTTATCTGTATATGTGAAGGTGTATGTTTTTTATGCTATGTCTCTGGTTATATAGCTATACAAATGTGCGTCAGTGGTATTGGTATTGTGATGATCCTTGTGTATGCTCTGTATGAACTTTTGCGGTGGCGTGAGTGAATTGTGTGTATGATGTGTAATAATTTTGTGGTATGAAATGTGTGTGTATTTATAGTACGAATGAACATATTTGTGTGCTTGTGCAAGTAAATTATAGTAAGTAAAAGTGTGCGCACGCGCTTCTGTGTGTATATATACTTGCGTGTGTGTTTTGTTTGTTCTTATGAGTTTTATTTTTTTCAAGTTGGAGGGAGAAGAGAGAGAACTAATTGCATTCCTTTGTAGTTTTATCCGCTTGTTTCCAAGGCTTGAGCCGTCGAAGAGAGAGAGAGAGAAAGAGCCTCTACACTCTTACTTCCACTAGTCTGATGGATTGAGGAACTGATTCTCCAACTCGTTCAGACGTACGTGTGGAATCACTAAAAAGGAAAAAGAAGGCTTATGAAGATGTGACAAAGAATTCGAGTGTTAGCAGCTTTCTTTCACAAGGCTTATGAAGATCTGACAAAGAATTCGAGTGTTAGCATCTTTCTTTCACAAGAGAGAGAATGGGTTTCGTTTTCTCTTAAGTGATTGAAAGAATTTATTTTAATTTATTTATTTATATCTCAAGGTGTTGTAACAAGAAAATCCACAAAGTGTTTCCAACATGATATGATGGCTTTTTGTAAGGGATTACACACAACCTTGTTCAATGAAGGTAGGACCTTCCCAATGCCATTATATACAAGTCCATGCTATTCTCAAAAGGTAATATATCCCATGTAATTTCTTTCTCCACCACGATGTGAAAAACCAAGAAAAAGAAGATATCCAAGGCATTGCTCAAGGAGACTAACAAGGCATTCCCATCAAGCAAATAAGAAGAAGAAAAAGGCTTCATTATTCAAACAAAAAAAAGAGAGGAGCCAAAAAAGATTTCATTGATGCATCCAAAAAAAGATGCAAGATCAACAAGGACCAAGAGGAACAAAGTGTTACATAAGAACAAGCTCTAAAGTAAATTTTTTAGTCTTACGAATTTTATTATTTATTATAAATAACATGTGGAGGTGCCGAGAGCTCTAAATTTAGAGTAAAAGTAGATAAAAGTAAGAAGGAAAGGAGTGGTGTCTCTTTTTAGACAAGGAAGCTTCTTCTGTTGATAGCCTCTCAATAAAAAGAGTGGTTCTCTTAGTGTAGGTGGCCAAATTCAGTGATTCTAGTTGCGTTGCAATGCTTAAAACTTCTACTACACATGTAGATTATTTTTGTACAAGATTCAATGAGATATATCCCTCTTCAAAATTTCACATCTTAGTCATTATGAGGTCTTTTTGGGTGGTTTTACTTGGAGAAGTTTCCTTCGCTCTTATACTTTTTGTCTATATCAAAAGATGTCATAGATTATTGAGTTTTCATGCTACTATACATCATTTTTCAATTCGGATAGTTAGTCATACCTTGTTGTAGTGAACCTCAACATAACTTAACTTTAAACCATTACCATGCTACTTAAAGTCTTCTTTCAGGATAAATGATTATTTTTAACTAGTTTTACTCAATGAGTTTTTGGTGATTATTTTGCTACAGCCATCCATTTATGTTTTCTTGAAAGTTTGCATGAAAGTTTGATTTCTAAAGTTTGGAAGTATTTGTTTCATCTTTTGAAGATCTTGGGAGGTCTAGACCATCACTTCTCGTTTTTTACTTTGATGTTTACAATTTTGTAAGCATAACATTATGGTATCATAGCTATTTGTTTTTATTACAATCTTCATAAATCTTATTGAATTAACTCCTTTGTTTACAACAATTCAACATGGGAGATTTGAGTGCATTGATTAAGAAGTTATCAGATGGGAGAAATTAAAACCAAGTGGGCTCCGCATGACGGGGATGCGAGGTTTATCAACCTCTTCTATAACTCCATGTAAGCTTTGTAAGGTCTACCATGTAGGTAGGACTTCCTGAAGTGTTTGTGCTACCCTTGCGTTGTGGGATTTGGGGGGTCCCAAGGGCACTAGTCCCATTCACTTGTATTCTTTTTTTATTTAATTAAAGTCAGGGAGAGTAGGCATTGCCGACCTCCCTTTTATTAAAAAAAATATCCCATGTGATAATTTAGAATGGAGTCTTATCTCATTTATAAAGGTCTCTGGGATTGATAATAGGTATAAAAGTGAAGGCAGTATTAACAGAAGATCCTACACAAGCGGATCAAGGAAGAGCGCAAGAATAGATCAAAAGAGACAGTAGAGTTCTATTTATTATATCACAAATAGTTTTGAATACTATGCTTGGACATATGAGACGTTTGAATAATAGCATAGAAGCCCTAGAGTCTCTATAAAGGTTGTTTGCAACTACCAACAAAGCAAGGGAAACAGAACTTATTAGTGAGTTGACAAGAGTAAAAAACAAGCCACGACAATCAGTTAATGATTATGTTCTTGAGGTAAAATCTCTTGTTGAAGGATCATTGATTATTTATATCTCAATTTATGTGGATGACTTATTCATAACAGGAAACGATGAAGGTGACATACTGAGGATCAAAGCAGAGCTTGGATCTCAATTTAAAATTTCAAATTTAGGAGAATTGACGTATATTTTTAGAATTGAAGTTATGAAGAAAGAAGATGGTGTATATCTTCTAGAAAGGAAGCAAATTTCAGATTTGTTAAAGAAATATGGCATGGAGCATTGCTAGAGTATCAATAATCCAATGGAACCTAATACAAAGTACAATGTTGAAGATGGTGAACCTTAAGAAGAACTACTTATCTACAGATCTTTGATTGGTTCGCTTATATATGCAGCCTTAAGAAGGCCAGATATTACATTTAGTGTAAGTTCATTGTCCCAATTCATGAACGAACCCATAGATGTATATATACAAGCAGCTAAAAGGGTCTTGAAATATTTGAAAGGTACATTAAATGAAGGTTTCGGCTATAAATATCATGAATTTATGGATTTGAAAGCATATAATGATGCAAATTGGGCAAGAAATAAGGATGATAGAAGGAGTACAAGTGGATATCTGATATTTTCCAATAATAATTTTCTTTCATGCAGTTCTAAAAATAGCCTACAATAGCACTTTCAACCACGAAAACTGAATATAAATGTCTTACAAATGCAACATGTGATATTATGTAGTATTTGAAGCTTTATGAAGATATGAATCTATCTACATCAGGTCTACTACTCTTTGGAGATAATGTAAGTTCATTACAACTCGCGTGCAATATAGTGTACCATGCGAGAACCAAACACATTGAAGTACACTACCACTATATCCGAGAGAAGGTGGTGAATGAAGATATTAATATTCAACATGTTAGAACTAAAGATCAATTAGCAGAAATACTCACAAAAGCAGTGGATCCCTAGAAGCTTAAGCGAGTCAAAGTTCTACTTGCAATCAAAGCTTTGGATTTAGAGCTTGAGGGGGGCAATGTTACATATAAACAAGCTCTAAAGTAGTTTTTTTTCTTAAAGATTTTATTACTTATGATAAATAACATGTGGAGGCGCTCACATCTCTAAATTAAGAGTAAAAGTAGATACAAGTAGATAAAAGTAGGAAGGATATTTGAGGTGTCTATTTTTAGACAAGGAAGGGGCTTCTGTTGACAGCCTTTGAATAAAAAGAGTGGTGCTCTAAGTGTAGGTGGAAAAATTCAGTGATTCTTGTTGCATTGCAAAGCTTAAAACTTTTACTATTTATTATACATATAGATCAGGTTTTGTACTAAATGCAATGAGAAACCTCCATGCAAGTAGGCGTTTTTGCAGATCTACTTTCTTCTGTGTACTTGATGTCTCATCACAGACATACCTCTCTTCAAAACTTCATATCTCAGTTGTTATGAGGTCTTTTTGTGTGATTTCTCTTGGAGATGTTTCATTATATTAAAGTGTTTCATAAGTCTTTGAGTTTTCATACTTTCTATTAATATCAAAATGTTTCATAGATCTTTGCATTTTCTTGCTGCTCTACGTCAGTTTCCAATTCAGATAGTTATTCCTACCTTGCTATATAGGGCCTCCACATACCTTGACTTCAAACCATTTAGTCCAGCTATACTCCACGTTTTTTGATGTTTTTTGTGCATGTATAATTTCAGGTTATATGATTGGTTTTACTGAAGTCTACTCATAGACTCTTTGGTGATTATTTTGATAGAGTCACCCATTTCTATTCTCGTGAAATTTTGCAAGAAAGTTTGATTTCTAAAGTTTGGAAGTGTTTGTTTGATCTTTTGAAGATCTTGGGAGGTCTCATCACTTCTCGTTGTGTACTTTGATGGTTGCAAGTTTATAAATATAACACAGAGGACTAAAAGCTCAAAAGACATTATTCAAGGATTCCAAGCGCTACAAAACTCAAAGAATGCACCACCTAACCCATGATATAGAGCCTTCTACATGTCTAGGGATCCCATATATCCTTAGATCTCCAAAACCACTTGGATACGAGATTTCCAAGTACATGTCTTGGGATCATATATGTCCAAAGATCCCAAAGATGTGTACCAACACAATGTATCTCATATGTCCATGGAATAAAAAATCACATGGATGCCATATGTCCTTTAGAACCAAGGGATGCCATACGTCTGACACTTGGAAGCCATATATCCAAGCTATGTCTAAGGATCCCATATGTCCTTGTATCTAGAAACCCAATGGAATACGTGATGCCATATGTCACTAGTTCACCACATTAAGAAAGAAAGGGTCATCACATGGGGGAGAAGGAGGGGGTGTTGAGAGGTCCATGCTCCATCCTTTTGTCCAAACCTAGAATCATTCTCATGCAAGTTCATTTTTTCAATGTGGAAGCATATTTGCCATCTACTCCATATGAGGACAACCTCTTTTTACTCCTCACAAGCTAATTCACTCAAGCTCTTGGCAAGAGTGCCCTCACTCTCATCATGGAGTCTTCATGCTCATAGAGCATTGTCTGTAAGACATTTCCATTTTAATTTATTTATTATGTTTTTTATCTTTTGTTCCTTCCTCCTTATCTTTGTGAGATGTGTGCATGTGAGTATTTTAGCACTAGTCTTTTGTCATTTTAATTGATACTATGGTTATTTTGAATGTTATATTATCCTATTTTATTTTTAGTTATACAAAGAGTTTGAAGAAAATCTCCAACTTTAGGATCACTTTGGATAAATCTTCTTCTCTAGAGTTCTATATCTATATATATATGTGTGTGTGTGTGTGTGTATTTGTGTGTATGTATGTATGTGTGTATGCGTGGTGGCACTAGAATGTGCATCATTACAAGTTTCACATCGTGAATAGGTCACTCACGTAATCCTAAGCTTAATGACAAAGGAAGTTGCTCAAGTTAACTCAGCTCTTGTTTTTTTTATAGTATCTTTGTTATTTTAGCCTTGATGATGGTTGAACCTTCCTCTTGATTGTGTGTAGCCACCTATTTGGAAACCTCTACCTCTCCGATTCTTAAAGTTGTTGTAACACTCATCTCTGGTATGATTTGATAAACCACAAAGATTACATGGGGAAGAGTTGAAGGGTCTCCCCCTTCCTTTCTTACCTCCTCTGCCCCTACCCCTTGACTTCCTATCTCTTCCTACATAGTAGCTTAAGAAGTAGTACCTTCATCTTCAGTCTTTTTGCTTTTCCCTTTCTCTTTAGACTTGCCTTTATATGTGTATAGGGCAGAGGAATAGTTACCTCTTGATGAATCTCCATTTTGTTCAGCTTGGCTTCATGGGTAATGAGTTGCCCCATGAGTGTGGTAAGTTCTCGAAACTGCATGTCCATGTATAAGTCCATAGTAGTTGTGAAGCTTTTCCATTCATCACCTGCCTTGATACCATTGATTACTTGTCTAACAATTTGCTCCTCTTCAATCTTCTCTCCTATGCTTGCCAATTGGTTAGCCATATCCTTGAATTTGGTCACATATTCTGAAATACTTTGTTTGGGTTGCTTCCTTTGAGTGGTAAACTCAATCCAAAATTGGTTCTTCCTAGCCCTTGCGTTGGAAGAAAACTATGAAGACAATGTATCCCAAGTCTCTTGGGATTTTTTAGAGTTCCCAATGTGTGGAAGAAGGAAGTCAGAAATAGATTTAAGTAAGTATGACCTTGCTAATGCATCTTTGGCACACCATGAGGTTGTCCTTTGCTTCTGAAAATGGGCATCTCCTCATCTCTTGATATGTACCCATAGAGACTCCTTCCTTGCAAGTATGTCTTCATCCTCAAGGACCATGCTTGCTAGTTGTTCCTATCCAATTTACCAATAAAAGAAGGAAAATCATCTCCCATTTTACCTCAAGTTGCTCTCATACAACTATTGTGAAGGATGAATGGACACCTCATGAAATGAGTTGGTACTGCTAATCCCTCCTTTTTACCAGCCCTATTTGACTTTAGAGTTGAGTTGTAGACCTTTATAGCTTTTCAATGACACTAAATAAGTATCTATGTAGTTTGAAGATGATGCTTCAAACAATTTGATCAAAAAGAAAGTTTACAACTAGCTAGTGACCAAAAAGTTATTATTTTGGTCTTGACACCTGCTAGAAGTTTTGCTCAGTACTCATAGTACAGTAGCAATTAGAAAACTTCCTTCTGAGGGTATCTAAATAGCTTAGAGAGCTAATTATTCCAAGTGGAATCACCTAAAATGATAGACCATAAATTGAGCAATAACTTTAACAAGTAGAAGCTTACCCCCGACTTTTTAGGAACTCTATAGAGAATGATGAGTGACCACTTCGAGACCATTTTCTCCCCATTGGCTGAA
Organism: Ceratopteris richardii; assembly: GCA_020310875.1. Taxonomy (NCBI): domain Eukaryota; kingdom Viridiplantae; phylum Streptophyta; class Polypodiopsida; order Polypodiales; family Pteridaceae; genus Ceratopteris; species Ceratopteris richardii. The sequence continues at coordinate 148,726,582 of CM035422.1, forward strand.
TGAAAATTCTTCAAGCTTTGAGAGCTTGTAGTAGACTATGAGCTTGTTTCAACAAGCTATAGAACATTGAAAATGATCGATGGATCACTGAGATATGATCAAGACACATACACCTTTCTGAGTGACAATGACACAGATGAATGTAGATGTAATCATCAATGTAATGTATTATGTAACAATGTTGCACATGATCAGCTTTAGAAAACAAACCAAAGAGTAGTCTATCTAGAAGTGCCTCACATGTTTAGTTAGGAAGATCTATTTTTCTAAGATCCCCCCCTTGTTCAAGCACCACAGGGTGTCCATTGTAGAAAACAAAAAGGTAAAAGATAAGTGGGTCCCTATGAAGGTGACCAAAAGATTATCAATCTTCTTCCTAATTCTCCCTAATCTTTGTATTTGACTAGAAAAACTTCAAACATATTTAAAAAACGAGAGAGAGAGAGGGAGAATATACAAGAATAAAATAGGAGATACAAACGAGACCACAAGGGTGATCCTACCACATAAGTGGGTCCCTATGAAGGTGACCAAAAGATTATCAATCTTCTTCCTAATTCTCCCTAATCTTTGTATTTGACTAGAAAAACTTCAAACATATTTAAAAAACGAGAGAAGGAGAGGGAGAATATACAAGAATAAAATAGGAGATACAAACGAGACCACAAGGGTGATCCTACCAACCATAGGGAATTTAATAAGGAAACAACAAAAAACTATGTAGGTGAGCCAAGGAGCTCAATGATGACTTGGTCCACTCTTGTGGGAGCCACTTACTTTTGAGGTTATTATTTTTTTGTCAGAAAGATTATATGATGCTTCTAAAGGGTTAGGGAGGGGGGGGGGGGGGGGGGGGGGGGGATGGGTTGGGGAGGGGGAGCTCTTAGAGTTCCTACTTCTTCTATAAAGAATGTGAAGGGAAGTTTAAATCGACCATTTTGTTTTGAAAGGAGTGAAAGTTATCCACACATCTCTCCTTCCAAAGTTTCTAATTGACCTTACTTCTAAACATGTCTAAAAGATTTTAGGAGTAGCTGATTGCATCTTCCAATGAAGCGTGTTTCCAGTATAATAACCTTGCAAGACTTAGCCCTACATGGACTCTCCACAAGATGAAGGAACTCCATGGGCACAAAAAAAGAAAAGATTTGAGAAAGTTCTTCATTCCATTGGTGGCATCTTTTACATCATGGTGTGGCACCACAAATTTTAGCATCTTTCACATTGGTCGTGATCCCCCTGTGGAGGATTCACCAAAACCCTCCTAGAGGGCCACTTTCCACAACCCTCCTAGAGGGTGCTAAAGATTTTTCACCTCAAATCCCATCTCATCCAAGACCAATTCAAGCACCATTTTATATTGAAATCTTGAGAACAAAAATCTATTTTGTTCTTGATTCTGTAACTATTTTCAATCCTATTACAATTTATGCATCTAACACCTTTGGGATTTGGATCTTTTTGGCCAATAAGGACACAACTCTTAGAGTCCTACCAAAAATTAATCTTCTAACTTAATCGTATCAATCCTATTCATCCACTCTTTGGCACTTATCAATATGTTCGAACCTTGTCTAATTTCTTCTACATTGACAGGAGACGTGCTTCCATTGGCGAAATCCTTCATCATTGACTTGACGTTTTCATAAAGCTCGTGTTAAGAATTGTTTACCTTTTTTTCTTGCAATATGATCTTTAAATTTAAAAAAAAGGAAGAATTACAAGAAGTTTAGGGAGACCTTGGAATATGTTCAAACCTTGTCTAATTTCCTCTACATAGACAGGAGACGTGCTTCCATTGGCGAAATCCTTCATCATTGACTTGATGTTTTCATAAAGCTCGTGTTGAGAATTGTTTACCTTTTTTTCTTGCAATACGATCTTTAAATTAAAAAAAAAGGAAGAATTACAAGAAGTTTAGGGAGACCTTGCAATATGTTCAAACCTTGTCTAATTTCCTCTACATAGACACGAGACGTGCATCCATTGGCGAAATCTTTCATCATTGACTTGATGTTTTCATAAAGCTCGTGTTGAGAATTGTTAACCTTTTTTCTTGCAATATGATCTTTAAATTTTTTTAAAAAAGGAAGAACTACAGGAAGTTTATGGAGGCAACCAAACCAACTCTAAACTTCTTTTTTAATTTTATAAAAAGCAGTGAAAGTGTGACTAAAGCTTAGCCTTCCTTATATGTCTTATATCATTGAGTGTATAGGGAAAGGCACGCATAGTAGCCATGGGATCCCTAGTATCTCACATAGGGGATAAATAATATGATATCCCCAAAAGTTATAGAGACGAAGACAATGTAAAGGCAAAAGATACCTTCAAGATGGCAAACTCGTTTGATTTTAGTTTAATGAAAAACTTAGGCCCATCGAATGATTTGCACTCAAAACAGTCGAACCTCCATCGCCCCATCAACAGTCAAAAGACCCATCCACTTGACTTAATCTTCTTGTATTTTTTCCTTGTTTTCAATTTAAAATCCGTTTTGACACAAAAAAAATTAACAATACTTAAACGTCTTTCTTAATCTCTCTTTGTCTTTTTTAATCTCTCAAATGTCTTTGTTAATCTCTCTTGTTAATCTCTCTTTGTCTAGTAGAACACAGCATACGTCCTGACCAAGTAGCGAATCAGATTTTCTTTGCTCTGAAATCCGTGATTTTCTCTCTCTCAGGATAAATGTGTGTGCGTGGCATAGCTGCTCCTTTCTTACAGGGCAGAGCCACATTCATAGCATTCTCTGCAAACAGCGGACGATAAACATAACACAAGATTAGAAATAGAATCTTGCGCGCAACGAGGTTGTCATCCTCAATCAGTGACGCACATCTTTACTTTTTTTTTTCTTTTAAGTGTACAACTCTCAAAACACACATCCGACCTTGTAATGTGAGGCATGCATGTTGGGAATCTAATGCCATCCATCCCTAGGCAGTACTTGAACACTGGCCATTTGCTCAGATATACAAGATATACAAGGCACATCCGCTAAACCACGCCTCCTGAATAAATTATATTCGATGCATTTTCATAACCTTCTATTACCAGAATTATTTCTACACAGTAAGCATCACGGTTCACACGTAATACGACTTGCGTTCTTTTTTACCGTCTCGAAAGTGTAGATCAAACACTGTTTACCATAATCTGCAGTTTGGCACTGCAAAACGACTTTTCGTACATGTATCAATTGCTCATATCATGGCCGGAGAAGACGACTTAGACTCTCTCTGGCGAAATCTGCCCCTTATGATTTTCGCGCTCTGTGACTTTCCTTTCCTTTTGACAAAATTACTTTATATTATATATTAAAAAAAGAGAAAATTGAAAAAGAGTTTCCAAGAAGATTTAGGTTCCTTTTATGAGAGATCCATTTGTTTTTACAGCTTGTTAACTTTCAGAATAAACATTTTGTGGTGATTAAAGATTTGTTTTACAATCATTGATTTTTTCACCTACTTAGTATTCATTGCACATTGAAGGCATGTATACTACCCATGTGACCCCTCGTATTCCACAAAGTAGGAGTTAAACACTATTATATGGAGAACTTGATATATAGAAAGACGACTCCAATGCAAAGGAAAGTTTGAAGATGATACATTGGTTCGATTTTAGTTATCATGACCTAAGCCCCATAGAATGATTTGATGTTGAAAGCCATGAAACATTCTCCTCCACCTAAAGAGGTGAAGGACCTAACCACCTAACTTAGTGCACACAATCTCTTAATTTTCCTACTTTGTCCAAAAGGATGTTCTGTTAAGGCCTATTCTCCCATGTTTTAATTAATAAAAAACACTCAGTAATAGAGTGAAGCGGAAAAGTGCCCATGGGATCCTTTGTATCCCACAAATCAAGGCAAGGATTGGACCAAAAGCACTATTAGGGAAGCTTATGAGCATGCTATACAAGGAAAAATTGCTTATTTCTAGCCCCACAACAATGCTTACATCAATGGGGGGGCCCACAAAGTTTTTTAGCTTTTCCATTTGTTCAAATTACCCGATGGAGAATTTTCCATAGCAGAACCATCTTTGTGTTCTCAATGATGTGTTTCCACAGGTCTGTGAAACTATGTTGCCATTTAATAGTGGACCGATTGAGTTCTCTAATTATCCGTGAAGCTATGCAAAGAATGGGTACTAGTTTCAAAATTTTGAATAAAATGATTGATTATAAAATGTCAAGTTGAAAAAAAAAAATACTTGTCCAACTTAATGAAAGATATTCAATCATTCAAGTGTAAATATGAACATCAAGTACAAGTCCAAAGTGTGTCTATTGAAATTCTAGATAAAAAACATTCAATTGACCAATCCCAAAAGGTACATATAGATGGTCAAATAGGTTCAACGATGGACCCATAGGATTTTTTTGGTGTAATCAATTGGATTATATGTTCTAGCAATGTATTGCGTATCAAGATGTTTGTAGAAATAAATTGGTAACTCTATTTCAAAAGAAAATTTGTAATTATCATGTACGATTCTACTTTTCACTTGAACTTAGGATACTTTGAAGAAACAAGATCTAAACCAAGTTCGTTTCAAGAACTTAGAAAGCAATGGAGACAAACGTGATAAGAAATCTACACAATATGAAATTATGATACCTATTCATAATAAAGTAAGAATTTCTTACTAAAATAAAAGTGAACAAATTAAATTGAAATAGAAAATTGAACAAATGTTGCAAGAAATGTTGGAAGATGAAAAAAAGAGTATAATAAGGCAATTGTAGTGAAAACTAAGAAGTGTGAAGAATTCTATGTAATGTTTGATCCAAAGCTTCTGCATAATGACCAATAATTTGATCAAGAGGAAGTTAAGAATTTCAAAGCTCAATTGAACCATGGTACTAACAATTAAGAAAATAGTCAAAGAAACATGATTATATGAAACACGAAACTGATGAGAATAAAAGTACAAAAAATGAACGAACACCTAAGGAAAAGGATAAAAAATGCTTTAATATATTATCAAAAAATCAAAGAAAATATCAAAACTTTCTCAAAAAAACAAATTTTTTGAAACCATTCAAGAGAAAAGAGGATCTAGCTTTGCACAAAATAGAAGAAAGGATAAAAAATACTTGATGGTTGAAGAGTATTTTGAAGATGATCCAATATGATCATGTGATTTTTGTTTCTTTATCGTCTGTTATTTAAATTGTTTTTTATTACATTGGATATTTTGCATTCATATTCTGTATTCTGAAAAAATTCAAAAGCTCATTAATGATGAGCTCAAATCCGAAAGTGAAAACTATTTGACTTGAGTAGGAATGCACTTGCTTGTGATTCTATTTGAAATGATTATAAGCGAGGTCAAGGAATGATTGAGCAATTCAAACTTGAAGCTCAAGTATAATTATTAATTTGATTTGTATAAATAGGAGTATGTTTGTTCATGATGAACATGTTTGGTTGAGATCACAATTCCTCCCTATGCATTCCTCTAGATCACAATTCCTCCCTATGCATTCTGATAGAAGAGAAACATTTCTAGGTGCACAAAGTATTAGAAGTTCTGTAATCAAACCAAAATAGCAAGTTTTCATGTAGTAGCTTGTGAACAAAGTTATCTATTCACTACAACATATCGAGGGTATACCGACGCTGCTACCGAGGAAAATGACCGGGCGTGATTTTTTCACGACGTCCGTGTTAGAGTCGGTATACGCTTCGAAAAGAAAGCGTCGGTATGCGCATCGGTATGCGCGCCGGTATAGGCATCCGTATGTGCACCAGTATTACCAATGCCCATACTAGGTGTACCGACGCCTATACCGATGTCCATACTGGAGCTACCGACACGTATACTGACCACCGTATCTGCACAATTTTTTTTGGGCAGAGTGTGTTGTCTTTTGCTACAGCATGATGTTGTTTAGCAAAAGACAATACACTCTGCCCAACTGAATACATGTTTTATGTACTCTAATGGCAACCAAAACATAAACTTATATGAGCAAAAATGAACAATGAATCATGTACAGAAAGTTGTATATTCGATAAATGAAAAATGTACAAAAGTGTGGCAAAGCACTTCTATATAGGAATAGAATACAAAATTATGGTACATCATTGCCACATAGGAGTGTAATACAAAATTGTGGCAATGTGACAAAACACTTCCATATAGGAATCGAATACAAAATTAGGTTACATCATTGCCGTATGCGAGTGTGATACAAAATTATGGCATTGATCAAAATATTTACACCTACAATCCTCCAACAAAACATATGTATAAAATAAGACCAATTAACATGACATTTATAAACAACAACTAAAAACACGAAACCAAGATTTAACTTTACCTAATCAAGAATATTCTCCCATGAGACGATTGCACCACGTCCCTCTAAGTCTTGTAAGAGTGCAGTCAGTCCATGTCGATATTCATATGATTCTTCAGTTCGTGTGGGCGGACGACCCACTCCCAACTCCTATAATAAATATGCAAAATGTTAGATGGACATACATAATGTGCTTAACACAAACAACTTCAATAATTAACATGATACTTACAAATTGGTAGCGCATACTGTCGTATCTGCCGCTACCTAAATGCCACGTTCCAACCGTATCTAAACGTGTGGATGCCGCATCTCTCTGTTGACGATATCGATCAGGAATATGTTGCTGCTCATCTTGAATCGATTCCCATTCTTCGACATCTAGCCATACAGGCTTTGGTAAGCGTGCTCTAAAAGCATCGCGAGCTTTCGATCGTCGATGAGACATCACCTCACATGTTGTATGCTGAATCCATTCGGAACTCACAATAGGGTTCCCAAGTGCTGGCTGGTACTCTTCGCACATGGATTGTGTGATATGATTTTTAGAGTCCCTATCCTCTCCGCTCCATTTTGACATTACTGAATGACCGAATTCGATGGAGAAAAGTTGTTAAATGCGCTGGCGCATTGACTTTCCAGCCACATCCATAATTTGAGCTCCATTACGGATATGATATATCTTGGAGTCGTCATGATCATGCACCCCCCAAGGTGTACGCGGAGATCCCATCTGATGCAATGTGAAGATCTCATCTCATCCAATGTATATATATATATATATGCATGCTTTTATACATATGAATTCTTATATACATATGCATTCATGATTATATACATATGCATTCACGTATGCATATGCATGCATGTATGCATATACATGCTTGTATGCATATGCATTCATGTATGCATATGCATTCATGTATGCATATGCATTCATGTATGCATATGCATGCTTGTATGCATATGCATTCATGTATGCATATGCATTCATGTATGCATATGCATTCATGTATGCATATGCATTCATGTATGCATATGCATGCTTGTATGCATATGCATATATGCATGCTTGTATGCATATGCATTCATGTACGCATATGCATTCATGTATGCATATGCATGCTTGTATGCATATGCATGCATGTACGCATATGCATTCATGTACGCATATGCATTCATGTACGCATATGCATGCATGTACGCATATGCATGCATGTATGCATATGCATGCATGTATGCATATACATGCATGAATCCATATGCATGTTTGTATGCATATGCATTCATGTATGCATATGCATGCATGTATGCATATGCATGCATACATATGCATATGCATGCATGCATATGCATTCATGCATGCATCAGCATTCATACATGCATATGCATGCATGGATGCATATGCATTCATGCATGCATATGCATTCATGCATGCATATGCATTCATGGATGCATATGCATTCATGGATGCATATGCATGCATGGATGCATATGCATGCATGGATGCATATGCATGCATGGATGCATATGCATGCATGGATGCATATGCATTCATGTATCCATATGCATTCATGTATCAATATGCATTCATGTATGCATACGCATGCTTGTATGCATATGCATGTATGTATGCATATGCATGCTTGTATGCATATGCATTCATGTATGCATATGCATGTATTGCATATGCATATATTCATGTATGCATATGCATGTGTATGCATATGCATGTGTATGCATATGCATGCTTGTATGCATATGCATGTATGTATGCATATGCATGCTTGTATGCATATGCATGTATGTATGCATATGCATTCATGTATGCATATGCATTCATGCATGTATGCATATGCATTCATGCATGTATGCATATGCATTCATGCATGTATGCATGCATGGATGCATATGCATGCATGGATGCATATGCATGCATGCATGCATATGCATGCATGCATGCATATGCATTCATGCATGCATATGCATTCATGCATGCATATGCATTCATGTATGCATATGCATATATTCATGTAGGCATATGCATGTGTATGCATATGCATGTGTATGCATATGCATGTGTATGCATATGCATGCTTTTATGCATATGCATTCATGTATGCATATGCATTCATGCATGCATATGCATTCATGCATGCATATGCATGCATGTATGCATATGCATTCATGTATGCATATGCATGCTTGTATGCATATGCATGCTTGTATGCATATGCATGCATGTATGCATATGCATGCTTGTATGCATATGCATTCATGTATGCATATGCATGCATGTATGCATATGCATGCATGTATGCATATGCATGCATGTATGCATATGCATGCATGTATGCATATGCATGCATGTATGCATATGCATGCATGTATGCATATGCATGCTTGTATGCATATGCATGCTTGTATGCATATGCATGCTTGTATGCATATGCATGCTTGTATGCATATGCATGCTTGTATGCATATGCATGCTTGTATGCATATGCATGTATGTATGCATATGCATATATTCATGTATGCATATGCATGCTTGTATGCATATGCATGTGTATGCATATGCATGCTTGTATGCATATGCATTCATGTATGCATATGCATGCTTGTATGCGTATGCATGCATGTATGCATATGCATGCATGTATGCATATGCATGCTTGTACGCATATGCATTCATGTATGCATATGCATGCATGTATGGATATGCATGCTTGTATGCATATGCATTCATGTATGCATATGCATGTATGTATGCATATGCATATATTCATGTATGCATATGCATGTGTATGCATATGCATGCTTGTATGTATATGCATTCATGTATGCATATGCATTCATGTATGCATATGCATTCATGTATTCATATGCATGTATGTATGCATATGCATGTGTGTATGCATATGCATGTATGTGTATACATATATATGCATGCATGTATGTGTATGCATATGCATTTATGTGTATGCATATGCATGTATGTGTATGCATATGTATTGTGTATGTGTGTATGCATATGCATTGTGTATGTGTGTATGCATATGCATGTGTGTATGCATATGCATGTGTGTATGCATATGCATGTGTGTATGCATATGCATGTGTGTATGCATATGCGTTGTGTATCTGTGTATGTGTATGCATATGCATGTGTGTATGCATATGCGTGTGTATGCATATGCATATTTGTATGCATATGCATATTTGTATGCATGTGCATGTGTATGTGTATGCATATGCATGTTTGTATTCATATGCATGTGTGTATGCATATGTATGTGTGTGTTTATACATATGTGAGTGTGTATGTATATGTATGTATCTCTCCCTCTCTCTCTCTCAACAGAAAACAAAACAATCACTTACATCGATGTAATTGTTTGAATCAAGGTTGTCAAAATCCACTTGAATTTCTCCTTCATTGAATTTCCAAAGATTTGATCCCAAAAATCTCTTGCAAAACTAAAGAGAGAAGATATTAGAAAAGCAAAAACATAAAGAAAGAAAAAAGAGTGCTACAATATGTGCGATCTACTTACCAAAGCGCTAGATCTGTAAAAATAGAGGTGTGCTTAGAGAGAGAGAGAGGGAAGGAGAGGGGGAGAGAGAGAGAGAGAGTTGTTTGAATCAAAGTCGTCAAAATCCACTTGAAGTTCTTCTTCGTCGAATTTCCAAAGATTTGATCCCAAAATCTCTTGCAAAATCAAACAGAGAACATATTAGTAAAGCAAAAACATAAAGAAAGAAAAAAGAGTGCTACAATATGTGCGATCTACTTACCAAAACTTCAGATCTATAAAGATAGAGGTCTATTAAGAGAGAGATGGAGGGAGGGAGAGAGAGGGAGAGAGAGTGAGAGAGAGGGAGGGAGAGAGAGAGAGAGAGTGAGAGAGAGGGAGGGAAAGTGACAAACAGAGATCTGTTGTTGGCGCGCACAAACCCGACAGTAGAAGATGTAGATTCAAAACGCTCAGAATGACGAATTTTGGTTTTGGGCCCGATTAAAAAGATGGCATCGGTATATGCATCGGTATAAGCGTCGGGAATTCTAGTAAATTACCGACGCTTATATCGATGCTTATACTGACGCAGTCTTTCCGAGGAAAAGTGGCTTTCCCAAATTGTCCGAGGGTCATACCGACGCCGACAGCTGACCGTCAGTATTCCCTCGATATGTTGTTGTGATTTTGAATCAATCTTTTGTTATTCATCTTTCAAAGCACAAAAGCTTTTTTCTTGCATAAACGTGAAGCTTGTAAGGTGTACTACACTTCTCAATAGTTGAAGGGCACGTCGTATGCTTGTTAGCTAGACCAACCTTCTCCGTCTTGAACTACAAATTTCTATTATCCTTCAAATTTCGAAGCACTTTCATCTATTAGAGAATATCAAACATTTTATTGGATCCCCTTCATGCTCTCAATACGAAGACCTTTGCCTCTCTAATAATTATCATGTTCTTCTTACATTTTAGCAACAATGATGACACAAAAAAGCTTCCTAGTTTCATAAGGACTCTTCAATACTCTCCCTTCCTTCACTCCAACAAATGATCACTTCCACTTGGGTAGAGACTTATGATACCTACAAATTGTCAGCGAAGTGTTGGAATATGGGAGTCAAAAAATTCTTATTTCTACTTACCAAGGCTTAAAGGAAGATTAAAAATATTCATCACAAGAGACAAGAAAAGTTCTATTGTAGGCTTCAATATCTTGAAACAAGAGTGAATAAAGCTAAGTATCACCCACAAGTGTGACTCCTAAAAATGCGAAGCAAACTTACATTCGAAGAAGAGATTAAAAGAAAGTATCTTAAAATACATACTTAAAGAATGGTCGGTAGGGAAAGTAGATAAACCTACAAAGGAAATGTGCAAAATCTTGCAAAAAAACAATTCAAGGAAGATATTCTCTACGTGATTCACAACAAAGGAGTGAAATGCAACTCAATTGATGAGAATATGCATGTTATTATTAGCCACTTTACTCAACTTATGGGAATGTACACTGTGATGTCCTCACAAAGATGTGACATCATGGCTGCCATCTCTAACATCATGACAAAGAGAGTTTCGCTTAATTTTCGTTACTTTCTTGATTCCACTATCCAAGATGCTAAGAATGGGGAGGTTATTGTCTCCCTTCTCAATGGAAAAAAGCCTAGGTTTGGATGGTCTCACTAACTAGTTCTTGAAGACTTTTAAAAATGTGCTCGTGAGATGGTTGCATATGGTCTCTTTAGAAGCACTACAATTTTGTGTTTTACCTAACTATATCAATAAAGGTGTTATAAAATTGGTTCCAAGAAAAAAGAAAAAATAACAAACAAGATTGAAAACTCGAGGGAGATCATGATGTTGCACACTAACTATAAGATCTTTGCAAAGGTCATGGATAATCTAATTGCATACCATCTCTGATAATTGATTAATCAGAATAATAAAGGCTTAATGAAGTTTTTGTCCATTATGGAGGAAATTAGCGACATGTGTGAATGCCTTGATTTTGCTAAGCAATCATCCCTAGATATTCTTTTCATCAAGATTGATTTTGATGAGGCATACAGTCACCTGGAGTGGGACTTCATTCTACACTCCTTGAGACATATGGGATGCAGGCCCAGAATCATCAAGATGATCTTAACTCTTTTGGGAAATCATTGGCATGTATTAACATAAACGAGCAACTCTCACGTGCAATCAAATAAAATATTTCTATAATACAGGGCTGCCCCCTTGATCCTCTTCCATTTTCTGTTCCCACTAAGGGCCTTAGATACCTGATTTACCATCAAGCTCAACATGGGAAGATCCTAAGTTGCTTCTTCTCAACAACAAGAATGCGATGTTGGTGAGGCTCTTCGTAGATCACACGAATACTTCTATCCAAAATGATAACAATAGCATTGCGACCTTCTAGAAATGCCTTAATATCTTCTTGATTTCCTCTAGATCTCGGATAGACCACTCAAAGACTACTTTCAAGGCCATCATGGGACCTACCCTGTAATTCTTCATCAATCAGGGTTCTGTAGTGGCCCCTACCAGAAAAAGCTTCATATTGTTGTGAATACTGATGATGTATATCTAGGGTAGAGGTGAATTTGGGTTAACATCAAACTTGAGCATAAATGTTTCTACAAGAATGTGATGAAGCTCAACCTAGTGCATCACGCTATGCTGATTAAACCGTATTGCTTTCATGAGTTATTTACTTTCTGGCACGTTGCAGCCGAAAAGAGAGAGTCATAAAAATTAGAAAATACTTGCACAAACTTCCTTTGTATAGTAGATCCAAGCAGATGAGGTATGCCCCATGTTCAATGGGATTTGTGAACGACCCGAAAAGATAACCATGGCTTGGGAATTTAGAACCTTGTGGGGATTGCTGATAAAGTGGGTGCCAAATGGGTGATCAAAACATGGTGAAAGTTGAAAGCTTCAAGGGGTAAGTTAATTATGAGAAAAAAGATCTCTCTCATATATATATATATATATATATATATATATATATATATATATATATATATATATATATATATATATATATATATATGTGTGTGTGTGTGTGTGCGCGTGTGTGTGTGTTACATCCCTTTGATAATTCTATTTAGAACGTGAATGCGATGAACCTTAATACCATCAGTGCGATTGGGCTTTGTGGGCCTGGAAGCGAATCTTCGTGAGCATCGAGTTGTCAAAAGAAAATTTATTCATTTCTATTCAAAGAATTAGCTGCAGATGTTCTTTATGCATTTGACGATTTCCAAGATAAGAAAATACAAAAGGAAAAACTTATTGAAACCTACTCCATAGGAAATAATCTATCAACTCCATGAGTGAGTGCTTCCAAACGATTATGCATGATCCTCGTGCACACAACTTTGTACTCTGTTTCCTTGAGAGAGAGATGTTTCCTTGGGGGGGGGGGGGGGGAGAGTGAGAGAGAGAGAGATAGAATTTTCCCATGCTCCCTCTATGCTTTTCTCACACTATGTTTCTCTCTGTGCGATGGCGCATGTTACTACAGTGTAGCTTGTGAGCTCTCCATGCCACCCTCTGCGGCGCTCGTGACAAGTTTGCTATAACTGGTCAGCCATCTCTTGTGCCTTTCTCTTAGTCACGTGCAAGAGCTAAAGACTACTTTCACTCTTTTCCATAGTTCGATACTGAACTAGTTCGCTCCTCACACATGATGTTCTCCATATACTTCTGATAAGACCCGAAAGGATAAACTTTGAAGCATCTACACCAAAGCATATTACGAAGTCACCATAGTAACAGACCTGTCAAACCATGATATTCTAAGCAACGTGCGCAACCTAATGTATGTCTCTCTCTTTCCTATTGGTATTATTTTGCAGCTCGTTTTCTCTCACGCTGAAGCTATCTCATATAACATTTCTTTGCATAAATGCTCTGCATTATAGAACACTACTTGATATAGCGATGATATCTCAGCTTTGCAAGTCTTTTGCACTTCCCCTATCTAGAGCAGACCACAATGTTTTGTTGTGCCTATTCACTACAACATATGAGGGGCATACCGACGCTGCATATACCGACGGCCACAGTCGGTGTCGGTATAGGCCTCAGAAAATGTCACTTAGAGATACCAACGGTCAAGTGACCATCAGTATGACCATTTTAAACGGATCGTTAGTGTGGCCCGCAGCTGCCGGTATATGCATAGATATATGCGTCGGTATAGGCGTCGATATCGGCGTCGGTATAAGCGTTGGTAATTTACTGGGAATTGTCGACGCCTATACCGGCGGCGAGTTTTAAACATACCGTGAACCCGAGAGCAAAACTTCACATTTTTGCGCGTGTTTGAGTACTTTTGGTTTTCTGTCAAACTTGCACCGCGAACCGAATTGCAACCTGCATTGTCTTGTTCACACACACACAGATCTCTCTCTCTCTACACACACACACTCTCTCTCGGCTTAGATCTCACATCTTGGTAAGTGTTGCGCGTACTGTTAGCATTTGTATTTCTCTATGCTTTAGGTTTTATAATTTCTCTTTTCTTTGATTTTGCAGAAGTTCTTTGGCATCGATTGTTTGGAATTGGACGATAGACGACATACATTACGCTTTGACGACAACGATCCAAAAGAGGGGCATACTTGTAAGTGATTGTTTTATTCTCTATTGATAGAGAGAGAAGGAGAGAGAGAGAGAGAGAGAAAGAGAGAGAGAGAGAGAAAGAGAGAGAGAGAGAGAGAGTGAGAGATAAAGAATAATGAAAGAAAGGAAGATAGAGATAGGAAAATAGAGCATACATACACACACACATTTACACATGCATACATACACACATACATGTACACACATGCATACATACACACATACATGTACACACATGCATACATACACACATACATATACACACATGCATGCTTACATACACATACCTATACATACATGCATGCTTACATACACACACACATATACACACATGCATGCATACACACACATATAAATTTACACACATGCATACACACATACATACACACACATATATACACATATGCATACATACACATACACACACACATATACACACATACATACACACACACATATACACACATGCATGCATACATACACACACATATACACACATGCATGCATACGCACATATACACATATACACACATGCATACATACACACACATGCATACACACATACATACACACATATATACACATATGCATACATACACATACACACACACATATACACACATACATATATACACACATATACATTCACACACACACATATACACACATGCATGCATACACACATATACACACATGCATACATACACACACATGCATACACACATACATACACACACATATATACACACATGCATGCATACAATATATACACACATACACACACATGCATGCATACATACACACACATATGTACACATGCATACATATAACACACATATATACACACATGCATACATACACATATATACAAACATGCATGTATACATACACACACATACACATACACACACATGTATACACATGCATACACATATACACACATACACACACGTACACACATATGCACACACATGCATGCCTACATACACACACATACACATACACATACACACACATGTATACACATGCATACATACACACGCACACATGTACACATGCATACATACACACACATATATACACACATGCATACATACACACATATAATCCTATTTTTATTTTGAAGTTTTTTTTTACATCAAATATATAAAAATAGGATTAGTGTTTTTACGCTATTTACACATACATACACATACACATATAATATATATATACATGTATATACACATGTATACAAAAATATACATATTTTAGGTCTAGATATTTAAGATTAGGGTTTTAGGGTTTAGACATACATACCACTCAATTATATTTATATTAAGAAAAAATATAGAGAAAAATAAGAAAAAAATTTTGAATATATAAATATATATATATATATAATATGATTAGGGGTTTTTAGGATTAGGGGTTTAGATTTTTATAGGTGTTTAAGTATTTAGGTTTTAGTATTTCACATTTAAGTCTAAGTCTTTCTGATTAGGGTTTTAGGGTTTTAATACGTAGATAACATATATACACAAACACACATATACATATAATACATACATACATGTAGATACACATGCATACAAAAATATACATATTTTAGATTTAAATCTTTAAGATTAGGGTTTTAGGGTTTTAACACCTACATAACATATATGCACACATACACATGCACATATAATACATATATACATGTATATACACATGTATACAAAAATATACATATTTTAGGTCTAGATCTTTAAGATTAGGGTTTTAGGGTTTAGACATACATATAACTCAATTATATTTATATTAAGAAAAAAATATAGAGAAACATAAGAAAAAAAAATTGAATATATAAATAAATATATATATATATAATATTATTAGGGTTTTAGGATTAGGGATTTAGATTTTTATTGGTGGTTAAGTATTTAGGTTTTAGTATTTCATATTTAAGTCTAAATCTTTAAGATTAGGGTTTTAGGGTTTTAACACCTACATAACATATATACACACATACACATACACATATAATACATATATACATGTAGATACACATGCATACATATTTTAGATCTAGAATTTTAAGATTAAGGTTTTAATTAAATATATAAAATTAAATATATAAAAATAGGATTCCGTAAGGAAAAAGTCTGAATATATAAATAAATATATATATAAAATAAGATAATTATATACGTAAATAAATATAAAAAGAACTAGTGTTTTAAATCATTTAATTAAACATATATAATTAAATATATAAAATTAAATATATAAAAATAGGATTACATAAGGAAAAAATCTGAATATATAAATAAATATATATATAAAATAAGATAATTATATACATAAATAAATATAAAAAGAACTAGTGTTTTAAATAATTTAATTAAATATATAAAATTAGATATATAAAAATAAGATTACGTTATGAAAAAATCTGAATATATAAATAAATATATATATAATAGGATAATTCTATAGATAAATAAATATAAAAAGAACTAATGTTTTAAAAAATTTGATTAAATATTTATAATTTAATATATAAAAATAGGATTAAGTAAGGAAAAAATCTGAATATATAAATAATATATATATATATAAGGTAGGATAACTATATAGATAATAAAATATGATAAGAACTAGTATTTTAAATAAATAAATGAAATATATATGATTAAATATATAAAAATAGATTTAAAACTAATCATTTAAATAGAGTGAATATATACAATACACAAACACACATACTTATACACCTATCTATATGCACATATATATACATATACACATATATATACACATGCATACATATATATACATGTTTTAGGTCTAGGTCATTTGGATTAGGGTTTTAGGGTTTTAACACCTACATAACATATATACACATATACACATACACATATAATACATATATACATGTATATACACATGTGTATAGAAATATACATAATTTAGGACTAGATATTTAAAATTAGGGTTTTAGGGTTTAGGCATACATATAACTCAATTAAGAGGAAAAAAATATGAATAGATAGATAAATATATATATATAATAGGATCAATCAAGAAAAAATCGAATATATAGATAAAATAGGATAGCTATATAGATTAGGGTTTTAAAATTAGGGTTTTAAGTTTTTTTAGGTATTTAAGTATTTAGGTTTAGTATTTCAGATTTAAGTCTTTAAGAGTTAAATTTTTAGGTTTAATAAAAAAACAAATGTTCTAAAATGTCCATATTGTAGCAGATGGCTTCTTTGGATCCTGAAGAGAGAATGGCATGTCCTTGCACACTATCCAAGTATCAAATTTATCAGAAACTATGGATTTGTACTGCACATGTTAGAGAGTATGGATCCTTTGATAGGAGTCGACTGGAAAACCTATGCTATCATTCGCATGGTCCCCCAGGTGAGCAGATGGACCCAAACGCCATTGCACCGGTAACCTCTCGTGGACAAAAGAGAGCACATGTATTGGATCGCTCATGGTAGCACTCCTCCCGGCCTCACTCGTGGTGGCCTTACTCCTGCCGGCCTTACTCCTGCCGGCCTTACTCCCGCTGGCCTCACTTCCGCCTGTGTCACTCCTGCGAGTGGTGCTACTCCCGTAGGAGGTATGTCTCCTAGCTTTGTGACTCCACCACAACCATCTCTGCAGCCATCTCCTACTAGGTCTACTAGTAGACATGTGCGTTCGACACCTCAGCGCGATACACGTTCTAGCCCGTCTCATAGATCGAGGTCATGCTCTGGAGCAGGAGGTTCTAGGAGTGGATCTAAAGGAAGGTATGGAGGTGGAGGAGGCGGTTGTTGTGGAGGCAGTGCGACGGATGTTGTGTTGCCCGCTTCTACTCCTAGGACGAGTACCTCAGATGTAGGTACGCCACGTAGTACACCACGTGGAACACCACGTACACCTTAGGGTGTTCATGACCATGATGACTCCAAGGTGTATAGTATCCGAGATGGAGCTCCGGTGATGGATGCGGCTGGCAAAGCAATGTGTGCACACATACGACAGCTTTGCTCCATCCAGTTTGGACACTCCATCATGCTGAAATGGAGTGAACAAGATAAAGATCGGAAGAATTATATCACATAGACGATTTACCAGGAGTTTCAACCAGCCGATGGACAGTCTATTGTCAGTTCAGAGTGGATTCTACACACCGCACCTGAGGTCATGTCCCATCGACGATCCGAGGCTCGTGATGCTTTCAGAGAAGGCTTACCAAAGCCTATATGGTTAGATGCTGAGGAGTGGGACATGATTCGTGACGAGCAGCAGTAGACTCCTGATCGATATTGCCAGCAGTGAAATGCCGCAGCCACACGTTTAGATACGATTGGACCGTCACATTTGGGCAGCGGCGGATATGACACGATGCGTCATGAGTTTGTAAGTACCATTTTATTTATTGAATTTATTTGTGTTAAATTTCTCCTGTATGTTTCTCTAATCTTTTTATATTTGTTTCAGGAGCTGGCAATGGGTCGTCCTCCAACACGAACGGAGGAGTCTTACGGATATAGTCATGGGTTGACTACGCTATTGCAAGACTTGGAGGGACGCGGTGCGGTAGTTTCATGGGAGCATTTGCGATGAGGTAATTAATTTATAAACTTGTTTTTTACTTGTTGTTTGTAATTTTCATGTGAATTTATCTCATTCCATTAATGTTCTTTGTTGCAGGACTGTTGATATGGAACGTTCTTTGCATGTGTATGGCAGTGGAAGACCAATATTTTGTATTTGATTTTCATATGGCAATACATTGCTTTGCCACATTTTGTAAAAGCGTCATATATGACAGTGGTTTGCCACACTCTTGTACATGCTTCATTATTGAAATATATAGCTTCTTTTGTACATGGTTCATAGTTCATTCTAATTATCTCTTTTGTGTCCAATAATACTTTGTTTCATGAAATTTCGGTTGTCATTAGAGTACACATCACATGTACTCGGTTTTTTTTGGGCAGAGTGTATTGTCTTTTGTTAAGCAACATCATGGTAATGTTGTTGTAGCAAAAGACAAAACATTCTGCCCAAAAGAAAATTTGCAGGTATGGTCATTGGTATATGCGACGGTACTCCCAGTAGTGTCATCGGAATAACCGTCGGTATACCCAGCAGGCGATGGTATAGGCGATGGTATGTCCAGCACAAGCCTCGGTATATGCACCGCTATGGGTGCCGGTAACACCGATGCATATGCTGACGCATATACCGACGTATATACCGATGCATATACTGAGGCTTTGGTACCGACGCGCACACCGACCTTTACACCGGTGTCGCGGCAAATAAAGCTGCATTCATTTTCCTCGGTAAAAACCTCGGTATACCATCGATCTGTTGTAGTGATTGTCATCCCATGCATTATTAGATCAAGTGTTATAGAGAGGTTCATATGGATACTAACAATTTCTCCTACGAATAAAGGCAAATAACCATAGAGCATTCCCCTAAGAAGGGTTTGATTCCTAAGGAAAATGCTAGACAAAGAATGTTGGAGATAGTGAAATGGAATAAGACATCCATGCTAGGGTGAAGTTTCTATTGGCATATATGCTAGTGGACGAAGGGAAGTGAGAATGATGAGCTATATTCTTCCATCATAGAAATACGAATAAATCTCAATGTGAAACAAAGTTGATGAATAGAAGGAAAGAAAAATTGATGCTAATCATGCTTAATGCAAAGGAAATAGACTATTGCTTAAAAGCACTCTTATCTTAAAGATGTGATATGGGGGAGGAAAGGATTAAGAATGAACTACATGGATAGTGAAGAACATAAGACAATCATAAATAAAAAATCATAAGACAATCATAAGACAATCATAAGACAATCATAAGACAACATAAGACTCTAATACCATGTTGACATGACAACAGACTACTTCTACTTTACTCACATGCACACGTCTAACAACCTAAGGAGGAAGGATTAAAAGATAACAAAACATGATTAATGAATTATAATAAAATGAATTACAGACAATGCTCTATGAGCATGGAGAGTGCAAGAGGAGAGTGAGGGCACTCTTTCCAAGAGCTAGAGTGATTGAGCTTGTGAGGAATGAAGTGAGGCCCTCCTCATATAGATTTGAGGGCAAATCTCCTTGAATATAAACAAAATTGCATGAGAATGATTCTAGGTTTGGACAAAAGTGTGGAGCATAGAACTCTCAATAGTATCTAGATATCATAAACATTTACAAATATTATAATCTCTAGAAAAAATCAATGATACATTAACTAGTTTTTTTCATCTACATATTACGATTCTAAATATATCTATCAATATATGACATAATGTAAACATATAATTTTACAATCAGCTATCAAAAGATGGAATTCAAATGATAAGATCATTGATCATATAAATCATTCCTAATCTATCCATATTTGAAAAAAATAAACAACCTTCAAATTATTCTTGATAAAATATATTGACTTAAAAGTATCAATGATTTAGAAAAGTCTATCACAACCTAAAGAAAACCAAAAATAATTCCACTGAACGACTATTAATGATCAAAACACCCTCAAATTAAATATTGTAAAGTAATAATTGTGATACCAACAATTTTGTTATCTTGTATATTTATTATAAACCTTATAAAGAATATGAAATTAAGAAATAAGAAACTCTTTCATGAACCACATGTATACTTTTTAATATCTAAAATAATTAACCCTATTCTAGGATAAGTGCTCAAGTTAAAACATCTTTTGAAAATTTTTTACTTCATACCTTATTATTACTAATTTTTTTCAACAGTTACTTATATTATAAAAAAGGAAAGAATACAAGATGGATACCAAATGGATAATTAAAACTTCAATGTTTGCAATGTTACCCAATTTTAACTAAGAGAATATTAGCAACCTTTATACCAAGTTTATATTCTCATATGCACAATAAAATCCATTTATGATCACCTCAAATCGATATCTGAACAATGCTTTACAAATTAAAATATACCATGTTCGAAACTAGCTGAATAAATAGAGAGACAATGAGCAATGGTTCATTACAAAGAAGCATAGGGTAAGGATAAAGTAGTAGGGTGATACATTGTTGGTTTCCTAACTCTGGTGCTATTCTCGATGACTCCCCATCACTTTTTGTAAGACTCCACAGACTTGCACAACTCATGAGGAGCGTTCGTACCTCCAGTTCTCTGTCACATGGAGTTCAATGATTAATTCGCCGCCAAGCCGTGTACATCCTCCATCAAGTCTCTCTCTCATTCAATTATTGGTTGAGTCACCTTGGGTCTACACAAGGGTGCCACATGGCACTCATGTGTGAACCCATCTAAATGGAGTTAAGAGGTGGTTCACACTTCCTCCATTTTTTGACTCCATATAACATTTCCTTCCACTTAACTCCATTTTTGTCCTCAAAAATGGTACTAGAAGGTCTACAAGAAAGAGATAATCAATGGAATAGTACTCCCACTAAATCTCCATGTATAAAAATACATGGTCCTGTCTTCGTGTTGTTTCCCCATATCCTTCCCCTTAAGAAGACTCTTGGGAAGGTAGTCTAAAACTGGGAAACCGTCTCTGAAGGGTGCTAACCCGCTCCCATGTGGCACTCTGTTCTAAACTATCTTTCCACTTGACTACACACTCTTTATATAAGTGACTTCTCGTCCGTTTCTCTCGAGTGCGTAGTATACTCTCAGGATCATGTGGAATAGACTGAACTGAACTATTACCTCACTATCTAGAATGAGGTTGTCAAATTCACCCAGCCTTTTCTTAAGCCAGCTAACATGAAAAACTGGATGGATTTGACTATTCTCTCGAAGTTGGAGCTGCTAAGCCATCTTTCCTATTCTCTTAAGTACTTGGAAAGGTCCACAATACCTTGGAGATAGTTTTGGACAAGGTCCCATTGTGGAGGTGAACGCAATGAGGGTGGATCGGGTCCTGTCGTGGCACACACAGGGTGTATGAAGCTAATGACTGTTGAAAGGTTTAAGGACATGAAAGTGAAATTAATGTTGATTATGAAGAAGAGAGAGATGTTGAAATGATTATGGGAATGGGATTGTAGGAGTGCAAGTTAGATTTATGAACATGACTGATAAGAATGAAAGAGAACCA
The DNA here is from genome assembly GCA_020310875.1 of Ceratopteris richardii. NCBI lineage: Eukaryota > Viridiplantae > Streptophyta > Polypodiopsida > Polypodiales > Pteridaceae > Ceratopteris > Ceratopteris richardii. The sequence goes on from CM035422.1 coordinate 148,749,160, forward strand.
TACACACGAATCAAATTTGGAAGGAAGAATGGTCCATTGAAGGAGCTTCTTAAACACTTCCTAATTCTAATCCATATGCATAGTCTTCTTTGGATGATATGTATGCATGACCAGAATAGATGGAATCCTTACGCATAAATTAGTTTCGAAAGGAAGAATGGTCAAATATTGGAGCTTCTTATACACTTTCAGAAACTAATCAATATGTATGGGTATGTATGGATTATATGCATGCAAGTGTATTATGATGATAGAGTTTACTCACAAGCTCAATGAAACATCCTCACTAGTTCAACGCAATGTTGCGGAGCCTTCTCACACATAGAAGAAAATAGAAGACATGTAAAAATACTTAAGAGACTGAAAGACAAGAGAGAAGAGACAAGTGACAAGTGACATGAATTAAAAGGATTTGAATTAAGTTACATGTATAAGATCGTCGTGGTACGTCAAGCTAAGCAGTCTACTAATCAAAGGCAGTTTCGACCTTCAAACCATGACAGTTCAACCGAATGTCACACGTAAGAAGGCGAGTTCCACTTCATTGACCCTATGTATGTCTAGGCTCGTAACGTCTAACTAAAGAAGTCTAAGACTCATTAAAACCAACTCTAACTCACTCACACGCTCCACCGAGGGTGAGTCAAGATAGAGATGCTGGTTTCAAGAGCCTATCCTAGATTGGAGTTCTAACTTAAATTTGAAACTAGGTACTATACTCATACTAGCCCACCTTGGATCCTCAGTCGCTCAACCGAGGGTGATCGTCTCAAGGAAACTGTAAGCTAGCATGAGCCCTATGGATGCCTAACAATGATGCCCTAGGAGTTTGGAGGGAGGTTTATATAGTTTTTTGAATGAATTTGGGCCCTTGGATTTAGAGAACTCAACTCTCAACTTTAGGATCACTACTTTCGATTACAACCATTTGGTTAATCAAATCAATGGCTTGGAATTGTTCTTTCTATCAAATCTAGCGTAAAGGAGTGAAATTTAGGCACCTTCATTCTCCACCATTGGATCTGGGGATGATATGGACCGTTGGATCAGTGCTGACATCAGTTTGGATAAGATAAGCCACTATTTTTGGAGAAAAGTTGCATTATTGATATTTGATTATGAAAAAAGTCTTCATTTATGGAAAAACTCGTGGATCCTCCTTGCTTTAAGCATAAGTGCATCTCCACCCTTGAATATGAGCTCATCTTGATCGTACAACATGGCTCAATCAGCTTTCACCATGTGGTGGCCCTTCAACCCTTCAATTTGCTTAAACTAGAAAACTGCGATGATCCTGAAAACTAGTCTTTGTGCTCTTTGACCCTCCAAATAGGCTTTGATGAAGATGAAACTTTGTAGGACTACGTTTCCAAAGAACTCCTTCAGGAATATGCAAAAAAACTTCCATCTGAATCTTCCTTATACAAGTTTGTCTACATTTGGAAGCTTGCAAGGTGGCATTAAGGTCTCTAGGAAGCTCTGATAGCCTTGAAACTTTGTACAAATATGTAGCCACATATGTTCTTTATACATGCCAACCATATGGCTAACATAAATTTCTATACAAGAATTTGTAGGGTCAAACTAGAAAAATTACATTTTTACAAAATGAACATAGCATATCAATGTGCTACAAAATCCATTTTCTGCTTAAATTTGGGCTATAGACTGCCTTTGACAATCTTTACAAGTATATGGATTTTCATCGAATTTGGTGACAATGAAATTTTTGCCCTAATTTCCTAACTTTGACCAGCTTTGACCGCTACCATGGACTTTCTTGATTTCTTTGAAACTTTGTATGTGAGCTTCCTTTGACATCCTTGATGCATCCTGGACTTCTCGAGGAATTCCGGCTACCTTCACCAAATATGTTTTTTGTAGGCCTTCACAAGTGAGAGAGGAGAGAAAATCTCGACGACATTCGCCCCCACTAAACCTACGGTTCCTCCGGAAGCGCCACTCTAGTGTTCCTAAAAAACATAAGTTTCAAGCATCATAATTGCACATTGGGATTCCATGAACATGTTTTTCACTCCACCTATTGTCTCTAAGATTCCAATCACCCCCATTGTATCCAAGTAGATTCAAATTGTATCTGGGGTGGTATCACCGTGAACTATTGCACCCACTTCATATTGATGTTCAAGCTCTGATGAAGAAGAGGAACAACATAATGAAGAAGAGGAAGCTTGGAGCACAACAAACTATGGAACGTATGGCCAAGTGGTTGTACAAAGATAAGTGACTCATAAGGGTTATAGAATTATATGCTAGTCGGGTGGGAAACCTCCTTAAGAGGGAAAAAGTGCCACGACATACCTAGATGTGATCACACTCATCATTACCAAAATATATCAAAAATCCCCCTAGAAGTGATGTAGTGAAAAAGTAGCTTGCAATCTGGTATAAGGAAGTGCAAAGCTTTGTGGAAAAAAATTTTGATCTACAAAAGGATGTAAGCCCAAAGATTTTCTAAAATCTTCCAACTTCTCCCTAGGTAAAACCTTTGTCAAAAAGTCTACAAGATTATCTTGTGTGGGTACATAATACAAACTCATATCTCAAGAAGAGAACCTCTCTTGACATAATGCTAGTGCACCTCAACGTTAGCATGGAACACAAATTTGAGTCAGGGGAGCACTAGATTATCCCCTCTCACTAGAATAGACTGCATCTTAGAACTAAACTCTGATTACAAAATCACCCACATAGGGAAACTAATACAAGGATATCAAACTATGACAAGAAGTCCCACATTGGAGGATTGGGAGGTGTGGGCTAGAGATGATACAAGAGATCCCACAACCTAGGATCATAGGCATGAAGCAAGATATCTAGGCTAAAAGAAATCCCTTCAAGGACATAAGCTAGATAAAAGAAATAACTAGAGTGGATTTGATATTACAAGATTACAACATGGCAAGGCAAGATGTGAAGGATACTAGAGTAGGAAAGCCTAGAATAGAGAATGAGATTAGAATTCAAACTAGAACTTGGAAATTACTTACTTGGAGATCACCAGTCCTTGAGCTCTTAGAACGGGCATAGGCAAGATTGAGGATGTATGTGGCCAAGTGGTCCTTATATAGATGTTCAAGGTTGGTTATCAAAGGTGTTTTATCAAGGGTGGTTACAAATTGATGATGTCATTGATCCAAACGAGGGCCCCCAAATATCACAATCCAGCAAGTAGACAATAGATTTTAGATTTCTGGCATGTTCGACATGCAATCAAAGCACTAGTTTCTCCAAAATTAATTTGGAACCAATCATGAGATACAAAAAGTCACATGGAAATTGTGGTGTAGGATGGTTTCCTTTGTCCATGACATCACCTACCCTGCAAGTGACAAGTTCCATGAGGCAAAATCATGTTCTCTACTCTCGACTTCATTGGACTTTTCTTATGAAATTCTTGAACCTTAAATGGTGCTCTGGAAGGTTTCATGCACTTTCCCAAGTATGATCATTGATCCTTTCCAAAGAACAAGTTACTCCAGTCTTCCTTCAATTATTATGGAATCCAAGACATGCTCAACTTGAACTCCTTCCTGATCATCAATCTTGATAATTGGTGAGGGACTAGGTCTCTCCTCCCTGAATAATGAGATCTGTTATGGTTCCAACATGGACACATGGAAAAAAATGGATGTATTCTCATGGTACCTAGTAACTAGAGCTTAAAAGTGATCACATTAATCTCTACCAACCTTGGTGAATGGACCAAATCTATGATGGTGTAGCTTTGCACATGGCCTTGACTTATGAAAAGGATTTATGAGTAACCACACATTATCCCCAATGCACTTTCCCAAGTATGATCGCTGGTCCTTTCCAAAGAACAAGTTACTCCAATCTTCCGTCAAATATTATGGAATCCAAAAAATGCTCCACTTGAACTCCTTCCTAATAATCAATCTTGATAATTGGTGAGGGACTAGGTCTCTCCTCCCTGAATAATGAAATCTGTTATGGTTCCAACATGTAAACATGGAAAAAAATGGATGTATTCTCATGGTAACTGGTAACTAGAGCTTAAAAGTGATTGGATTAATCTCTACCAACCTTGTTGAATGGGCCAAATCTATGATGGTGTAGCTTTGCACATGGCCTTGAATTATGAAAATAATTTATGAGTAACCACACATTATCCCCAATATGATAGGATGGATTTTAAACACAATGCTAATCTGTATACTACTTACATTTTTCTTGAACTATATGGATCTCGTCCTTGAGTTTTTTGTGAATATCCATAAGGTAGTGGGCCTTATCTCTAGCAACTAGTTTCTTAACATGATTTGAGAGTGGTATATCCATCCTTGAATGTTGTCCATAATTTGCAAAGAAGGGAGTCTATTTGGTAGATATATGAACACTATCGTTATAGGCAAACTCTCCTAAGGGTAAAAGGTCAAACCAATCATTTTGATGATAGTCAATGATAAAATGAAGATATTGTTCTAGGACTTGATCACCCCTCCATCATTCTATGGATGATTGGGTGTAGAAATTTAACACGAATGACAAGGAGGTTGGAAAGACTTCTCCAAATGCTAGATATGGAGTGTAGACCTTGATCATTGACAATATCATCTCGTAACCCATGATTCCTAAAGATGAATCTAAGAAATATTCTAGTAGTGGTTTCACCTATGATTGCCTTAGTCATTGGAATGAATTGTGTCACCTTTGTAAATCTATTCATTATAACAATAATGGAATCACACTTATCCAACCTTGGTAGATCTGTGATGAAATCCATAACAATGAAGCCTATAGCTTTCCCATAATAGGTAAAGATTGCAAGATGCCATGAGTTTTATGTCACCATACCTTAGATCTATTGTAGGTATTATGGGTTCACATAGATTCTCGGACTTCCTTTCACATAGGACGCCACCAAAAATCCCTTGATATGAGTTCTTTTGTTTCATTCATTCCAAAGTTTCCTTTTCTTAGGTTGTCATGTTGATGTTGAAAGACTTGGATCCTTTGCTTTTCTAGAGGGATATGCAATAGGTTCTTATAAATAGTAACCCATCCTTTTTGTGGAACTCATTTACTTCTTGAACTTTTCCTTTTTGAATTTTTTGCTTGATGCTACAAAAAAATTCATCATGTGGTAGTCTCACGAATCAAATGATTAATGAAAAAAAAAAACATGCATGAAACAAGCATGGAAAAAAATAGAATGAACTTGAAAAAAAACAAAGCAACATGAACTTGAAAAATTAATGATATTTTTATATATATTTTATTTTTTGTTTTTATTTCTATTTTTTATAACATGGATACTCTTGTTTATGAATCGGCCTCATTGTTGTCATCTTCTTCAATGTCCATATCCAAAATGTACTCATCATTATCACGTTTCTTGAATAGCTTTATCCTTTTACCTGCAATCAAAGTTTTTAATGCAACACCATTTAATTCAGAAAGAGCATACGTACCATTGTTGTTGACTTTTGATACTATGTATGGCCCAAAACACCGTTGAGTGAGCTTTTTGCATGCATCATATTGAGAGTTAAACGTACTATCATAAATGAGCACCCAATCTCCTACTTCAATTGGCTTAGGACGCGATCGATGAGTTTTATCAAAATAATGCTTGTTCTTCATTCTAGATTCTCTTAAATTTTCAACGGCATCATCAAGTCTTAATTTACCTTGTTCTAACTCTTTAATGTGCAAACTCAAAAAATCATCAGTAGACATTATTTCAGACCAAGGCAAATTTGACCATGCAAAAATATGAGACTGAATTGGAAACAATGGTTTTTGGCAGTACATGAGTTCAACAGGCATATATCCAGTAGTACGTGTGCATGTCATTCTATCTGCCCAAAGTGCAAAAGGTAAGAATCTAGGCCATTGTTTGATGTCACCGTTACATGCTTTAGATATGGCTTTCACAATAGGTGGATGCCCTCTCTCTATTTTACCATTAGCCTCTGGATTATATGCAGTAGTGAGAGACAAACGAATATCGTGACGCTCAAAGAACTCTTTAGCTTCTCTCGCATTTAACTCTCCACGATCAGCAACTACTTTCTCTATGTACCCAAAGCGACTTATGACATCTTCAAGCAAGAATTTGCAAACATTGTAAGTGGTCTTTGATCATAGTGCACGTCCCTCTACATGATTAGTTAAGTCTTCTCTTGCAAGTACAATGTAACGCATTTTGTCAATACCTTTAGGCATAGTTACAAGATCTACTACCCACTTGTAGTGAATACAAGGTGGATAAGTAGGATGCAATGCATCTCTATGTTTGACTAATGAATGAAGTTGACAAGTAGAACATGTAGAAACATAGCTACTAATATCAACATACATCCTAGGCCAATAATAGGTGCTTCTAATTTTTTCATATGTTCCAAAAAATCCTTTATGACCTGCCCATAACGTCTCATGCATCTCCTTCATTACTTGCAATTGAAGACCTCTCTTTCCTAGGACTCATTGTGGATTCTTAACCTTATCCTTAGCATGTCTCCAAAGATAACCGTTATGTAGGAAAAAGTTATAAGCTCGTTTCCTAATGTTACGGAATCTATTCGTAGTCCAGCTAGGTAATGGTTGTAGTGTACTTAGATATTTTCCTATGTCTCTCCATTCATTTTCGTACTCAGACTCGTGAAATTTCTCATACTCATATATATGTGGAACATAGTCAACTAAATTCACATTCTTTATTAGATCACTTTCAAGATCATCATCAAATCTAGCTCTCGATAACATATCAGCAAGTGAGTTTGACTTACCTGAAATATGAACTAACTCAGGATTTATGAACTTAATATATGAGATCCATCTAAGCATGGCTATATCAGGAGATGAACAATTGGCTATCATTCCAATGAGAGGCAAACAATCAGTCTCAACTTTGACATTTGCACCAATGAAATATTCTTTGTCTATTTTCAAAGTTGTTACCATACCCCATAGTTCTCGTTTGATCTGTGGATATTTTCGTTGAGTTTCATGTAGAATTTTGGCACCAAACCTAATTGCATATATATTCCCTTCACTATCATCTTGACTTATGACCCAACCTATACCAATAGGACTAGTATCAACAGTCAATATAATAGGTTTGTTAGTAGAATAGTCTACACGCTTAAGGATTGGAGCTTCAAGCAATAATTTCTTCAATTTACGCATAGCTTGAGTGTGATTGTCACTCCAAATAAATTTTCGTTTCTTCCTCAACAAGTCATAGAGACAATCAGCAACATGAGCAAAGTGTGGGATCCAAATAACATAAAAGATGCACGCACCAAGAAATCTACGTACCTCACTCACGTTGTTACATGTTTCAGAAATCTTGCTAATGGCATCAACTTTTTGTGGGTATGGCTTTCGACCATAATGGCCACATAAATGTCCAACAATAAGCACCTCGTTGACACCAAAAACAGATTTCTCTATGGAAAATGTGAGACCTACCTCTTCAAATCGTTGAAATATTCTTTCACAATCAGAGATATGGTCAAAACAAATTTACGACATCCAGATGAATCTAAAGTAATGTCCTTTACACGTTCCTCACTCCCTTTAATTGGAATATCATCAATGAATGGCATAGTTATATGAGGGATAAAATCATGTAAGAGCATATTCATAGCACTCATCATATGAGCCACAGAATTAGTCGCTCCTTAAGGTAAAGTACACATTCGCACTAAGCCTAAAGGAGTTTTCATTGTGGCTATGTCATGACTATCAATTGCTAATTGGAATTGGTCATATCCCGAATATAAATCACCCATTGAATAGATAGAATGTCCTAAAAATGATTCAGCAAACTCATCTACAATGGGTGTTGTTCCTACATTCCTTATGGTGATTTTATTGACAGGTTGGAGATCTTGAATAAAACGTAGTTTCCCATTCTTTTTAGGCACAGTGAACCATCTATTTGAGTAAGGTGCAAAAGATGGCTCTAAAATTCTCATGTTTATCTTATCCTTAAGGAGTTTCATTAGCTCAGGTAAGTGAGCCTTTGGAACTGGTATAGGACGAAGATTCCATGGAATATGTGGAATAGTAAAGATTATCATGGTTGCAACTAGCTTAGGATCTACACAACAATTCTCATGAGGATACATAGTAAAGGCTTTTCCATGGTTACGTATGACTCCCTCAAATTTATCTCTCTCTGCTGGCAAAAGAAAGTCATCATCTCTACCAATTTTCACCTGTTTGATTGTCTCATCCGTGAATGTATGTCCTATGTTTTTCTTATCCCGAAGAATTGGATCATTTTTCACATCAATAATTTTTTCATTACTTCCTTGAGGTAATGGTTGAGCTATGGGTTTGATTTTTTTGTCTACAGTTTTGTACTTTGTTTCAACTAAGGCATCATGTGTTTGGTTAAATTTTGAGCACTTGTCAACATTGAGAGCATACTCTTGGATTAGAGCATACTCATCAAGGGAAGAAATAAGAATAATATGGGAATTAGAATTTTGTTGAAGACATAACTCTAACTCCTCAAGAGTAGAGAAACAATGGGATGTTTCAATCACATGCTCAATGTTCTCATCATGTTCCATGATTTTGTTGTTTTTATAATTTTTTTGGGTTTTTTTGGATAAAAGACTTGGACAATTGACTCTTATGAAGAAAATCTAATCTAGAATGTGGAAAACAAAGTGACAAACTATTGTACATGTTGGTTGGATGTGAGATGTCAAACCAATATCCACTGTTGTCCCGCTCAACAATGGATTCTATCCGAAATTTTGATCATATGTAGCTCCAAACATGAATCGAGGTGCACAATCACTACAAGTATGCTCATGACTCTGAGTAACAATAGGTTTCTTTCTAATTGACAATCGATTCCTAGGATGATTCACTCCTACTGTCATGACTTGAAGTGATTGCATTCCATCCTTAGACTTAAATCTAGCATAGGTAGACCCATCATCCATGGCTTTAGTTTCCTCTCACAAATAAAGGGTTGATCTAAGAGAACTTCATAGGAGCAATCATCTTGAATAAAAAAGTGAAACTCTTCTGTGATTTCTCCTATTGATATGGGCACACTAGCACAAGCTCCATACAGGGTACCTACACCATTATCTGCAATTCTCATACGCCATCCACAATCTTTATCTATGGGCCATTGAAACTTATCATAGACTTCTCTTGAAATCACATTGATTTCAGAGCCGAAATCTACTAATGCATTTACAATGATAGTGTTCTTATCATTTCCTATTTTAACATGCATCTCTGATGTACCTCTAGACCAAAATGTTCTTTTAAAGTGACTTTCAGAATTGTTTCTATGATTTTCATGGTCACGTTGAATAGGTCCTAAGAAATTTTTATTAACATTTACTTCATCATCATCAAAGTCCTCTTCATCAGATTCATCAAAGTCCTCTTCATCAGATTCATCAAAGTTTAAGGCTTCATTCATAGCTTGATCTTGATCTAGAGAATCTTGCATCTCAGTATCTAGATTAAGCGGAAACCTCTTCCTTTTAATTAGGCCGATAAATTTATCTTTAAAAACAGGCTTTGCAATAGAGAAAACTTGTTCTAAAGACATAGTCACTTGACTCTTAAGCAAAATATCATCTAAAATCTCCATAGGATCTATTTTTCTCTCAATTTCTGAAATCAAGATGACTTTAGGTTTTCTCTTTGGTTTCTTTTGTTTTTGCTCAAGGTCTTGTTTTTGTTCATGTTCTCATGTTTGGTCTTCAGTTTGTTTTGATTGTTCTTGTTTATCTAAAGGCTTTGGTTCTGTTTTTCTTTGCTTTGTCTTCTTCCCTTTTTGTTTCTCCTCTTGTTTTTGTTCATTGGGTTGTGATTCTTGTTTTTTATCTTTGGATTGTGATGTTTCTCCCTGCTCTATGATTGTTTCTATTCCCTCTGAGGTTTGTTTTCACGTTACTCTTCTTTCACTAGGCTCAGCTTCATCTCTTTTTCGTTTTTCTTCTACATTGGATATGTGAGAAATAAGAGATTGATCTTCTATCGATGACTCCCAAGCCGTTATTCTCCTAATCTCATCCCGTGCTCTTACTAAAGCCTCTATGGAAAAATCACCTTCCTTTGTGGGTTTACTTGATTCCACTTGTTGTTCATCAAGAGCTTCTAGTTTCACTCCTCTAGTTCCTACATCCATTATGGTTATATTTTCATAGTGTTTTTTCATTCCTCCCTTACCATAATTTCCTTGCAAAGGTAGCCTAGATCGATAGTCATAGATTTTCTTGTCTATGTCTATTACTAGTCGTTGCTCCTTAGCAGCCTTCAATAGTTCACAATCTCTCAAAAAGTGCTCTAATGAATCACACCAAGGACACCTACGAGGGCCATGCACAAAACCATTTTGATTTTGAGGATTTTGATTAACTTGTGGTGGGAAATTTTGAAATTGAGGATTTTGTTAATAAGGTATTGCTTGAACAGGATAATTAGGATTTTGAAAAGGCAATTGATGTATTTGAGGTACTTCCATATTATACGTTTGATGATTCTGAAAATTTTGATTTTGAGGATTTTGAAAAGCTATTTGAGAAGCTTTAGGATACATGTTTTGATACATTTGAGGATTTTGCACATGAGGATGAGGATTTTGCATTGAAGGACTATGCATTGGAGGAACTTGATATGCTTGAGTAGGAGCTACTTGTGGATTTTGATTGGTAGCTATAACATGTTGATTAGGCTCTTGAAAAGACATTGGGCTCATTTGATTTTAGAAAGTTTTGGTGTAATTAGATTGTAAAGCATCTATAGTCTTGGCCAAATTGGATTGTGTAGCAATAAGACTTTCCATTTTCTTAGTGAGAATTTCCACTTGAGATTGTTCAACTACACTTTTATTTGGCTCTACTTTAAAACCTTGAGTAGGCTCCATCATTTGAGGAATAGGAGTAGAGTCAAAAATCATAGCATGGGATTGTTCTCTAACTTGATCCTTAGTTTGTGGAAGGCTAGCTTGAGGAAGACTACTTTGCTCATAAAGCATGGATTGTCTTTGATGTCTATGGGCTACAGCCTCTACTACTTTACGCACTTTTCACCAATTGTCAGTAAGACCATAGCACTTATCCGGTTCTTCTAATCGCCATTCAACTTCCCTACGAGTTTCAAGATGAAGAAGCTTAAGAAAATTGATCACAAGATCAGGTTCCAAAGTTATCTTATCCTCATTAGGAAGTTGTTCATAGCGTCTAATATACTCATTTTGTAAGTGAGTAATAGAGCTACTAGGCTTTGGGGAATTGACCCATCGTAAGAATCCATCCCGATTATGTTGGCTATAGTCTTCAAGATAGAATTATTTGAGCATCTCCTTTCTAAAATCACTCCAAGGAAGAGTATCATATTGAGTGACACGGTTCATGATAGAGCTATCAACAATTCGTTCAAAGAATGATATCAAAAAATCTTCAGGAAGACCAAAAGTCATAGCTTGCTCTTCAAACAAATCTAAGTAGCTTGTGATGTTGATGCCATTGAATTTTCCCTTCTCTCTCAACATAGAAGAGACTATTCTTTGGCCTTGTTTCTCAACAATAAGGGATTTGAATCCTTCCTCCATCTTATGTGAATAAGCAAGTGATGCACGATGCTCTAGATCTCTCACAAATGTGTTTACTTCATGACGAAGATGTGCACGATACTGTGAGAAATCCAGTGCAACACTCAAGACTGATGATGATGATATGATGATGATGAAAAATATGAAACAAAGGATATGGATCACAACCTTCCAACAAGATAAGAAGCAAATGCCACGAAGCATTTCACATCGGGTTCAAATGTGGAGGTGAACGCAATCGAGGTGGATCGGGTCCGATCGTGGCACACACAGGGTGTATGAAGCTAATGAATATTGGAAGGTTTAAGGATATGAAAGTGAAATTAATGTTGAGTATGGAGAAGAGAGAGATGTTGAAATGATTATGGGAATGGGATTGTACGAGTGCAAGTTAGATTTATGAACATGACTGATAAGAATGAAAGAGGACCATACACACGAATCAAATTTAGAAGGAAGAATGGTCCATTGAAGGAGCTTCTTAAACACTTCCTAATTCTAATCCATATGCATAGTCTTCTTTAGATGATATGTATGCATAACAAATAGATGGAATCCTTACACATAAATTAGTTTGAAAGGAAGAATGGTCCAATATTGGAGCCTCTTATACACTTTTAGAAACTAATCAATATGTATGGGTATGTATGGATTATATGCATGCAAGTGTATTATGATGATAGAGTTTACTCACAAGCTCAATGACACATCCTCATTGGTTCAACGCAATGCTGCGGAGCCTTCTCACACATAGAAGAAAATAGAAGACATGTAAAAATACTTAAGAGACTGAAAGATAAGAGAGAAGAGACAAGTGACAAGTGACAAGTGACATGAATTAAAACGATTTGAATTACGTTACATGTATAAGATCGTCGTGGTACCTCAAGCTAAGCAGTCTACTGATCAAAGGCAGTTCCGACCTTCAAACCTTGACAGTTCAACCGAATGACACACGTAAGAAGGCGAGTTCCACTTCATTGACCCTATGTATGTCTAGGCTCGTAACGTCTAACTAAAGAAGCTAAGACTCATTAAAACCTGCTCTAACTCACTCACACGCTCCACCGAGGGTGAGTCAAGATAGAGATGCTGGTTTCAAGAGCCTATCCTAGATTGGAGTTCTAACTTAAATTTGAAACTAGGTACTATACTCATACTAGCCCACCTTGGATCCTCAGTCGCTCAACCGAGGGTGATTGTCTCAAGGAAACCGTAAGCTAGCATGAGCCCTATGGATGCCTAACAATGATGCCCTAGGAGTTTGGAGGGGGGTTTATATAGTTTTTTGAATGAATTTTGGCCCTTGATTTTAGAGAAATCAACTCTCAACTCTAGGATCACTACTTTCGATTACAACCATTTGATTAATCAAATCAATGGCTTGGAATCTTTCTATCAAATCTAGTGTAAAGGAGTGAAATTTAGGCGCCTTCATTCTCCACCATTGGATCTGGGGATGATTTGGACCGTCGGATCAGTGCTGACATCAGTTTGGATAAGATAAGCCACTATTTTTGAAGAAAAGCTGCATTATTCATCTTCGATTGTGAAAAAAGTCTTCTTTTATGGAAAAACTCGTGGATCCTCCTTGCTTTAAGCATAAGTGCATCTCCACCCTTGAATATGAGCTCATCTTGATCGTACAACATGGCTCAATCAGCTTTCACCATGTGGTGGCCCTTCAACCCTTCAATTTGCTTAAACTAGAAAACTGCGATGATCTTGAAAACTAGACTTTGTGCTCTTTGATCCTCCAAATAGGCTTTGATGAAGATGAAACTTTGTAGGACTACGTTTCCAAAGAACTCCTTCAGGAATGCAAAAAAAACTTCCATCTGAATCTTCCTTATATAAGTTTGTCTACATTTGGAAGCTTGCAAGGTGGCATTAAGGTCTCTAGGAAGCTCTGATAGCCTTGAAACTTTGTACAAATATGTAGCCACATATGGTCTTTATACATGCCAAACCATATGGCTAACATAATTTTCTATACAAGAATTTGTAGGGTCCAACTAGAAAAATTACATTTTTACAAAATGAACATAGCATATCAATGTGCTACAAAATCCATTTTCTGCTGAAATTCGGGCTATAGATTGCCTTTGACAATCTTCACAAGTATATGGATTTTCATCTAATTTTGTGACAATGAAATTTTTGCCCTAATTTCCTAACTTTGACCAGCTTTGACCGCTACCATGGACTTTCTTGATTTCTTTGAAACTTTGTATGTGAGCTTCATTTGACATCCTTGATGCATCCTCGACTTCTCGGGGAATTCCGGCTACCTTCACAAAATATGTTTTTTGTAGGCCTTCACAAGTGAGAGAGGAGAGAAAATATCGACGACACCGTCTTCATGGTTTCAGATCTAGATGGGACTCTAAGATAGACCTGCTCTCCTACTTCAAAGTTGATATCTCTCCTTCGAGGGTCAGCATAGGCTCTAGGTCTATCCTGAGCTCTCCTAATGTTGTCCTTAGCAAGTCTAAGCATATCATTCATATCTTCCAAGAAGTCCTTTGTAGCTTGAACCTTCTCATTCTGCAAGCCTACCGCACAAGGAGCTCTTGGCTGAAACCCATACATAAGCATAAATGGACTATGCCCAATGGAAGAGTGCTTGGCACTATATATGCAAACTCTACTATAGGTAAGTACTCTTCCCAATTAGTTTGCCTTTCATTCACATACGCTCGAAGCATATCCTCTAAGATTTGGTTAACTCTCTGTGTTTGCCCATCCGACTGTGGATGCTCGGCCGTACTCATGCTAAGTTTTGTATCCAACCTTTCGAAGACCGCTCTCCAAAAGTGGCTAGTAAAATTCCTATCCCGATCAAAAACTATGTCCAAAGGAAGACCATATAACCAGTATAGGTTCACCACAAAAAGTCTAGCCAACTCTAGTGTCTTCACTGTAGTACGTGTCGGAATAAACCTAGCCATTTTGGTTAACCTATCCACAATTACCCACACCGAGTCGCGCCCTCTCTGTGTCTTAGGTAATCCGACTATAAAGTCCATGGAGATACTCTCCCACTTCCCATTAGGAATGTCCAATGGGTGGAGTAGTCCTCCAATCCTCAACCTCTCAGCTTTGTTGACCCGGAATTTATTGCACTTAAGCACATACTCTAGGATTTCCTTATGAAGTCCAGGCCAATAAAACTGCCTCTTAACAAGATCATAGGTCTTGTTAATTCCTAGGTGTCCCGCACTAGATGTGTCATGGCACTCAGATAAAATATGTCCTCATCTTAATATCTCTAGGGACACACACCTTTCCTTTATATAACAGATATCCATCATGGACACTGTAATTCTTCCACTTGAATCCTTCTTGAGTACCCGTCGATACTCCATCCTCACTGGAAACACGTATATCACGATCCCCATTCTCTATGGCTTCCCAAATCTCGGAATATGCAGGATCAAGCCTACATTTCCCTCTAATGGATTCAAGTAGTTCACTAGTGATCTGAGTAAAACTCAGTCCATTGAGCATAAGCATGCGGCTAAGTGAATCAGCCACTACATTAAACTTTCCCTTCCTATACCTAAGCTCATAATCAAACTCTTGAAGGGTCTCTGCCCATCAAGCCTTACGACCTTTAAGGTCTGTTTGATTAGAGAGCCACTTAATGCTCTCTTGATCAAATACTATCCTAACTTTGGCACCATATAAATAATGATGCTCACTTCTTCAAAGCATGGACAATTGCATACAACTCCTTCTCATAAATGGAGTAATTCTTCTGAGCCGGCTCTAGTTTCTTACTCTCAAAAGCTATTGGTCGACCATCCTGAACTAGAATCGCTCCTATGGCAAAATCACTCGGGTCAGTCTCAACCACAAATGGTTTGTTGGGATCTACTATATGTAAAAGTGGAGATGTAGCAATTGCTACTTTCAACTTCTCCATAATTTGCTTATGTTCATCTCCCCAATGAAAGGCTTTCCCTTTCCCTTTAAGCTATTTCCCTCGTCGGGACAACAATCTTGGCATAGTTCTTAATGAATCCTCGATAGAAACCTAATAAACCTAGGAAGATCTGCAGCTCTTCCAAGTTCCTTGGATGTGGCCATTCCATAATAGCCCTTACCTTTTCAGGATCCATTTGGATTCCATTCTGGGAGACTATATGCCCAAGGTATCTAACCTCTGTCTTGAAAAATTCACACTTTGATTCCTTAGCAAAGAGTGAATTTTCCCTTAGCACTTGAAATACCTTCCTCAAATGTTCCAAGTGCTACTCTTCTGATGCACTATAGATCAGAATGTCATCCAGAAAGTCTACTACAAAGTGTCCTAGATAAGGCCGTAAAACACTATTCATGAGCTTCATGAAAGTGGCAGGAGCATTGGTGAGACCAAAAGGCATCACCAAAAACTCATAGTGCCCATATCTAGTCCTAAATGCAATCTTAGGGACATCTTCTGCCCTAATCCTGATCTCATGATATCCTGATCTAAGGTCAAGCTTGGTAAAATACCTAGCTTGATGTAATTGCTCAAATAGATCTTCCAATCTAGGCATTGGAAACCTATTTTTGATAGTTACCTTATTAAGTGCTCTATAGTCTACACATAATCTCATAGAGCCGTCTTTCTTTCTAACTAGGAGCATTGGTAATACCCAAGGTGAGTTACTAGGTTTAATGAAGCCCTTATCTAAATAATCCTGCAATTGCCTCTCAACCTCCTCATGCTGAGAAACACTAAGCCTATAAGGTGGCCTGCAAATAGGGTTAGTGTTACTAACAACCTCAATGGCATGGTCAATGTCCCCTCTCTCAAGTGGTAGCCCTCTAGGTAAGTTAGTGGCAAAAACATCTCTATACTCAAACATAAGATCCTTAAAACTTTTAACCACACACTCTTGCAAAAAAGAATAGTAGAAAGTCCTATTCATATTACATTCCTAGCATGAAAATATATATCAGATGAGTTGTCTTTACAATGCTCCATATCATGACTATACAATAAAAACATGTCATGTACATGCTGAGAATAACAAAGACTATACAACTCTAGTGATGAAATGAGAGGTGCACTGGGTACATCTCTCTCTCCCTGAATACAAACTTTACTTCCATTCTTTTCAAATTCAAGTGTGTTGTTTTGATAGCTGCGTTTAAGTGTGTCTCCCAACCCCCATAGCCACTCTCTTCCTAAGACTAGATCTATCCTCTCCATATTCATAATTTGGAAGTTTATATAATCTGTATAGTCTTGCATCTTGACTTCCAAATTGGATACCATAGTATCCCATATCCTCTTATCTTGCCCTCGCATCATAGATACGATGTATTTATGTGCACTAGGCTGTTGGGGAATCTTTAATTTCTTGACCAAAGCATAGTTTATAAAATTATGAGTGGCAGAGTCATCTATCATGACCCGCACCTTGGTCCCATATACACTACCATGTAGTTTAACTAGGTCATGTGGTCCAAATTGCGGTGACCACAATGACTGAGTCAAACAATAGGTGTGCTCTATATCCTCGTGCATCACCTCCACTCCCTTGCAACTAGAGCTCCCATGAATAGGAAGGGTCTGCACTAGGTGGACCGCCCTTTTGCCCTTTTCGGGGGCCGTACTAGACTCTGGTCCTTTCTTCTTTTCTTCCCCCTTCTTGAGTGGATAGTTCCACTATGAATGGCTAGGAGACAAACACCTAAAACACAGGTTCTCTCTTTTAGCGCTCTCAAATTGATCTGTGGATAACCTAGGCCCTTCTGATCTTTGCTTTTTTATTAAAACTTTGTTTTTCCCAAAAGGCAACTTCTTCTTGAATTTAATCGTACTAAGGGGCTTGAGGGGGCCAGTAGGGATAGAGTTCGCCTCCTTAAGACTCATCCACCACTTATAAGCACGCGGGCCAAGGGAGAGACTCGCCTCTAGCACACGGTACTCTGGTGGGGTGCCCTTCAATTGATGCAAATCATGCCACTTTTGTAAAAAAGTGTAGATGCCATCCTTATTCCTATCTCAGTCATCCCCTGTACAGGTAGGTGGCTTCAAGTCTTTTAGGAGGGGAGCTTCCCTAGATCTCTCTCCTTTGTGCTTATTAGGAAGAGAAGTATCTTTCCTAGTGAGCTCCAAAGGAATAGGAGGGGTCTCTCTTTCCTTCCTAGCTAGGAAAGAGGTGACACTAGTCTCAAGTGAGATCATTTGAGACTTAAGCTGCTTTATGAGAAATGTGATGCTACCAAGATCTCTCTCTAATTTAAGGGTTTTCTCTTTCAAGTCTATGAATTGGTCATGAGTGAAAAACGCATCTAAAAGTTCCTTATATGTATATTCCTCTTGCTGAGGCTCTTTCTCTTCTAAGTTCTCTTCTATTACTTGCCCTAGAATCAGGATCCTCTAGTTGCTCTTTAGATGGAGAAGTATGTTCAACTATTTTTCTGCCTTTAGGTTCCATGTTTTACTTCCCTTCCCCCGTTTGCTAACTAGAGTATATGAGCTTAAATATGCAAGAAGAAGAGAAATATATCACAAAAGCACTTCCTTGTTACAAAATAAGGTTGTGGAAGCAAAATCCAAGTGATACTTGAAGCTCTAGGTCGCTGATTTTGAATCCTCACCAGGCCCAAACAAAAATTGGAAATGTTCGGTTGGTCCGGGGAGGTGCCAAAACCACGTGGGAATAGCCCCAACCAGGAAAATTGAGTAACAATGAGCAACTTTTGAGATTTGACAGTCCTTGCCAGTCTAAGAAATATAGCTCAACACCTGTACTTCAAAAATTTGAAGCTATCCCAAGTGGAAAAAGTGAATTTGGACACCGGATGATGAAAAACTAGGCCCGAGAGTGGCCGCCTAGTTCTTGCTGAAGCACTGCAGAGAGATTTTGGTGGAGCAAATCTCGTCAAAATTCAAGATCAATGTTTTGTGATCAAAGCTTAGGAGTATGGCTTCGTAACGTGACCAAGATTTTTGGAATTGGATTTTGTATGAGGAAGCTATGGTGCGAAGAATCCGGGTATGTCACAAGTAGGAAGTGAAAAACTCATCTTCATGGATGGATGACTTTGAGAAGCTCCAAATTGAGAAACTGAAACTTCTAACTCAATCCCAAAACCCATATCCCATCTCCACAGCCCATAATACATGTATGTATAATGTTTTAGCCAAAATGATGATCTATAGCATGCCTTCTGTGCTCCAGAGTTGCCAAAAAAATTTTAAAATTTCCTCTACTTCAGCTTAAACCTCCTGTCGATGCAAAAAAGCTTTACTTGCCTGTCGAATGGGCCTTTTATCCCATGTGCAATATGAAAAAGAGATTTTTCTCTCTATATAAAGGAGAACAAATGCTCATTGATCTCATCCAACAAGATGGGAAGAGGGAAGTGGGAGAAGCGACTGTCTGCTATGCATACGTCCGTCGTTTGACTGACGGGTTCATTGAATTTGACCTCTCTCGACATTCGTGCACCTGCGCTCTGATATCAGCTATTGGTTTCCTAACTCTAGTGCTGTTCCCGATGACTCCCCATCACTTTTTGTAAGCCTCCACAGACCTGCACAACTCCTCAGGAGCGTTCGTACCTCCAGTTCTAAGTCACACAGAGATCAATGATTGATTCCCCGCCCAGCCGTGTACATCCTCCATCAAGTCTCTCTCTCATTCAATTATTCGTTGAGTCACCTATGGTCTACATATGGGTGCCACATGGCACTCATGTATGAACCCATCGAAATGGAGTTAAGAGGTGGTTCACTCCTCCTCCATTTATTGACTCCATATAACATACATGTAGGATCTTCCTTACTCTCTTACCTGGATAAGGAAGATATGAGAGGTTGTGGAACCATCTAGGATTTAAATCATATATATATATATATATATATATATATATATATATATATATATATATATATATATATATATATATATATATATATATATATAAGGAAGATATGAGAGGTTGTGGAACCATCTAGGATTTAAATCATATATATATATATATATATATATATATATATATATATATATATATATATATATATATATATATATATATATATATATATATATATATATATATATATATATATATATATATATATATGAGAGAAGATGAAAGATGGAATTCTTTCATTACATCTATCATGAGTAGAGAGAATCTAACATCCTTTGAAGATTTACAAACACTCATGAAGACTGAAGAAATTAACATAGAAGGTGGAAATTCTTATCATTCCCAAAGAGGTAGTCAAGGATAAAATTTCTATACTCCATCAAATAGAGCAAGAGGTAGAGGAGATTGGAGAGGAGGAGGAAGGTTCCACAACAACACAAGAGGATGAGGAAGCTTTAATTCTACTAGAGGAGGAAGAACAATAAAACAATGTCAACAGACTCAACCAGATCAACAAGGCAACTTTACTTGTAATTGTCATGGTAAAGTTCGGCATTATGCTAGGGATTGCTTCTCCAATCCAAATAGAAGAGGTGGTTTTAGAGGACAACAAAGAGGAAGAGGCCACAATCACATGCATCAAAACAACAACATAGTGCAATACAAGGCTCAAACACACAAGAAAAACATTCTTATGGCTATGCATACACAAATATATATGAGGAAGGTAAACAACAAAACTTGGTATGTAGATAGTGGTTGCTTAAACCACATGAGTCATAATATGAATATGTTTGTGAACTTTTGCAAGCTAGATTCAAGAGTCACAGTTGCTACAGGAGATAGTACTTAGCATGAATTAGTATATATTGGTGATTGTCCACTTAATGAATACGTAACTTTGAGAGATTTTTTTGTTTGTTCCTACTATTACAAGGAATTTGATTTCAGTTGGACAGATGAAGGACAATGGAATGAAGGTGGATTTTGACAATAATGAGTGGCAAACTTATCAGAAGAACAATGGTACTTTTGTTATAAGAGGAGAAAAGGTAAATAGATTATATACTTATGAAGTTGAAGTTCGAGATTATGCAGGTTATACAATGGTCAATGGGGATCAAGTAGGTGAATCCGATTTATGGCATAAAAGATTAGGACACATAAGTGTTGGTAGATTGAAGGATATTCCAAAGAAATCCTTGGTTGAAGGTCTACCACAACTACCTATGCAAGATTTGGATTTTGTTTGTGAGGCATGTTAGTTTAGAACAGCTACGAAGTCCTTATTGAAAAGCACAATTGCAAAGCAGTGGTATTTTGGATTTGATTGATATTGATGTATGGGGTCCATCTCAAGAAGAGTGCATGGTAGGTGCAAGTATTTTGTAACATTTATTAATGGTTTCTCAAAGTTTACATTCATTTATTTTTTGAAATACAAATCTGAAGTATTTGATATGTTTAAGAAGTTTAGATCATTGGTTGAAAAGAAAATAGGTTGACGCATAAGAAGGTTGAGATTAGATGGAGAAGGTGAGTATTTTTCTAATCCATTTCTTGCATATTTGGAAGAAGAAGGAATAAAAACGGAGACTACAAACAAATACACACATCAACAAAATGGTCTGGTTGAAAGAAGGAACAGGTCTATCTTGGAGATGGGTAGGTGCATGTTAAATGAAAAGGAGTTACCAATTACTTTTTGGGCTGAAGCATGCAATGTGGCAATTTATGTGATCAACAAGTTACCACCTAGTCAAGTCATATACAAAAACCACCTTATCAAATGCTTTATGGATCAAAATGAGATATTTCTAATTGTAGAAATTTTGGAAGCATATGTTTTGTTCATATCCTAGCAAAAATGCAACCAGGATATAGATGTGTGAACCTAGATATGGGAGGTAATTGTTTCAAGAGATGTTATTTTTCATGAAGATAAATCTTGGTATATGCATGAAGTGCAGGTACATGAAGAACAAACTACAAGAAGTCATGAAAAAGAGCCAAGATCTCCAAGCTCACCAGAAAGTCAAATTACACATGAAGAGGTAACTCCCCCCCAATTAAAAGTTGAAGAAATTTTTACATTTAATTTCAAAGGAAATTGAGTTACAGGAAGAAGAAAGTGAAGGTTCTACATCAAGAAGAACCCAAACTCAAAGGCAAGAAAAGCATGGTAGGACAATAAGTCAATCAAGTTATCTAGTAAGAGAAAGAAGGCAACCACAAAGTTTTCTCATGAAGCTTATATGGCAAAATTGTTTGAGGAGTAGGAACCAACAAATTTTAAAGAAGCATCAAAGGTAAAGAAATGGGTTAAGGCAATGGATGAAGAAATGGTAGCTTTGAATGAGAATAATACATAGAATTTAGTTCCAAGGCAACCTAACATGAAGGTAAAACATGAAGATAATCGGTAACAAATGGGTGTATATGATCAAGAGAAATAGTGATGGCTCAATAAGTAGATATAATGCAATGCTTGTTTGTAAAGGTTATGCAGAGAGTTATGGCATCAATTATGAGGAGACATTTTCTCCTATGGCCAAGATATCAACAATAAGGACATTAATAAGTGTTGCTCCAAGCAAGGTATGGAATCTTTATTGGTTAAATATCAAAAATGCATTTCACAATGGTGATTTAAAAGAAGATGTGTACACGGAGCAACCAGCAAGTTATGAATATCTCAAGTGTTGGGAGAGATGGAAGGATACCATAAGAGAATGAGTTTGTACTGCTAATCCCTGCTTTGTACCTGCCCTCTTTCACCTCAGAGTTGTGTTGTAGGACCTTTAAGCTTTTGAATGACACTAAATAAGCACCAATGTACGTTGGAGATGATGCTTCAAACAATTGAATCAAAACAGATAACTTTGCAACTAGCTTGTGGCCAAAAACTTACTATTTTGGTCTTCACACCTACTAGATATTTTGCTCAGTGCTCAAAGTACAGTAGCAATTAGGAAAAATGCTTTTGAGGGTATCTAATTAGCTTAGAGAACTAATGAGTCCAAATGAAATCAATTAAAATGATGCACTATGTACTGAGCAATCAATTTAACACTCAATAGCATACCCTTGATTTTTAAGAGGTACACAGAGAATGACCAAGGATCACTTCAAGGAAATTTTCTCCTAGTTGGCTTGAAGTGCTTTGAAACTTTGATAGCTTTTAGTAGCCTTTGAGCGAATTCCAACAAGCTATAGATCAGGGAAAAGGAGTAACAACGCAGTGCAATATGGTAGTCACAATTACACTATTCTAAGTAGACATAGCAGAGAAGAAGATAGACATGATTAATGATGTAATGTATTACGGCATAGATATGATGCCCAATGATAGTGAAAAGAGTGGGCTATGGTGTAAGCTACTCGACCTCTACAAATGAATAGAAAATGAGCTCCTAGATGAGGCCTTTGCCGCAAGATTTTCATGTCTTTTATGTAGTGAGTTTTCTTCAAGTTTGAATTTGAAATTCAAATAGAGCTCCACCTAAACGTGTTCCTCTAAGTTAGGAATGATTCTTCCAAGTAAGATTCGTAGAATTTAGTTCTCCAAACTCCACAAAATATGTGCACTTACAATAATCTTCCAAGTCGAATGACTTTTTACAATAGTTAATGGTCAAAAATCATAAGCAATGGTTCATGTGGTCCTTCAAATGTTTGCACATAGCTTCTTCAATGCCTAGCCAAGTGTGAAGGCTTGGCATTTGCACCAACATCTTCCCCTCAAGCCAAACATCTTGGCTTGTTCTTCCTCATCAATCCTCTTTAATATCTTGCAATCCAATCATAGATTTAAACCTGCAAAGTTTAGTACCATCAAGTGCTTTGGTCAATAAATCTGCACATTGCATATTTGTGGATACATATGCAAGGTGAATCTCCTTGCTCAATAGCTTCTCCCTAACATAATGATAGTTAACTTCTATATGCTTGGTTCTTTCATGATAGATAGGATTGGTTGCAAGATGCAAAGAGCTTGTATTGTCACCAAAGATCATAGGTAAGTTAGAGTGTAGTCCCAAATCTGAATATAGTATTCTAATCCAGATGGCTTCTTGTGTAGCATTGGCTAATCCCCTGTATTCAGCCTCTATTGAAGATAAAGCAATAGTAGGTTGCTTCTTAGAAGACCATGAAATGGGCTTATCACCTGCAAAAGAAAGATAACTAGAAGTAATCCTCCTATCATCCTTACAACTTGCCCAATCTGCATCTGAGCAAAGCTTGATTTCTAAATCTGAAGTGTATGGAAAGTATAAACCTTGATTTGGAGTACCCTTGAGATACTTCAAAATCCTTTTGGCACCTTCCAAGTGAAGGTTCTCTAGGCTTATGCATGAATTGGCTTAAAGCACTTACTCCATAAGTTATGTCAATCCTTGTCAATTTTGCATAGCTTAGACTTCCAACTATGCTTTGATAACCTGCAATCATGTTTTTTTTTTTGAAAACATAGGTTTATTCTTTCATTATTCTTTGGGAAATTTGAATGATAACGAAGTGTGTTTATCCATATATCTATGTGTGTCTAACAATTACTAGAACTATCTAGCTAATAATTCTTTTCACTATTCTTGTTCCATATTTATCACTTTGTTTTGGTGATGGTTAAATCCTTCATGTAATCTAGGAATCTGAAATTGGAATAATTTTAAATTTCATTTTCTAGTTAATCTTTGAGAAATATTGAATAGAGTGAAGTGTGGTCATTGTTTGACTAGATTTTTTTTTAATCAATCCACACAACTGGTAGAAATTTATTCTTTGCTTGTGAAGATCAACATTATTTGGTACATTTTTTCATAGAGAATATTGTAGAACCCTTAGATTGATCCAAACTTCATTGAGATTCGCAATATGAGCAATCAAAGAAACAAGCATTTTATGACACTCACGTGAAGACGAGTATATCTATAGAGTCCATTTATGCTTGGTTCTTACATATGGGTTGAATTTAATACGACATTAGTACTATTAGAGCGCTTGAATTGTTATAGGAGGTCCAAGGGAATCTTAAGAATATTTTTCAGGTCTTGGGGCTAATAGGAAGCTTCTATCAAATATTTATCAACTTCAATCATGAAAAAGATTTTCTTTAGGACCAAAAAGGACTTAATTGACTTCATTGAGGATATTAGAGTTAAAAGATAACGATTTGGGGATTTCAAAACTTTGTTCCATCTCAAGCTCACTTATGGATTGTCTAAAAGTATAACAAATTCACCATGCATGGGTTAATCATAGGAATTTAAGATCTTTAGAAAAACAACTATGAACGGTTTTGCTTTAGGATATCAAGATACATTTATAGGTTGGGGGGTTTGATACTTGGATCTAAAACAAAGGCCATATGAGGATATGTTCCCACCAAGGAATAATTAAGAGAAGTTAGATATTTGATAGGCATAAGCCATTAATCTTCATCCTCTCATGGAGAATTTGCAATGCAAATATAAAACACATGTAGGACGTAGATATATCCATGACGGTATGGGAAACCCTAGAGAGGCGTTCTTCTTTGTCTAGGAAAGAATGATACAACAAAGAATGATTTTCACAACTTAATAAATCGAGGAAAGAATAATAACAAAACTTTTATCTTCATGTTCAAGGAACTAAGTGATGCATCATGTTCCATTAGCTGTGATGTTGTTGGAGATAACCTAGTAACATGTGCTCTATAATGATATAGGAAAAATGAGAACTAAAATGCACTCACTAATGTTTCTTATGTATGCGAGAACCTACTACGTTTTGAATGACTTATAACATTGATGATAAGAGAAGAGATGAACTTTGAAGATAGCAAATCAAAGGGTAATGAGGGTCGAGAATTTTATGTAGGTAAAAGAAGGGCAAAAGGATGAGGTTACGTTAGAATTACAAGATCACTATGAACAAAACAAGTTCAAGGACAAACACAAAATGGCTATTCCTCATCACAAAGAGGAAAGGGAGACATAGAACAAGAGGAGGAAGGAAAAATCAATCTATCTATGAAGTTAAATTAGATGGTTTCCGCATATGAGGAGAATATGGACATTTTTCAAAATATAAGTAGTATACAGATTAGCGTTGTGTTTAAAATCCATCCTATCATATTGGAGATAACGTGTGGTTACTCATAAATCATTTTCATAATTCAAGGCCATGTGCAAAGCTACACCATCATAGATTTGGTCCATTCACCAAGGTTGGTAGAGATTAATTCGATCACTTTTAAGCTCTAGTTACCAGGTACCATGAGAATACATCCATTTTTTTCCATGTGTCCATGTTGGAACCATAACAAATTTTATTATTCAAGGAGGAGAGACCTAGTCCCTCACCAATTATCAAGATTGATGATCAAGAAGGAGTTCAAGTCGAGCATGTCTTGTATTCCATAATATTTGAAGGTAACTTGTTCTTTGGAAAGGATCAGCGATCATACTTGGGAAAGTGCATGAAACCTTCAGAGAGTACCATTAAAGGTTCAAGATAAGAGAAGTCGGATGAAGTCGAGTGTAGAGAACATGATTTCTCCTAGTGGAACTTGTTACTTGAGGCGTAGGTGATGACATGGACAAAGGAAACCATCCTCCACCTCAATTTCCCTGTGACTTTTTGTATCTCATGATTGGTTAGGCAATCATTCAACAAAAAGTGGTACATGTATGAGACTACTTGGAGCTTGTACACAGTGATGTGTGGGGTCCTAGCAAAGATCCATCGATCTCAGGTTCAAGATACTATGTTTCATTTAAAAATGATTATAGCAGATGGAAAATTCTCTATCTCATGAAGCATAAGGATGAAGTATTTACATGTTTCAAAAAGTACTTGTCATTGGTTGAGAACCAATAGATAGAAGCTTGAAGAGGATCAGATCTGATGGGGGTGGTGAGTACTTTTCATATGAATTTGATTCATTCTTATTAGACAAAGGTATAAAGAGAGAAGTCACAACAAGATATACTCCTGAATTAAATGGAGTGGTAGAGAGAAGGAACATGTTGATAGTAGAAGAGCCAAGGTCAATGTTGAATGAGAAGAAGCTACCCAACTACCTATGGACAAAGGTTGTTTCCACAACCACTTACTTGGTTAACAGGCTCCCATCTAGATCCTTGGATGGAATGACACCCTATGAAGCATGGAATTGTAGGAGACCTTCATTGGATCATTGCAAAATATTTGGGTGGATTTCTTATGCACACATTCCCTCAAGATTAGAGGGAAGCTTGATCCTAAAGTTGAGAATTGTATATTCATTGGCTATGACCAAAACCACAAGGGTTATATGCTATACAATCCCACTAACAAAGGATTTATAGTTAGTAGGGATATAGTGTTTGATGAAAATAATTCATGCTTTGAATATGATTGCAAGAAGAACAAATTGCCTTATGATTTGGAAACTAATTTTCCAATTCTCACTCAAGAAGATCAACAAATACAAGAAGATGTCAATTAAGAGGATGAAGAGCAGGTTGACTTCAAGGCTTGGAAGTCAAGGGGCAAGACCAAGTTCAAACAATTGGAAGACATTTGAGAGTCCTCCAGTCAAGCACTCAGGAGATCTCAAAGGGAAAGAAAAAAGCCCATAAGGTATGGCTATGACCTATCATTAGTCACCAAGCATTTTGTGTATATCACTAAAGACCCTATGACAAAAGAACCTTCTTCATTTGAAGATGCTAATAAGAGGAAAGAATGGAGATAAGCCATGCAGGATGAAGTTGAACCACTTCAGGAGAACAATACTTGGGACTTGGTTCCCAAGATGCCAAGCATGAAGGTAATAGGATCCAAATGGATATATAAAATCAAGAAAAATTTAGATGGTTCTATAAACATGTACAAGGCAAGGTTAGTGGCAAAAGGGTTTGCTCAAACCCATGGAGTGAATTATGAATGAACTTTTTCACCTCTGGCTAAGATGCCAACAATCAGAACTTTGGTAAGTATTGTTGCTACTAAGAATTGGAATCTATATCAATTAGATGTCAAGAATCCATTCCTAAATGGATGGATCTCATAAGAAGTGTATATGGCATAACCACTACGTTTTGAAGATAAAGATAAGCCAGGTTATGTATGCAAGCTAAGAAAGGCACTTTATGGCCAAAAGCAAGCTCCTAGAGCTTGGAACCATAGGCTTGTTACTTATTTGTAGGATCAAGTATTTGTGGCTAGCAAGGTAGATTCTTCTTTATTTATAAAGAAGGCCAACTCAGAGGTTATCTATCTATGTGTCTATGTGGATAACATTATCATTATAGGGAATTATGCTAGTAGCATCAAATAGGTTAAAGCTCAACTAATGGAAGAATTCAAAATCAGTGATGTTGGTTTGTTAACATACTTTCTTGGCTTAGAACTTGTGCATATAGATTCTGGTGTGTTTATTACTTAGAGAACGTATATGTATGATATGTTGGTAAAATTCAAGATGGAGAATACCAAAATTGCAGGTACACCCATGGAACGCAACCATAAGATTAGTTCTCATGAAGGAGAACTTCTTGAGGATGTTAGAGGCTACCAAAAACTTGTTGGAAGTCTCACCTATGCAACCCTAACAAGAGTGGATATTGCTTATGGAGTAAGTACATTAAGTAAGTTCATGCATGCACCAAGAAAGCCTCACATGGAATCTTTCAAGAGGGTGTTAAAGTATCTAAAGGGTACCATAAATGAAGGGTTGTTTTACCTCTTCACTTCTAATTTAGATATAAAGATGTAATCTTATGCAGATTGGGTTGGCTCTAAGGATGATAGGAGAAGCACCTCAGGATACTTTTCCTTTGTAGGTTCAAAACGAATATCATGGTTATCTAAAAAGCAACCAATGTGGCTTTGTCATCTATAGAGGCAGAATATAGGGGCTTAGCAAATGCAACTCAAGAGGCTATGTGGCTCAAGCAACTCTATGCAGATTTGGGATTACATTCTTACACTCCAATCGTTTTTGGAGACAACACTAGTTCACTTCATTTGGCTACTAATCATGTATATCATGCAAGGACTAAGCACATTGAAGTGCACTATCATTATGTAAGGGAGAAATTGCTTAGAAAGGATATTCAACTATCCTATGTATCAACGCATTTACAAAATGCATATATATTCATAGAGATGAACAAGTTCAAATTGATGATTGGTTTGCAAGAGATCAAGGAGAAATGAAGACCAAGCATGTTAGGCTTCAAGGGGAGCTATTGGTGCAAGAGAAGCCAAGCCCACATACTTGGATGATTAGCATATTGCTCATGGAATCGTATATGATCAATCCCTTGTAAAATCAAGTACATTTACCATTGTAAAGTGCATTGTTAGGAGGCATCAAATCACGATTCATTTGGTAGTTGATTAATGAAGAGAATATATCCTATAGTTTAGGATTTACTTTTAGGTAGACTTTTGAATTTGAATTCAAAAGATTGGATCCAAAGTCAACTAAAAAAAAGGAGGATCAAAAGACCTGCATGTCTCTCAACTCTATGAGATCACTTTGAAAGGGATTCATTCTGAATTGAGAGCTCAATTAATAGCTCAATCAGATCCCTCACATTGTGAAATAGATCATTGCCCATGACACTGTATTTGTACATGATTCAATACATACATTATCATTACATCTTCATTTTACTTCTCTACCATGACTACGTCAGTACAATGATTTTCTCAGAGCATGTTCTCAGTGTATCATTAATCATTTGTCATGATTTAAAGCATCATAGATTTAGTATGCTTTCTAGTATATAGCTACAAAATCTGATTATCATTGCTCTGAGTCGTGAGATATTATCATTTTAGTACTCTATGGTCTGTTGACTCATGCACCTAGAAAATGTCAGGTATGTCCTATGATTTGCTAAACATCATACTCAGCATGTTCTTCATAACTTTTGTTGAAATCACTCATGATTGGTAGATATCTAAGTTAATTAGACATCACCAAAAGGAATAAGACTAATTGTTGTTGTGCTCAGAGCAGTGTTCAAATTAGTGAACAGGTGTAAACACAAAAATAGCAAGTTTATGACCTTGGATCAAATTTCTACCTATCTATTTTGATCCATTGATTAGTGGATCATATTCCAAACAACATAGGTGATAATTTATGATCATTAGCGAGCTAAAGAGGCCCAAGACACTCTCCAACAATTGTTCTTCACTGGTGTGAAGCACGTTTAAGCAACACCACTTCATCTTTGAAGACTATCCACCATCTCCTCCAACAAACAACCGCATGGGAACCTGATCCAACCCCACACTGCTCTCCCTCCTTCCTCCTTCCTGACACCCAAACCCGACATGAAGTGGGGTGGTTGTTTGATGATCCTTGACACGCCATCCACTCCTTGAGAAGATAAAACAAGAACCTCGGCATCAAATCAGATATTCGAGGTACCAGCATTTGAAGTTCTTTGAAATTTTTGCATTGAAAGACTGATTTGTTTGCCCGAGTTTGATCATTCATGTTTCACACCAGTTTAGTCCATACACCTATGCATCTTTTTTATTCTTGTTTAGATTATGAATTTGAGTCTTTCATAGCTTAGAGCATAAAAAGAAGAAAATTAAAATGAACAAAATCATTGAGGAACAATTTAGGAAATATGAAGAACGATTTAAGGAAATGAAAATTAACACGAGTGAATCTATAAAATCAAATTTTGGTATCGTTATGACCCTTATGCAAATGATAAATGCAATATCTAACACTATTCAGCTAATGGGCATAAGTATTAAAGACATAAGAAGGGAAATGGATTCTAAGGTTTCAAAATTGAAACATAAGGTTGAATTGTTGACCAAACAAGTTAATTACCTACAAGTAATGAAATGTGATAATGCACATGAGGTAAAATTTCAAAGCATATCTACACATAAACACTCATTAGGTCTTAGAAGATCCATGCCTAGAGTGATACCTAGGAAATCAAGTTGGGTTGAGAAGAGACCTATACGATGTTTTTGATGCGATCAATATGGACGTATGTTCTCGGATTGCATAGTTATGAAAGTGCATGCAGACATAGACTAGTAAGTGAACATGAAAATAAACTTTTTAAATACCAAGATAGATCACACTTACATTTGAATGTAGGAAAAGGTGGGGTGAATGAATATTTTGAAGAGACCAAAACTAGATCAAAGTCATTTCAAAAGATATGGAAACCAAAAACTCATGAAGATAATAGATCTGATGAACAAACGAGTATGCTATCTATTGAGAGTCAAGAGAAACCTACTGAAGAAGCCAAAAGTAGATAGATAAAGGTTGAAAAAGAAAATATTGAGCAGATATAAAGAGAGCAAATGGAAATCGATCATGAAAGAGAATCTAATAGAGAAATTCAAGAAAAATCAAAGAAAGACCAGGATGTATATGTTTCATTTGCTCCAAAACTCTTGACTTATGAGGATCTATTTAATCAAGAGAAAATTATGAAATTAGAGTCTCAATTAAACTTTGATAAACAAATTTAACTCGAAAAGAGTAAAGAAGAAACTTAAGAAGATATAAAATATGAAGCAAAGAAATAGTTGCTTGGTGATATTATCAAGAATATCGAGGAAAATGTAAGGGTAACTACAAAGCCTTCTAAGTCTTTGAAAAAGAACAAGAGAAATAAGAAATCTAACTTTCCAAGATATATTTGCAAATATTGAATGATCATTGAAGAAGAATCAAAATGAAAATTATGAGAATGATCAAGGGGAATTGATTGATGATGATGAGTGATGATGATGATGAGTGATGATGATGAATGATAATGATTGATGATTGATTATGTTTAATGATGATGATTGATGATGATTGATGATGATAGCTCATGATGATTATGATGATTGATGATGATGAATGATGATGATTGAACGATGATGATCAATGATGATGATGATTGATGATTATGATTATGATGATGATGATGATGATGTTGGACGATGCTGATGACACAGAGACTGATGATGATGCTGATGAAGAACAATAAATCAGGAAAATTGAAGAAAGGCTAGATCTAACAACAATGAAGATGGACCAAATTAATTAGGTGAAATGTTTCTTATTTGAAATTTTGTTTTATTTCTAAAAGAACATATGCATTGCATTGTTGTGTGTGATAAAGATATGTAGGAATTTAAGAAAATCAAGTAAGGATCGAGAGAAAAAACATTTATTATGGTTTTGTATGAAGCATGAACTACTAAAAATTATATGAATAGAATCAGTTAGCATACTAGAGACTTTTGGGAGTGAAAGCTTGGGAATGTGATGACAAACTTAAACAGAGTGCGTGTATATGCTGATAGCTCGAACATTTAGTGAGTGAGATTCTTTGGGTCCTAATATTTATTTCTTGCAAGATTCTACCTCCATGGATCATGATTCAGAGCAAACCTTGTACTTAAGCCAACTATATACATGTGTGCATGTTGTTAGTGCATTGTGATGGGCTAGTAGGCGGGTAGACCAACCTTGGTTGGGTGATCAAGGCCATGAGCTGATGCAAGTTTTGTCATAGGTCTGACCTATCAGTTGTCATGTGCCTGCATGGATCGGTAGGCAGGCGGAGTCACTCTGGATGGGTGGTCTAAGCAATGAGCTGACGTCGACTTCATGTAGGGCTGACGCTGTGTGTCGTGCACTATGTCCTATCGACAGATGGGTGGGGTAAACTTGGTTGGGTGGACAACTCCATGAGTCACACCCAATTTTGACATAGACCGACTTGTGAAAATAAAAAATAAAAAGAAAAAGTGATGAGCTAAGATGAAGTGAAAAATATAAGAAAAGAAAAAGAAAGAGAAAAAGAAAAATAAAAAAGTAAAGAAAATAAAAAGATCTAAGTTGGACAGTAGGAGATAAATAGAGGAATCAGGGTATATTTCTACAAACTAAGTTAGTAGAGCTTAGTATATGCTAGTACTTAGAATAGGATGCTAGATCTGAACAAGTTGAATGAACGAAAGATATACTAATCCTACAATTTATTCATATGGTTACTTGCCTGATTGCATAACCGAGAATATAGTAAGACGTTTGTGAAGCTTTCATCTGCTTTATTTTCTAAAATTTGTACTAATCTTTATAAATTTTCCTGGAATGTATGGGATCATGTTTCAATTTTTGAAAAGAAAAACATAAAAACTAAAAAGAGATTTCAAAAGAATCCTGATATGCTTCTATTGGATTTTGCAGGTTGGCCCATCGGGTCCATGTGCAAGATTAGTGGGGGTAGATGCTGGGATGAAATCCCTCAGGGAATTGTACCCCAAGAATTTTTTTCAAGTTCATTTCATTGGTTTTCTAGCAGTGATATGGTGTTTTTCACTATAGAGAGTTATAAACTTTCCATGATCCTAAGTCCCACCTTTTTATTTAATTTAATTTTGTACATAACGTGTGAAACCAAACATTAATCCAAAAATAAAAAGGGAAAAAGAAAAAGAAAAAAAATAGAACAAAAGAAAAATTGGGAAAATAAAAAGAGAACATCCAAAATAGAAATAAAACATTTGATTTTCCAAAAATAGCAGAAGAACATGCGAGAAGATTCTGGAAATAGAAAGATTGAATAAGGAGGTTAGAAGATTCTAGAGAGAAGCCCTTGGGGAACCTATAAATAGAGGTCCCGTGCTCGTTTGGTTTTCCCCCCGTGGTTTCTCTACAGGTATGATTCTTGTCTTTTCTTGTCCATTCTTTGCATTTCTTGTTTATGTTTCTTGTTCATGCTCTCCACTACCATGCCAAGAGAGATAGAATGGATCTTGTGTCTATTATATACAAAAATAATGCACCTTTATACAATATAATACGGCTTTGCTATTCAAACACACGTAGATGTGTGACATGTGTGGGGATTGTAGCATATTGGATGAGGTATGTGTTTGTAGTTGACTCCGACTCTCTACGTATTTGGTGAATGTTTTATTGCCTAGAAGTTCATGGAAATAGTTAGGTATTTCCCATCTCTTTTGTGCTAGTTCATGACTCGAAAGTTTGAACCTAGTATGTAGGTAATATGGGATTACGTGAATTGTTTCAATTAGTACCAAAATTTGTTACTATTGATGATATATTGTTTACATTGATCTTTTTTTGAGTTATGAACCATTCCATTATATCGTCTTGAAACTATGGAAATAACAAATGCCATGGTTGTGCGACTTTCGAGAGAGAATTTTTGGGGCTTTCTCCGATTGTAGATCTATGCGAGTGCACCGAAATCATGTACAGGAAGTAGAATTATAGCACGGAAACAAAAGAGAGAGAGGCAGATGTTTAGAGATGGGGGGTCAGTGGACGGAGGTGCTAGAGAGGGAAGAAGAACTCGAGAGAGAGCGAGTCAGAACAATGAAGACATTGTGGAATCAGAGGAGAGATGGCAAGTGAAATGAGGGCAGAGAGAGATAGAGAGAGAGAGAGAGGGGGAGGGAAGGAGGGAGAGAGAGAGATAGAGAGAGAGAGAGAGAGAGAGAAGGGGGGAGGGAGGGAGGGATAGGGAGAGTGAGAGAGAGACAGAGAGAGGAGGGAGGGAGGGAGGGAGGGGGAGAGAGAGAGATAGAGAGAGAGAGAGAGAGAGAAGGGGGGAGGGAGGGAGGGATAGGGAGAGTGAGAGAGAGACAGAGAGAGGAGGGAGGGAGGGAAGGAGAGAGAGAGAGAGAGAGAGAGAGAGAGAGAGAGAGAGAGAGGCAGCGAGTCTGGGCAAACAAGGGATGCGTGGAAATCAGATCGAGGTGATGGTGACACACATAGATGGAGGAGAGAGAGAGAGAGAGAGATGGAGAGAGAGAGAGAGAGGCAGCGAGTCTGGGCAGACAGGTGATGTGTAGAAATCCGATGGAGGTGGTGGTGATCGCACTGGCAAATGGAGATGAAGATGCGGTATTGGAGAGAACTGAGAGAGAGAGAGAGAGAGAGAGAGAGAGAGAGAGAGAAAGAGAGAGAGAGAGAGAGAATATGGAGGAAAGAAAGAGAGAGACAAGAGGGAGAGAGAGAATCGACACATTGTAGAGGGGAGAAGAAGAAAAGCAATGGACATTGAGTAGAAGAAAGAGAAACACTGAGGAAGTTAAGAGGCAGTGGCATGGAAAGAATGTGGTGGTGGCTGCAAAAACAAAGGTGAGAGAGATTACAATGCATCTTTTGATGATGGATAGGTTCAAGGGCACATCGATGAAATTTAGCCCTTTCACTGAGTCAAGGATGGGAGTGTCGATTAGAATGGTAGGCAACATGACCTTACGCTCTCGCCACATGCAATCCTTGAAGAACGCTTCTTTCACATGAATGATGTCCTCTATGATTGTTGCTAGGGTGAATGCAATGAGAACTTGATACTATATGCATGCATAAATGGTAGCCTTAAAATGTGGAATAATAACTCCCCGCCAATGGCGAATCCAATTCCATCCCTTGAAGAGCATACATGAGAGGATGATTCTCCCAATTGGAATCTTGTGTGCAAAGACTCCTTTTAGTGTGCCTCATGGGATTGCACTATTAAATTATGATCTATGAAACACCCTTTTTCCTTACGACATTCATTGACACACCACATGTATAAACATCTACTTGGAATCCAAGGCATGCTGTTGTCTTCACATGATCATTTGTTGATCACACTGTTAGGTGCTCGGATGTTTGTAATGCCAAATCGATTCTTGTCATACCTACACACAAAGATGAAATTGTTGGCTGTGATTGGAACAAGTACAATAATTTCTTACTCATAACTACCTCCATTGATCAAACCATTTGTGTATGGGATGTGCAAAACCATCCTGTTGTAGTCGTTGTGCATCAAGGTCACTCCAAGGATGTTTGGAGGGTCAAGTTCAAGGACATGGAATGAAAGTGTACCTATCACTTCACTTTAAAACTTCTCATATGACCTTGTGAGACTAAAGCCAATACTTAGGCTTGTCATAGACCTGCTCCAACAGCTCCTCCTCAAGCCAAGTATGCTTGAGGTCTTCAATCTTCAAGAATTACCTATAATCCAATCGTAGCCTTGAATTTGCAAAGCTTTTTACCATCCAATGCTTTGGTTAGAATATTTGTGCATTGTTGATGAGTGGACACATAAGTTAATTAAATTTCCTTGCTCACAATCTTCTCTCTTACATAGTGATAATGTACTTCAATATGTTTAGTCCTTGCATGAAAAATTGGATTGGCAGCCAAGTGAATGGAGCCCATATTGTCACAAAAATAGTTGGAGTTCTAATCTGTTGGAAAACAATGTTCCTATTGGTCCACTTTGTTCAGAGACTAGAGGATACGTAGCTTCCTCTCTCACAGCACATCGGGTTGGCGTAGTGGCTGCGATATTGGCCTCCCATCCAAGGCAATCAAGTTCGACTCCCCCGGCCAGCAACGGCGCAACGATCACAAAAAAAACTTTTAAGTTATGCTTTTCTTAAAATAGCGAACGCCCGGACAGTTTTTGCATTTCCGTTTTATTAATCGTTGATCGTAGATCGCTACGAAGGAGCTTTTCAAGTGTGCTTTATTAGGTGCTTTTCAAAGTACAGAATCTACTATGAAAGAATCACTTTGGGATCATTGTTAGATATCCTTCACCTAACTTTCAACACAAGCCTTGAGCTTGGACCTCAATAGAGGTGGTGTTTCTTCTAGCACATGGGGCAGCCATGGTGCTAACTTGAAGCATGTTGAGGAGCAGCTATGGAGTTCTTCTTAATGATTCTTCTTGGAGAATATGAAGGGTGTGCTCACATTCTAGCACATGGAGAGGAGGTTATCTCTTGTTCATGGCAATAAGACTTGGTCATTAGCAGCTTGATGGTGAGGATCGGTCATCTACATGTTGGAGTTGAAGATTATCTTCTACAAGAGGATGTCGGGCTACTTCAAAGACATTGGATGGTGGTTAACATAAGATTTACATCTTATGTTAAGTATTCAGGTACATATTCTCTTTATGCACACAGGTACTACTTGGAGTTTATGGAGGCAGTAGCGTTCATATCAGAAGGAGTCCTATTCGGCATAGGTACAAGAGAATCAGTACGTATATGCTTAATGCATATTTGGATGAGGTGTTTGAGAAGGTGTGTTCACATGAGTTTGAGGATTTCTAGCAACAAACTTGTTAGCATTCCTTGCTACTTTTTAAGTATGTGATTTTTTCACACACGTATCTGACTTAGGGTCTTCCATAGCCTAAGGTTAGATGAGGGTTTGTTGATTATCAATTTCACATTCATCCTTCCTCTTTCAATCACTCATATTCACTCTTCTATAACCTATAAGGTCACACATCTCATGTATATTCAGATTCATCTGAATGTGATTGTTACATTTGTACATTCACTCATTCATCTATTTCTCATCACATAGAGTGGTTGAGAGTTTTGCTCCCACATTGTACATTTAACATTGGTATATATGATACTATGAGTAAGCGATGGCTTATGTAACACCTTACACATGTCGTCTATTCTTTCTCTATCTTTGTCTCATCATTTGTATGATTAAATGTGGTATGTTCATGTTTTGTCAATATGGAAGATTGCTAAAATTAATGTTGTATATGCTGGACCTATGGAACCATGGACCTGTGACATGAGCCAAGGGCCTACCTCACTTCCAACATAATCTCCAATCCAAGATTTGTGAATTGTGTCTTCATCCACATTGCTTCTTAAGTAGCTATGGCAAGACCTCTGTATTCATATTCAATGGAAGAGAATGCAACTGTGGGTTGCTTCTTGGATGACCATGAGACAAGTTTTGAACCTGCAAAGGTAAGATATCCTAAGGTGCTCCTTCTATCTTCCTTGGATCCAGCCCAATTTGCATTAGAGAACAATTTCAAACTTAAATTAGATACATAAGGGTAGTATAAACCTTCATTAATGGTCCCTTTGAGATATCTGAGTATCCTTTTGGTAGTCTCCATACGACATTTCTTGGGTGTGTGCATAAATTGACTTAGCACACTAACACTATAACATATATCAACCCCTTTCAATGTGGCATAGTTCAAGCTACCCACAAGGCTTTGATAACCTGTCACATCTTCTATGAATTTTCCTTCATGTGAGCTCGATTTATGATTAACCTCCATTGGAGTACCTACAATCCTACAATCTTGCATCTTGAATTTTCCCAACATTTCCTTAATGTACTTTCTTTGAGTGAGAAACAAACCATGATCTTTGGAGAAAACTTCCAATCCTAGGAAGTAGGTAAGTGAACCCAAATCACTTATCTTGAATTCTTCTCTCATATGTTCTTTGATTCTATTCATGCCATTTGTATCATTTCTTGTAGGTATAATATCATCCACATACACACACAAATAGATGACTTTAGAATTACTCTTTTTTATGAATAGTGATGGATCTGCCTTGCTACGTTGAAATCCTTTGTCCTGCAAGAATGAGACAAGCCTGTGATTCCAAGCCCTTAGGGCTTGTTTCAGTCCATATAAAGCTTTATTAAGTTTACACACATAATCAAGATATATGTGATTCTCAAAACCAGGTGGTTGTGCCATGTATACCTCCTCTATTATCCATCCATTAAGAAATGCATTCTTTACATCCAATTGATGTATCTTCCAATTCTTGGAAGAGGCAATAATAAGCAGAACCCTAATTGAGCAGTTTTGCTAGAGGATAGAAGGTCTCCTCACAATCAATTCCTTGAGTTTGTGCAAAGCCTTTTGCCACAAGCCTTGCCTTATCCCTGTTAATGGATCCATTTGAGTTCTTCTTATATTTGTAGATCCATCTTGAGCCTATCACTTTCATTGATAAACACTTGGGAACCAACTCCCAAGTGTTATTCTCGTCAAGAGCTTCGATTTCTTCTTACATTGCATGCCTCCATTTTGATTTCTTATTTGCTTCATCAAATGTTGAAGGTTCCTCTTGATTTATATCTTGTGCTAGATAGATTGAATGTTTCCTGACTAGAGAAGTATCAAACCCACACCTTTTTGGTTTCCTTTACTCCCTCATGGACCTTCTTAGGCCATGATGTGATGATTTTGCCTCTTGTCCAAGTTCTTGCATTTTTGCTTTATCTTTAGACTTCCATATCTTGAATTTTTCATTCTGAGTTGCTTCATCATCTTTTGAGGTATCCTGCTCTTCAACTTTAGGAGGATTATCCTTAACAAATTTTGGAAAATCTTCTTCAAGATCATAAGGTAAGCTGACCTTTCTACATGAATCTTTATAGCAAGAACTATTCTCATCAAATACTACATCTCTACTCACCAAGAATCCTTTGGTTGTTGGGTTGCATAATCTGTAGCCCTTTTGATTGTTGTCGTATCCAATGAATACACACCTTTATTCTTTAGGATCCATCTTGCCTCTAACCTGTGAAGGAACATGAGCATAAGCAATACATCCAAAAATCTTACAATGATCCAAGCTTGGTCTTCTTCCATCTCAAGCCTCATATGGTGTCATGCCATCAAGTGATTTTGAAGGTAACATGTTAATCAAATAAGTATGGATATATCCTGAGCCCATAAGTAATTAGGTAAGTGCTTCTCATTTAGCATAGACCTTGCAGCTTCAACAATTGTCCTATTCCTTCTTTCTGCCACTCCATTTTTCTCAGGAGTGTACCTCGTAGTGATCTCTCTTTTGATTCCACTTTCTTGAAGAAGGAGTCGAATTCACAAGAGAAGTACTCTCTGCCTCCATCTGACCTTAGCCTTTTTAATGTCTTACCTATTTGATTCTCCACCAGAGCTAAATATCTTTTGAAGCATGAAAAGACCATCTTTGTGTTTCATAAAATATAATATAGTCCATCTATTCCATTCATCAATGAAGGAGACATAATACCTTGATCCAAATATTGAAGCATCCTTGCTAGGTCCCCATACATCTGTATGAACCAAATCAAAGAGATCTCCATGCATATATCCTTTCTTCATGAGGAGTAACCTGTGAGACTTTCCAAATTGACATGCACTGCACTTATAAATCATATGTTGTTTTTACAAGTTAGGGAGTCCAAGTACACTTTGGTCCTTGCAAATTTGCTTTAATGATCTTTCACCAATATGTGCTAACCTTTTGTGCCATACTTCCAATTCTGTGAGTGTCTGACTACCATAGTTAAAGAGAGTAATGTTTCTAGTGACTTGTAATTCAAATGTGAACAATCTACCTATCTTTTCACCTGTTGCAATTCTTCTCAATCTTGACTTGAATCTTCAACAAATGTTCCGCCTCTTGTGAACCTGACTTGCAACCCTTTCTCTACTATCTACCCAACACTTATCAAATTCTTTGTAATGGTAGGGACATAGAGTACCTTATTGAGTAGGTTGATGTTTCCATCACAGGCTTTGACATTTCCTATTTTCTCCACAAGGTGTCTTGTATCATCTCCTGTTTGTACCTCATGCTTGATCCTTGGATCTTCTAAATCTGATAGGAGGGCCACATTTCCTACCACATGATTGGAACAACCTGAATCTATGTAGAAAACATGCTCATCTGATTTACCTTGTGGCATGACCATATTCATGATTAGCAATGAGTCCTCTTGATTTGAGTCTTTTGTGTAGTTATTGAAGTCTCTTCTTCCCCGATTTCCTCCTTCACAGTTTGAATGGTTGTAATTGTTCTGGTTGCCATGGTAAGTGTTGAACATTCCTCTTGAGTCGCCCATCGCTCTGATACCAGTATCGGAAAGTTCTCTTTTGTTGTTGCACACGCAAGCCTCAAAACACAAAGACAAAGCTTGTTGGTTCTCCTCCCAGCTGCCAAGCATACATGTCTTTTTCATGAGAGCCTCCTCACACCTGTGTCTAATATTGAGAATCATATTCTCTCTGGAAAGAGAAGATTCTCTCCCCTCTTCTACCCATACACATGGAAAGTGCATCAATCTGATGCCATGTGGTGAACTCCTCTCAAGAGGTGTTCCTTCATAAGTGATATGACACTATTTCTTGTTAGATGTTTATTATAGCTTACCGATTAGCTACATGTTAGCTTCTTCCTATTAGATATTAGTGATTTTTTAGTGCATATTAGTGATTTGTTGATCGCCATGAGTGATTCTTGTTAGCTCTAAATGACTTTGTGTTTGGCTATTAGTGATTCCTATTAGATATTAGATTAGTGATTTCCGAATAGATGTAAGTTATAACTTGTTAGATACTTGATAGATAGCTACTTACTCATTAGCTATCTATTAACTACTTCCCTTAAGAAATTAATTGTAACTTAATGATTTCTAGTTAGTCGCTAGTTGTAAGTTGTTCCATACATCTCTTCATAGAGATCTTCTAACCATTACCTCTTATTCATCCCACCTTAACCATTATTTTCCACATAGAAGTATTTCCAAGAAGAAATTGAATATTAATAAGGGATTCATATTGATCTTAAGAAAGTAAAAATTTTTAAGATTTTCATTTTTCTAGATTTAATGTGTTAACTACTTTCTACTATACTTTTTTTAAACTATACTAACATACTTCAAAAAAGGGACTACATTTACCTAAGAATCACAAAAACAAAATTATGTGAATTCTAAACATGATCTTGTTCATCAAACTATTTTATAATCACCTCTTTCTCAAGAACCATTGTTTATAGTGGTAATTGATGTGAAAGATTTGGGCATAGTTGTATTATTAATGGAAGAAATTTATGCTATTGCATCTAACAGCGAGTCGTAACAAACGAGAACTATGTCGTAAAAAGAGAACACTCTCGTCAAAAATTACATGTTTTCACCTCATTTTTGGAATTCCTTTACACCAGTATACATATATTACAAAAATGAGGTGAAAACAAGTAATTTTTGACATTTTTTGTCATTTTCTCAAAAAAAAATGAGCTCAAAATGTAGTCAAAATTTCACTATATTAGGCATTGACGTGTCCCAAAATGTATATGATAAGACATTGACATGTCCAAAATCTATATGATAAGACATTGACATGTCTAAAATATATATAAGAATGTAGAAATCAATAGTTTTTACACAAAAATAACATTTTAGACATATCTTTAATGGGTGGATATCTGATTGTTATTCAAAATTGCTACAAAACATGGTTTCATTAACCAAACTACTTTGAGGCATTTACATAAGCACTAAAAATGTCTGAGAGCTTCAATGCAACTCACAACTTTGTCGATCTATGTCTACACCGTCATCATCTGATGCACTTGATTCAGTCTCATACTGTTGAGAGCTCTCTTCTTCTTCTTCTATATCCACAAGAGCTCTATCTTCATCCACGTACATACCAAATTCTGCAGGATCATGCACAACTCTTCTTGTTTTCCTATGATTTCCTGTACCACATACATCTGGAAGCTTTTGTTTTATCATGTTGATGGTTGCTTTCCTCAAGTGACCAGTTTTTGTCAAGGAAAAATCATAAACAAGAATATCTACATCATCCATTTTAAGAGTGGATGTGCTTCAAATATTCTTTTTCCTTTTTGAACCTGTTCGTTTAGTATCACACACCATTTCTAAGTTATATTTACCTGTGAATGCATTACTACTTTTAGTGTAATACCAATGCACCACCAAAGCCTCTATTCTTCTCTGATCAATATCTTTAGTTATCTCTAAAACCTTTGCAATCCAAAATGGTCTGGTAGCCTCATCACCATCAGCAAGTAGTGCAATAAGCGTTCCAACATTTATCTCTATTAAATTTCCTTTCCATCTTGCTTCTGCCTGTTTTGTCATCCTTGGGCCTACATAAATATTTCTTTCTGGTGGATGTATAAAACTTTGAAGTGCATCTGCATTACATGCTTGGGCCACATTCACGGATCTTTGTGTACAAAAATCCCATGTGAATGGAACATCAACTGGCCAGTGACCTGCAATTGTATACTGTATAATCTCTTCTTGATGATTGAAAAAGTCCTCCCACCAAGATACATCTTGATCTCCAGCATATTTTTTTGCACGCTCAATATGTCTCTTCTTTTCAATGAGTGCATGCATCCAGCTTTTACTTTGATCAACCACACTTCCACATCTTTCTGTATTGTTTTTATCTTCATATGGTGATTGTTCTGCACCATACACTGTTACAGTAGACAAATTAGGCACCTGCAATAAGAATCTGCATCCATCTTTAGGCTCCCACCCAAGAGAAGATGAATACTGCTTTGCAAATAAAAGGGTTATTTCATCAACCCTCCTCATCAAGAATACATGGTTGAAACTAATATTGTGCAATGGAGCCAAAACCTTAGCACTGTTATCAAGGCCCATTGAGCAAAAGTGCTTAAAGTCATAAATCTGTGTGAGGTGTTGAACTTCTGGTTTTGGAGTATATGCTTCTGAAATCAGCTCAAATAAAATCGGAAGAGTAAAAGCATTGTTACATGCCAACTTCTTAGAGAAAGTACTGAACATTTGATCAATGTGATCATGAGTGTGGCCAACTAGAAGAAAATTTACCTTAACCTTCTGAAATACCTGTTTTTCAACAAGCATGCCTAAATATCCAAAGACTATAGAATTTTTATTCTCTCTTGGAGTATTATCTAGTTGCAAAATATAGAGTTGGTGGCAAAAGACCCTTCCATGATTGCAAAACACGATGAATGACAGTAACTGTAAGGTTTGGATCATTATGCACATTCGGATATGTGAAGAAAACCTTGGACATTACAGTTCCATTGTATACCAAAGCGCCAACCAAATGCATTTGCACAAGGACTTCATCTCCAATGTCCTTAGGGATGCGATAAAAATGTGGCAAAAAAGTTTTTTTTTTATCCATACCATCGATCAACAAACACATATAACGCTCCGGATTTCTGAGTGCCTTACTTCGATGATGAATTGCTTTCTTTCTCTCTAATGCTTGACTGTCACGATGGTTGTTAAGAAGGTTTTTAAAATTATGCTTTTCCTGTGGTGTTGTAGCCCCTTTTGCCATGTTTTTCAAAGTGGCGCAAACTGAACATTCACCCATTCTAACTTTACGAGGAATAGAAACATTGTTAAACTCTTCCTTCCATAATCGAGTAAAGTGACGATACAACACATACTTCTCATTTCTATTTTCCATGTCTTCTCTATATATTTGAAATACCTCTCGACGAGTAAAGTTATCTGACAAGTGCAACCTTCCAGTTGTAGGCATAACTTCACAATGCAAGCTAAAATAGTTCATCATCCAATTCATTGCATGACGTCCAACAGATCCTTTGGTCCCAACATGGAACGTATCCAAAATGAGATCCCCATTCAAAAACCCTTGTTGAACCCTATGTATTCTAAAATTTCCTACACCCATTGCAATTTTAAATGCAGCCCTACAGCATGGCATCCCTTGAGTAAAGAAATATTCAAAACCAACACGCGTTACTGACATGTTATCCTCAATCATTTGCATGCAAGAAACAAGGTATATATCTTGCCTTTCACTATCTAAATGGAGGAATTTTTCTCTTATGTGCTCTAGTTTCTTCATCCCTAAATTATACAAACATTTCAAACCACAACAATGCTTCACAATATCCAATGCAATCTGTCTATCTGAAGTAAGAAATTTAAATCTTTTTCGACTTACTTCACGAGACCTTCTTTTAAATCGTAGATTGAGCTTGCTTTGCTTTT
Source organism: Ceratopteris richardii (assembly GCA_020310875.1). Classification (NCBI taxonomy): domain Eukaryota; kingdom Viridiplantae; phylum Streptophyta; class Polypodiopsida; order Polypodiales; family Pteridaceae; genus Ceratopteris; species Ceratopteris richardii. The sequence continues at coordinate 148,793,256 of CM035422.1, forward strand.
TCGTTGCTCCACATGCACTTGAGTCAGAAGGGAGATCAATGGTTGGATCAGATGGGAGATCAAGAGGTGCATTTGGTTGAGCAGCATTGCACTGTGAATTGGATAACTTAAATGACTCAACAAAAAACATGGAATCATCAGCACGTTCTAAATCATAGGGATCATCACTTCTCTGGAAAGGTTCAACTGAGAACAATGAATCAATATGAGCAGAGGAAGCTGATGCCCAAGCATCCACTGAAAAGATTGAGCTCATCTTCACTGAGTTCACAGAAGACTGAAGATGAATGACCTTTTTAAATAAGTAGAAATCCGAGATCAAGTGAAGATGTCACATCAAATCTCACATCAAGAAGATATGAAATCAAAAGCTTATTAAAGTACATTAAATAACATAAAACATCAAATTACATCAAATCACTTAATTACTCAAATATACACTAATAAGGGAACCAAAGATTTGATTCACTTTTGATTCAAATGAGAAACACAGTTGATTTCTAACTACATATGAGTCATTCAGTCTAAGCATTGTGAATGAATCAAAATATATCCAAGTTGAGTTCCAACAGGAATATATAATAAAATTGTTTGGAGAAATTTTACAAGAAGAAATTTTACAACTGGAATATATCCAAGTTGAGTTCCAACTGGAATATGCTATGCCATTGAACACTATACAAGAAGAAATTTTACATTTGGTTAAGATTTCAAGGATTAGGTTTTATTGTGGTCTTGGCTAGATATCAAAGAGGTAGATGAAAGTATATTGAAAAAGAATTATGTGTAAAAGAGGCACACAGAAAGTATATTCATACATTGATTTTCCATTTCAACAATGTGTTACAAGATAAATGTGAATATGAACTAAAGTGTGGAGGATAACACTATAAAGATGTCATTAATCTCACAACTTAGACCTAATTTTCTCCCAAGCAACAGACTCTAAGAAAAAACTTCTACATGAGATTAGAAATCCTCATGTACATACCATACTGTTGCCATTGAAGTTTAATTTCCATGCAAATGTATATAAATAGTTGCAAGGTTCTGTACTAGAATGTTTATTCATAGTGATTTTCCATTTCAACAGTGAGTTACAAGATAAATGTGAATATGAACTAAAGTGAGGAGGGTAATACTATAAAGATGTCATTAGTCTCCCACATTTAACACAACTTTGACTTGATTTTCTCCCAAGAAAGAGATTCTTAGAAACAAATCTCTACATGAGTTTAGACATCCTCATGGACATACCATACTCTTGCCATTGAAATGTAATTTCTATGCAAATGTATATAAATAGTTGCAAGGGTCTATGAATATTTCATTAAAGTGGCTCTGAAACAGCCTATTTGTGTGGGTGCTATTCCCTGGTTAGATAAGTTGACAGATTTAGTTAGCAAGTGGACTCATTCAGTTAGATCCAGTTAGTCTCTGGTTCAAGTTACCCAATTGCCTATAAATACCAGAGGAGGAGATCATTCGCATTTTCAAAATCCACGAGCAAGAGAGAGCAGCAGAGCACAGACAGCCATGGAGCACAGAGGTCAGCATACCAGCAAGCCAAGTCTGATGGAGAAGAAGAATGTTGGCAAAAGTACCAAGAGGTAGACAAAATCATAACATAAATAAAGATTCCAAAAAGATTCCCTCTGTATGTCTATGTAAATATCTGATTTCTATGTATTTATTTTTCTTACCTCTAGAAATATGGATCCAAAGCATGTACAGCTCGATGCCTGGCATCGACTTTAAGGTGTAAGTCGATGCCAGGCATCGACTTAGGATTGCAAGTCGATGCCAGGCATCGACTTGGGCCCAAAAGTCGATGCCAAGCATCGACTTGCCGGCATCAACATGCACTGAAAAGTCAATGCTAGGCATCGACTTTTGGGTGCAAAGTCGATGCTTGGCATCGGCTTTTGGGCCCAAGTCGATGCTTGGCATCGACTTTTGGGCCCAAGTCGATGCCAGGCATCGACTTTGTGTGCAAGTCGATGCCAGGCATCGACTTTGTGTGCAAGTCGATGCCAGGCATCGACTTGAGGGTAAAAGTCGATGCCAGGCATCGACTTGGCCCAAAAGTCGATGCCAAGCATCGACTTGGGCCCAAAAGTTGATGCCAAGCATCGACTCTTGCACCCCCAAGTCGATGCCTGGCATCGACTTTCACCCTCAAGTCGATGCCTGGCATCGACTTGCACACAAAGTCGATGCCTGGCATCGACATGCACTTAAACATCGATGCCTGGCATCGACCTGAAGCTCAAAATCGATGCCTTGCATGGACTTGGGCCTTTGAAACCACATTTACGTTTGATCTGATATTTCCAAGTGCCTTTAGGGATGCGGAGTACAAGGATGAAAGGCCCATCAAGAAGCTCAGAGTCACCATGGGCTCTGGTGACCAGCAACGTGACAAAGGCAGTGGTCACCAAGCAAAGCCAAAGAAAATTATTGCACCATTATCCTCTGAGAAGGCCAGCAACCCACTAGGAATATCCTCAGGTGGACAGAGTAGCATAAAAATTCCTGTGGAGGATCCAAATATGAAGGAAAGGTCTAGGGAGACCGAGGTCATGAGGACAGATCGTCCACTTTGGGACATGACAAATCTCGAGTGGTGCCTTCAGTACGTGGAAGAGAAGAATGCAGTCCTCCTTGTGTTCGAAGGGGCCTATGGCAGAGGAAAGATCACGACAACACAAGGTTTTCAGTATGGACTTGTTTACAAACTGGATTATGAAGATGAAGATTCTGACAACCTGCTTTTCTTGGTGGAGACATCGAAAGGATTAAGAAATGTCATATGCAAGATGGATTTCTTGTGCCCAGAGTGCTGTGTTCCAGAAGGGCTAGCTCAGATATGCAGAGACTCAGTGAATTTCATCAAGGACCTGATGCCATGGATCTAGGGCAATATCATGCCAACACAGCACAAGAAGAAGACCCCTGTAAAGGCAAGGGGTAAGCAGAGTGTGCAGAAAAAGCCCCAAAAGAAAAAGAAGATAATTTCAGAAGAGGAGTTTTCTGACTCAAGCTCTAGCTCTGGGGACATAATTGTTGCACCTGGTGGAGAGCTTGCATCTGGTGTGCTTGGCACTGAGCAGAATAAGATGAGGGAGGACATAGCTAGAAGAAAAGTTGTGAAGAAGGGGCAGTTGTTCCACCTGCCGATTAATATTATCCACAGGCCACCAGTGGATCCAGTCACAGGGAGGAGGCCCCTTGAGATCAGGGAGCCACATAATTTGCACGTCCAGAATCTTAAGAAGAAAATGAAAATAAATCCTCATGCTACTGTTGTGCCATTCCTTGTCATGGTGGATCCGAATGAGTGCAGCTGTGTGGAGGATTTCAATGAGGGTTTGTTTGAGGATTACACTTATTATGTGATTGGAGGTTCACACTCTGTAGAGGCTCGTAGACAGTTAGTGAAGGAGCACCCTACTACATTTTTCTTTAGGTATGCAGAGTGTAAGATATATGCTGGTCTTACAACTGAGGAAGCCAAGCTTCTTGCTTGGGATCACAACAACGACAATGACTACAGGCAGAAAATGTCCTCCATAGAGAGAATTCGGTTCTTCCACCATGAATATGAAGATTGTCTTGTGAAGGAAGCTGGAAGAATACATCCCAATCTACGAAAGCAATGCCTTAGTGAGGTTGGAATTGCATTGGATGAGAATAGAAAGTCAGATGCTTTGACGAAATATGATCCATGGTTTCAACTGGCATTCAGATCAGGTGAGATCTGGGATCTACAGGATAGAATTTTCACAATGTGGGAGCACAAGGAGGTCAAGGGCCAGAAGCAACGAAAGTCGAGGCCAGACCCACAAGTTGATCTGAAGGGAAAGGGAAGGAAAGTTGACCTTTCAATTGAAGAGGCTCTTGAGGACATGAAGCTGACCCCATGGAGGGCCCTTCAAGGAATCAAGGATGATACATTGATCATATCAACTTTGTCAAGGGTAATCTCGAAGGAGTTAAGCATCGAGGAGATGATGACTGAGCTCAATAAGTATGTATGTTATTCTCAGATCCTTTTTCCCTCCTCCCATGCTTCTTGTCTAACCTAGTCTCTTTTATATTTATGTGTCTGTAGTCATAAAGTGTACATGAAGATTCAAGAGGTGATGATGAAGAGGCTGGGTTGCTTTTCTTGGACAGAGGTCCAAGCAGACTATCCAACCACATCATCCTACAAAGCCTTATCAGAATATTTCATCCTGTTTCGTGATTGGGTAGGTTCTCTTATCAGAATATTTCATCCTAACCAATTTGATGCATTGCATGGCATCGACTTGGGGGCATAAGTCGATGCCTGGCATCGACTTGGGGGCATAAGTCGATGCCTGGCATCGACTTGCAGCATAAGTCGATGCCTGGCATCGACTTGGGGGCATAAGTCGATGCCTGGCATCGACTTGCAGCATAAGTCGATGCCTGGCATCGACCTGCAACAAAAGTCGATGCCTGGCATCGACCTCGTGGCAAAAGTCGATGCCAGGCATCGACTTAGGTCCCAAGGTCGATGCCAAGCATCGATTTTCAGTAGAAGGTCGATGCCTAGCATCTACCCCAACAAGAAATCGATGCCATACATCCGTTCTTTATGTTCTGTTTGCTGTACTGAAGAGCTCTTTTAATTGTCTTTCCAATTTGTTCTGCAGAAACCAAGGAAAAGTAAGTCTACAGAGGTACTAGATGATTGCCCCCCTGCATTCCTTGCTCACATTCAAAGAGCAAGGCATGAGAAATCTAGACTGAAAGCGAAGGAGATGGATTTTGATGATGAACCTGATCTTAAATGTTTCTCCAATCCCCTAGACCCCCTTAGGCCTGTATATTACAATGTGTTCTGTAGTGATGTAAATAATATTTGTTCTGTTGTGCCTAGAAAACATTTCTCCCTTCTCATAGCGGACATACCCTATGGATTTAGGATGTTAGGATCAGTTAATGATGATGAACCCTTCAAACACCCTCAGATTCGGAAGATGGTCACTGATTTTGCAGAGTTGACTATGTCTCCTCTTTGGAGGATAGTAATTTTCCATAGCAGAGACCAGTCTTTCTCTGTTTCAACTGCTCTGAAGGCAAGATGTCATGCTGTGGAGTGCCTCACTTGGTAAGTAATCTTCTTTCTATCTCCATGGCTTTAATGATGCCCTCTGTGACTCATAGTTCTTTTTTGCAGGGTGAAGACAAACGTAAATCACACTCCTTTGCATCGGTTTGTGAGCGCCACTGAATGCATTACAGTTGGCTATTATGATGAAGTAAGCAAAAGGAGAGTCAGGGAGCATTGCAATGAGAATGGGATCTCAAATGTGCTCATGTTCCCAGCCGTTACCAAGAAACTTCGTCATGTAGCTGGGGACATGACATTGGTTAACCCTTATCAGAAGCCACAAAAACTCATAATGAGATTGCTTCAGCTATTTTCCAATGATGATGACTGGGTCCTAGACCTTTTTTCGGGCACAGGTAATTTCAATTTTCACAATTTTCATTAGTCATGGTTGATTGAAGCCTCTAAGAGGTTTTCTGCTGTTTCAGGAACGACTCTGGCTTGCTCCTTAAAGATGTTCAGGCACTGCATAGCTGTGGAGAAGGATGATGCTCAAGTGAGCTTCATTAGAATGAGAATCAATGGGCTGAATGAATGCCCAAATGAAGACCAAGAGGTTGGAAGGAAGCACATTGCAGATACGGAGAGATTCCAACCAGCTTCAAGGGAGCCTGTTCCCCCACTTGCAGATGAACCTGGGGACATGGCTGACCTTGAAGAGCCAATCTTGGAGCAAGAGAGGCAAGATAGGTGTTCTAATGTGCCAGAGGATACCAATACCCTTGAGCCTGAGGAAAGCTATGATCAGCTTCTATTGTAGATTCACATAACTCTTGTAAAACACATGAAATGTAAAAGATCATTTTAATGGAAATATAATTTGGAGTTCTGCTTCCACTTGGTGTTCAGCTTGATTTATCTTGAGCATTTCTCTGATCATGTGTGAATGTTTCTTAGTATAATTTTGTTGAATATTATCTTCTCTTGGGAATGCTTTTGTGAAGTGTTTTTCATATTCTGTTAATATGGCCAGGCATTCAATGGGGATCTTAACCATACAAAGGGGATGATCTTAATTGCCTTGTTAAAATGCTCTGATTTTTACAACACATGTACTCTAATTTTCGAGTAACTTTTAATTAGCTATCATCTGTGCTTGTTGAGGTTATAGATGTAATGAAGGAGCTTCGCGAATTCTTACTTGTACCTTTTCAACTCTAATCTATTGTCCAAGATCATGATGTGGGATTCTTGGTCATGCTCAACAACTAGTTTTCATGGCAGCAAGAATTTTAGTATATCTATCTTGACTACTTGGGATATGAGATCAAGCTTCTAAAGACAATATTTACAAGCAAGACTCGTGATGCTTTCTAGATATTGTAAAATGCCCACTTTTTTGCTTCATATAATGGTATTTAGGTAAAAAGAAAAAGAGAACATGTCTTTGTTCTCCTTTGTTGTGACTCAGTGTTATCTAATAGTAGAAAAATTAACGCTTAAATAAAATTGATAAATATAGTAATCAAAATTAACTTAACCAATATTTTTTTTTATACATAAAGTGGGTTTTTTATGAAAAAAATCGCCCTATTATTCAAAAGGCATTATAAGGTATATAAACAATAGAACTTTTTCATTCAATGACATACTTCTCGTTTATGCATCAGATTTCTATTTTGTAACGTGCATGAAATGGTTTTCAAAATTTTCAACTCCATAATGTTGATGACTATAGTTTTGATAATGATTTCCTATTTTTCAAGAATAAATTATACATAAATTAACCTATTAAAAAACTCATAATGGAAGTATTACATTAACTTGAACTCATGGGACATTGTCAAATATGAAATGCCATTCTTTAATGTAAACAGTTCTAATTTTGATATATATGGAAAAAGGCATTGGAGAGATCACTCCACAATGCTTTGTTTTTCTATAAGCACTATTTTGCAAGTAATTTGACTTTCTAATGCCATCATAAACATTAGGAACAATTTACATGAAGTTTACTATCACTCCTCTCATGATGTCTTTTCAAAAATGATATGATTTGGACACTATTAGATATTTTCAACAAACATATATTTTACTACTTTGAGGGATGAAAATGACTACATCTTAATCTATTGAGTTCTTTATTTACATTTTGTTTGTACCAAAGTTATTTTTTTGGATTGTGATATTTGTTTCCTATTTATTTTGGGGTGCATTGTTAAAAATAAATTTAGGATCAAAAATCATTTCTATTTCTTCATTTGATTCTAAAAGTATTGGTCGAAGTGAGGAAAGTGATAGCACTATTCCTCATTTATTACATTTTTTTGTATATATAATCTTGGAAATCGAGACAAAAAGTTACTATCTGTGTAGTTTTCTCACTATGACACGCCATAATTCAGCTTGACATGCACTTATTGAAGTTGCATATTGATTTAAGATACTAAATCATACTCATCAATGCAAAAGGAGATTCATGCGGTAGAATTCATTCTACTTCAAGGGGAATTACAAGGCGTTAGACTACTTGATGACACTTGAATGGAGGCATTTTCCCTAGTGTAGAGGATCTTCTAAGAGAATAGTACTAGTGTTCACCCTCTTACATCACTACTTTGTAATGGTTACTATCCTCACATGTGACATTGTCAAAATGTATTAGCGCTCATCAAATTTTGCTTTTAGCCTATTTTTTAACAATGTTATTAAACCATTTCTTCTTCTATGCTTCATATTATATACATGTGTACCATTTTCGATAGAGCAATAGTGTCATTGATTGTAAGTTGTAACGGTGTTTGGTTATAGGTGAGATGGAGAACAAAGTTTTGTCTATAGCTTCTGCGAACAATAAAACTCTATCCTAAGCAAACCAATGTCAAGTTCCATTAGAAGTTGAGCACAAAAATGCTAAAGAAGATAAAAAACTAAACAAAGTATTAGTGTCAACTCAAACTAGTCGGATTGCAATAGAAGTTGAGCACAATGATGCCCAAGAAGATAAAACCTAAAAAAATTATTAGTTTCAAGTGAAATTGATTGTTTACTAGTGTTTTACACAACAAGAAATAACGTGCCTAAATGAACAGCACACAAATTAAAAAAACAAAAGAGGTCAGATCCTGTGGTAATGGAACCTAAATCTATTGAGATAAAAAGGGACCCCCAAAGATTCAACATGACCTAATAGAGGAGAAGATGACCTAATTGAAACCTCTCCACAAGGCTTTTGAGCCCATGGCTCTAATTCTCAAAATTGATATATTTATGAACATCCAAAGTGACCAAGGGTTTCTTAGTAGTAAGCCTTTTCTACAATGGTTCCTTGAACATTTCAATGATTGAATTTGGAGCGCATATGTCTCGCCGAGGTTAAAAAATATATTGATACGATTCTTAGAGTTCAAGAAGAAATTTATGGGTATTTGGGGGAGGGATCAGTGTTTGTGAAAATTTTCAATCCATTTAAGAAATGGGCTCATTTCTAGGATACAAATGTGGAGTATAGATCTCCCATTACAATAATAATTGAAATTGTTGCCTACAAATTATTTTAGAACTTAGAAGATGTTGTCTCATGCTACCAAAGTTGACAATGAGTGAAAGACGTAACTATTTGTTTGAAACTCTCTCTGATAAACTTTGGAAATGATTAAAAGCCTCGACGTTGAAGTAGGTAGTAATAACATTATGAATATTCATTCTTGTAGAGTTATGTCAAATACTTTGATCTTATAGAGATTTTTAGCTATGTTGGTCAATTGTTAGCTATATCGCTCCACCATTAACTATTCACATGTTGATTACTTTAGGCCTATAGGTGGATTCAAACTATTTTGGTGGTACATAGATGGTATTTGCTTCCAAACTCATGCCTCCACCCTCTCGAATCACACTTGTTTCGTTGGAATCAAATACTAAATTACTATGATCACGAGATTTTAGAAAAGAAACAACTTTTATAATTGTCAATTTCATTCGTTTTTGGGGTGCAAAGGTTTTTCTAAGGGGGGTGAGCCACCACACTTTTGCCATTGGGGGTTAGACAGAGGATACTGAGTGGCTCCATTCTATCTAAAACCAACCTAATCGTCTAATGTTTTACATGTTAGCTATTTCTTGTTAGATGTTAACTATAACTTGTTAGCTATATTTATTTCCTTACAGCTATTAGTGATTCTATTAGCTATTAGTGATTTCTGCTCAGTTATTACTTGTAACTTGTTAGCTACTTTATCTACTTGATAGTTAGCTACTTACTGATTAGCTACATGTTAGTTACTTCCTGTTAACTACTAATTGTAACTTACCAATTAGCTACATGTTTGCTACTTCGCGTTAGCTATTTGATTTCCTATTAGGTGCATGTTGTCGATTTGATGATTGCTATGAGTTATTTCTATTTGTTCTTAGCTACTTCCTCTTAGCTATGAGTGATGTCTTGTTACCTATTAGCAATTAGTGAATTCTTTTTATTTTTTAGTGATACGTTTTTAGCTACTTATTTGTTAGTTATCTACAAGATGGTTAGTTATACTTATGAATTAATTATCTACTCACTAATTAGCTTAGAGTTAGTTAGTTCTTGTTAACTATTAGTTGTAACTTATCGATTAGCTACATGTTAGCTACTTTATCTTAGCTATTAGTGATTTCCTTTTAGCTATTATCAATTAGTGATTTCCTATTAGTTGTTATTTATAACTTGATAGCTACTTAATTCTTAGTTAGTTGCTTTATATCGAGCTATGCTTATCGATTAATTATCTACTTACCAATTATCTAAGAGTTAGCTACTTCCTATTAATTGCTAGTTGTAACTTCATGATTAGCTACATGTTGGCTACTTCCAATAAGCTATTAGCAATTAGTGATTTCCTATTAGCTTTATACTTCTTACTTAGCTACTTGACAATAACCTACTTTTCGATAAGCTAGCCATTAGCTACTTCGTGTTAGCTCTTCGTTGTAACTTACCAATTTCTAATTAGTTGTTAGTTGTAACACATTCCATACACCTGTTCACACACAATTTCTAAGCATTATTTCTTTGTATTCACACCTTGGTTTTTATTCCTCGCACCATGTACTTATAGAATTCTAGGAGATTGTTACTTAGGAAACCAATTTTATAATTATTTAGTAGTAAACTCGTGTAATACATAGTGCTAGATTAAAAAATGGTTCATCATCACATAGGTATTACAATTCCTAGGGCATTCTAATTTATAAGGCCTCATAGATATCAGGATTAATGGTACATAGGTGTGAACAATCATGGACTTGTGACATGGGCATTTTAATGCATCTTACAAGATGGGAATAAATATAAGATAATGGTCTTTTTTCTAACAACATGTAGACATTTGCTTCTAGTCTCACATAAAATAAACCCACCACATAATATGTTTTTGAAGTTATCAATTTGTTCTCTTCATCCACTAGAGTCCTGAGAGTGAACTATTCACCTTGTGTGCACTTTAATAAATAGAGATCTTCACATTTATCATTGTCCTCTTCGGTGTTGACTGAAAAGTTTTCATCCAACTACCAACATATCTGATAGATAGTTTCCATCACCCTCAAATGTAAAATTGGAAATGAATGAGTCATCTGCTTCATTTGATTCATTGATATAATTCAAAGTATAGTTTTCCCAGTTTTGAACATGGTGTTTGTTGATGCATATTTTCCACTGACTCTTAATACAATGAAAGCAATAATATGTTATGACACAAAAAGATTTTTTATCTAGCCTTGAGTAGCCAAGAATGGAATGTGAGGACTGAACTTGAGATATGCCCTTACAATCCCAAGTCTTCTCCCTATTCACTTCATCAATTTTCACTTCCAAGAGCACTCGTGTGACGTCTCTCCCTTCTCACCCTTTATGTCACAAGGAAGGAGATAAGGAAGAGAGCTCACACATACACTCTCTCACAATCAAAGAGGATCACACTCATAGATTGAGGCAAGGAAGAATGATCTTCTTCTTCTTCTTCTTCTTCTTCTTCTTCTTCTTCTTCTTCTTCTTCTTCTTCTTCTTCTTCTTCTTCTTCTTCTTCTTCTTCTTCTTCTTCTATTACATAAAAGGAATGTACAAGAATGACCTAAAAACAAGAATACAACAAGTGCAATACATAAAGACTAGTACATAAGGAAAAACCTAATGTCCGAGAATGAGTGAGATGACAAGAAACAAATGTGCCATCACTCTCAGTAGACAAATCTAATAAAGCTCAATGAAGTGGCCCTGACATATACCCGTGTGATCACTATACATGTCAGAGAAATGAAAAAGTGATACGTGTTATCCTAGATCATCATCTGTTGAGCTTGATTTATCATCACTCCCCCTCAAGCTCAATGCCATGTCCTCGAAGCATCTTCCGAAACTTCTTTAGCTTCTCTGCTCCAAGTGCTTCAGTGAAAATATCAGCAACCTACTTATCTATTCTCACATAAACAAGATCAATATCACCTGTTAATACCTTCTCTCTGATGAAGTGATAATGTACCTCAATATGTTTTGTTCTAGCACGAAAAATAGGATTTCATGCTAACTTTATGCTGCTAAGATTATCACAATAGATGTAGATAGGATTTTGCACTTCCACACCTAAATCTGCAAGTAGCATCTCCATTCATGATGCCTCACATGCTACCATTGCAACACCTCTATACCCAACCTCTGTACTCGACAAAGCAATAGTGGGTTGCTTCTTGCTGTTCCATGTAATAGCTGCACTCCCATGTGAGAATAGAAAGTCACTAGTAGATCTTTTATCTGGAATGCGACTAGCCCAATCTCCATCGATGTATCCATGAACCGACAAATCTACACCTTCTTCATAAGACAATGCATAATCCAAAGTAGCACTCACATAACATAGAGTGCACCTCAGAGCATCTAAATGTGGCTTCTTGGGAACCTACATAAATTGACTTTCAATTCCAATAGTGTAGCTAAGATCAGGCCTCATAATTGTGAGACATATCAAACTTCCCACAATTTTTGTGTACATAGTAGCATTTTCCAATGCTTCACCTGATGTAGTATCTAACTTCAAATTCTAATCTAATGGCATAGAAATTGACTTACAATCATCCATACCATACTTTTGTAGCACATTCAAGGCATATTTCCTTTGCAACATCCATATACCTGTTTCTGTATGTATAAACTCAATGCCCAAAAAGTAGCACAGCACATCAAGATCTTCATGTCAAATTCCTACATAAGAAGTTTCTTTACCTTTTTAATGCTTTCTTCATTATCACCTCCTACAATCAAGTCATCAACATAAATAGCAACAATCATGATTCCTTGCATATAATGAATGATCTGCATCACACATAGAAAACCCAATGGTGGTTAAGTAATCAGCAATCCTTGCATGCCATGCACGAGGAGCTTGCTTAAGCCCATACAAAGCCTTTTGCAACTTGCAAACATATTCTAGATTCTTTGAATCTTCATATCCTTGTGGTTGGTCCATGTATACTTCTTCTTGTAACTCACCATGTGGGAAAGCATTCTTCACATCCATATGATGCAAAGTCCATCCTTTTGCGATAGCTAATGCAACAAGTGTTCTAACAGTAGAAATTTTAGCTACAATGCTGAATGTTTCCTCATAATCAATTCCATATATTTGTGCATATCGTTTTGCTACCAATCATGTTTTGTACCTACTTATGCTTCCATCAACATTGTGCTTTACCTTGTAAACCCACTTGCAGCCTATGGGTTTCTTTCCTTGGGGCAATGGAACTAGCTTCTATGTATCATTTCCATAAAGTGCAGCCATCTCCTCATCCATAGCTTCTTCTCAATCTGCATTTCCAATTCCATACTTCAAAATAAGAGGGTTCAACATCTTGTATCACCTTTTTCATGTAGGCACAATGAGGAGCCATGTAACTATCATGTATCAATCATTGCACTGAATTCCACATTCTCCCAGATCTTCTTGGTCTTGGATCACTTCTTCTTGTATCATCTACATGTGCCTTTCTTACTCTTGGAGTCTTCATAGAGGGCAATCCAAGTTCCTCATCAAGACTCTTTTCTGAACCACTTGAATCTCCATCAATGTCTTCAAAATCTTCACATGTTTTACTACCAGTAGAAAGCTTTTCTTTACCTTTCTTTGATGTATTTGATGAATTTTCTAGACTTAAATTTCCACACAATCTTCCTCTCCATGGATTCAAGTTAGAACTTTTGCTCGGTGATTCATCTAGTGCACTCAAAACTTGAGATTTTGTACTTGATTTTTCAGCATTTTCTTTGTCATTTGATTCAATATTAAGTCCATCGTTGGCATCTGCATAGAAGCTTGACATTTCATCAAATACCACATCTCTGCTCACCTTCAGCTATCATGTGAGTGGGTTATAACATTTATATCCCTTTTTCTCAAGGGAGTATCCAATGAAGACACATTTTTCTGCTTTTGGATCAAGCTTCATCCTCAACTCATCTAGAACATGTACATTATTTGCAATATAGCCAAGAACTTTCATATATCATAAGTTTGGCTTTTTACCTGTGAACTTCTCTTCAGGTGTAACTTGATGTACAACAATAGTTGGAGTTCTATTCATGATGTATACAGCCGTATGCACAGCTTCTACCCAATAAAAATGAGACATATTCTTCTCATCCATCAAGGCTCTTGCTGCTTCTGCAATATTTTTATTTTTGCATTCACCAACACCATTCTATTGTGGTGTGTACTTGCATGAAAATTGATGTCGAATTCCATGACTTTTTAGAAAGTTGCTGAACTCATTTGACATGTATTCACCTCCTCCATCAGATCTTAATGTCTGAATATAATTCTATGTCTGCTTTTCCACCATAGCTTTAAAATTTTGCAAGTGAGTGGACACATCACTCTTCTCTTTCATGAAATATACCCACACTTTTCGTGTGTGGTCATCAATATAAGTAACTTAAAACCTACAACCGCCCATAGATGTGGTCTTTGCAGGATCCCAAACATGTGTATGTACTATTTCTAGTACATTCTCACTAACATGCTTGTCATGCAAAAATGATGCTCTTGACTGTTTACAAATTGACATGTTGCACACACCTTTTGCATTTATGCAACCTTGAAATTTGGTAGTCCATTGACAATCTCCTTTGACTGCATCAATTTTAGCCTTTTTAGATTTTCACGTCCAATTCATTTGTGCCAGATATCTATATCAGCAATAACTCTTGCACCTTTTGCAAACATGGCTACATTCATTTCAGGAATTTTCACATTTGAGGTGAACATCCTACCGACTTTGGCAATCAATTGTCTACCCTGTTTGTACTCTTCTACATATAACCCATCAGCATTGAACCTAACTTGTAATCCCTAGTCAACCATTTGTCCAACAAAAACCAAATTCTTTGTTATATTTGGAACATGCAACACATCAGCAAGATATTTTACCTTCCTGTCCTCCATAGACAGTGCTATATTTCATGTATGCTCGATAAGATGTGATGTGTCATCACCTATTTCAACATATCCAAGAACTGGCAATTTTTGCAAACTACTAAACCATTTTGCATGACTGGTCATGTGATTTGAAGCACCTAAATCAACATACCAGACATTACCATTCGTTTTTGAGATATCATCAAACATCGTATTCATCATATGATGTTAAACCATGAACAACTTCTCCAAATCATTTACACTTGTGGATATATAGTTGTTTTGTTGCCTTCTGTTATTTTGATTCTTCAACCTACAATCACGTTCAAAGTGCCCACGTTCACCACAATTCCAGCATCCTTTACTATCATTACCTGAATCATTTCTTTGGAAATTTCTATGACCTCTTTGGCTCCCCTTGCCTTGAAATTGTCCTCTTCCTCTTGCATGATTCTGTTGTTGACCTTGCTCTTGGTTATTATGTCCTCTTTTGCTTTTGAAGCCTCTAGCTCTTCCTCTTCCTCTTCGAGAGTAGAATACCTACTCAGAAATGGGTTTTCCTTGGGAGTTTGAATCCTCACCAAGATTCTTTCTTCAATAATCAGCATAGATACCAGATCAACAAAATTTGAAATATTTTCGTTGGTCTATTTAGTTCTGATTTGCTTGTATGCAGCTCCTAAACCATGAAGGCACACTTCCACCTTATCATCATCATCTACATTCATGCCAATAGATGCAAGTGACTCACATATGCCTTTGATTTTCAAGTGTAGTCACTTACCGATATGCCCTTTTTCTCTAGTGCACGCAGCTTGTTCTTGAGTTGCAATTTTTGTGACTTTGTATTGGTCTCATACAATGTGACCAAAATATTCAAAGCCTCTTTTGGAGTCTTGGCATCCTGTATGTGTCCAATCATGCTATCCTATATGCTAACAGATAACCAATACATTACCTTTTATGCTCCTTGATTCCATTCCTCATATGCTCTTAACTGGACCGCATTTTGATTCCTCTCTGGTAACTGCGAAGCATTCTCATTCTCTCCTTCAATGTACTTCCAATAGCCTTTTCCCATCAGGAAATTCATCATTCTGAATCTCCAAGCATGGAAGTTGTTCTTGTCTAGCTTATCACTCATAAGTTGATTCATTCCATCTACGTTTTCCATTTCTGCAGCAATTCACAACACTACAAAACAATACAAGCAGCACTTCTACTTGAACACTATTGCAATATGACGTGAGAGTTCAATTTCATAAAAACTTAGTTTTCGTGTATCAATAGTACACAAAATTGCTTGAAATTCTAGATATGGAATATATGAGTGTTGTCGAATAGAACGCAAGTTAGAGTTTTCCAAACTAACTTGGTTTTTCTATGGGCCCCACCTTGCAGGCTTGAAATGGAGGTCGAGATGGCTCTAAAACTTTGATCTCAAGTCTTCTACCTGCACATCAATTTTCATAGCAATCTCAGGTCATTTGTGAATCACGCTTTCTCCATGCCTTCTCACGTACTCTTCACCGTCGGCCTTCTCCATGGCCTCTCTACGACCATACTGGCTCTAATACCATGTCACCAGGAAGGAGATAAGGAAGAGAGCTCACACACACACACACTCACAATCAAAGAGAATCACACACATAGATTGAGGCAAGGAAGAACGATCTTCTTCTTCTTCTATTACATAAAAGGAATGTACAAGAATGACCTAAAAACAAGAATACAACAAGTGCAATATATAAAGTCTAGTACATAAGAAAAAACCTAATGTCCGTAAATGAGTGAGCTAGCAAGAAACAAATGTGCCATCACTCTCGATAGATAAATCTAATAAAGCTCAATGAAGTGTCCTTGTTATACCGGCATGACCACTATACATGTTAGAGAAATGAAAAAGTGATACGTGTTATCCTGGATCATCACATGTTGAGCTTGATATCTCAACCCTTTCTCCATATACTCATCCACAAACTTGCAGACTTCATTTCCTCCTACAAGATCATTCGAAATGGAGGTCGAGCATTTAGATTCACTCATGGTACCAATTCCATAATATGCTCAATATTCCTACAAGGAGGTAAACCCAAAGATAATTCTTTCAAAAACAACTCTTAGAATTCTACTCTTACCTTATCTAAATGTTTTTAAGCATTCCAATTGGATTTTCCTTGACTACAATATTCCATCACTACATAAGATGAATACACAAAATATAGAAACTAAATTTTTGCTATCAATCTTGAGTAGCTTGGTTGCGGTCACCAATCGTGTCTCTTGGAGATTTAGCTCTTCATGGATCAATAATTGCCTTTCCTCATGCTCAAACTTGCAAATATGTGAAGTAAGGTCTATGACTAGTAATTTCCTAGCATACCACTTCTTACTTAGGAATACATCAAAAGAGGCCAGTTATGCTATCTCAAAATCTAATTTGTCCTCGTTGGACTGGATCTCGATGGGTAGACAAACTACTCATTGGTCCCATGTCTTAATACCCTTCCCATTAGCTAATTCTAATGGGTAGGCATACTGAGACTTCATAGTGTCTAAGTGTAACCCTGCATCAATTCAAGAGCTGGTGACATTATGTGTGGACCTAGTGTCAAAGAGGACCTTGATAGATTGTACTATAATGACTCCTCTCATAACAATGAGTTATGTATCTAGAAACTAGTACAATTTCTATGCCACTAATGATTGCACAACATCTGGTGCAGAAGACACCTTCTTTGTGATCTTCATGTACACTATCGGTGTTAATATGTGCGATGAAGAATTTCAAGAATCCTCATCTACATCATTCCCTACTTGTGTGGGGTTTATCACTATGGTAATTGCTATCTTTTTCTTCTTAGGACACTTTAAATTGATGTTGTCCTAAGCACTCATAGCCTAATCTTTCTTTCATTGCCTTCCCTTTCTATTGAGGGGTAAGGATAGACTTGTTATAAGCCCTCTCAACTAGAGCAAAAACCTTTCTTTTGGATCCTTAAATTCTCTTGATCCTGTTCACCTACTTTGCCTATGCCTGAAGATATGCACTGGTCAAGATAGGATTATGAGTGGAAACGGGGTGACTCATCTTATCCTTTGAGGAGCTCTGACCTTGGGAGACTATGCCCCTATGAACATCCTCATGAAATAGAGGGATCTTTATGGCGTGTGCTAGAGAGCAACACCTATCCTTTCTTACCAATGGTGAGATTCTTTCTCTAAGTCCCAAGAAAAATTGTGGACTTGGAGAAACTTTTGAATAGAGTTAGGTACTTTAAGAAGTACTTCCTTATACTTATCTACATAATCTCAAACTCTTTGGTTTTTCTAACTGATGAAAAACCAAGTATCTACTACCCTGGACCTCTCATAAGATGGCATGAAATTAGTATAAAATGGGACTTTAAATTGTTCCCAAGCAATCAACTCCTTCTTCTCCTATTTAATTTTATGCCACCACCTATGGGCAACATCCATGAGCTTATAGGTATCCTGCTAAATCTTATGCCTATCATTCATGATATGGCATAAGCTAAAGCACTCTTCCCACTTGTTGAGCCACTAATCAATAGCATGAGCAACTCTCGCACTAGTGGAGCTATGATATCCTAGCTAGTTAAGGTCCTTAACCTACCATCTAGCTTCTCTTACTAGGACATTGTCACTAGGAACTTATGGAGTCTGATGCTCACCTAGAGCATCCAACTCCATTCTTGGAAACTCACTCTCTGGTATTGCTTCATCTTTCTTGGAGCTAACTGAGTGCTCCAAGATGCTTTGAAGCATACTCTCTAACTGGCAGATGCTAGAAATCATGGTTTCTATGGTATTTGCAGATTGCTCAACCATGTGCATGTCTTTCCTATGAGGTGAATATGATCCTGAGTCCATGAATAAGAAAATCTAAGATTCTTTTTATGTTCTTTTTTGTTTCTTCTCTTTTTTAAATGTTTCCTAGACTACTGAGTGGCAACGAGAACTAAAAAATCAAAAGCCATTTTATAAAAGAAGAACATAAACAACAAAACTATTAGTATACTTTCTACTTTTTATGCATCAATGAAGTATGCATGCAAAATTTTACAAATTTTGGTAGCATTTCTACAGGAACTTGAAGATCAAATAAAATTACAAGGGAAGTGTGTTTGTGGGCACAAAAAATAACCAAAGAGCACTACACTCCCTAAATAAAGATCAATGTAGTTGTAGCACGGATAAAATTATAAGAATGTTGGATGTTCTTACTTTCTCCTTGTCATACCTATAAGAAAGCATGCTATCATCATACTTTTGTAAAAAGTGCAGAGCTTAAGAAACATATGGGTAAGCGTATATGCATGTATAACATGCCTAGGCTTATTCTAAATGCCAAATGATGCATAAAAGGGAGTAAAATGCATAAACTCACAAGAAAACTTATCATAATTGTTACAAATTTCACTAGTAGGTGTAGAATAGCTGCTTGAAAGGATCGCTATGTAGCCCTCTTGAGTTTTCAAGTTGATCTTGATTCTCTTGCCATTGAAAGAGTACTCCAATGGGAGTCATTGATAATGGAAAATCATCTCTAAAGCTTTTGAAATGAGGGTGGATGCAACCAACCGATACGTTCCAAATTATTGCATGGATAGTGCTCGTATGGATACATAACGAAGAAGTTATGGCAATTTTAGTGGAATTAGGTTTGCTTGAGATGCCCTATAGGGGGGGATGAAAAATTTGAGTTGCTCGTTCTTCCTCTATGGAGTCCTACAGATGAAATATGTGTGAAAGCCTTTGAATAATCCCATATGCAAAGAATTTTGTGTCTTTTAGGCACTCATACAGCTTGGATGATGCCTTACGCCCCTAACTCCAAAAGGAGGATGCAGAAGAGCTACCCATGTATGGGAAGTTATGTGCTTGAGAGGCTTGGAAAGCCACTAGCATGGACATTGATTTAGGTTTTGTGTGTGCAAGATAGCCTCCTTGTTGGGTTCAAAGATCTTTGGGGGGGGGGGGGGGGCAGGGGCGGGCAGCTTCTTCTCCCTTTCTTTCCTTTTGAAGATCAAACACCACAAATTTCATTCTTTCTCCTCACTTTCTCAATGGCAATGACTCAAAGGCCACGACAAATGCAATGACTCCAAAGGTGGCTAAGATCCGAAATTCTTATAAAAATTCTCTCCTCTCATGAGTTATCTGCCTTGATGAACAAATGTAAGAGTCTCTTTAAAACTCTCCGTGAAGGATTGAAAAATAAAAACACGTTAAACTTGTGTGTGCAACTCACCTCCCATCCTTTATATCCTCTTGTATTCAAAATAACAATGTTGTGGTATGATCTAGAGTTCACATGTGGTCATCATGTAAAACCCATTCCCATAACATTTCAAATACCTCTAGGATATCCCCTGAGTTAGAGACCTTGGCTATGACTAGCGCTTGTCTCACACACACATGTGATAGTCTTTTTTAGAACAATATCTAACAATTTGACCCCCTCAATCATTGCCAATTAAATTGGAAACAATCTTCTTGTCATCTGATATGAACAAGTGGATCAATGTTTTAGGGATGCCCTCCACACAAAAATAGTTATTTGTACACACCACCAATGCATAGATTGCACCATTTTTCTCATCAAATATATAGTTTTCTGCAAATCAACCACTGAAATCACAACATCACATGGAGCTTTAGAGACACACATCTTAAAGTGGTTTGCTTGCCATGAGTAAATGAAATTATGCTCCATAAATTTCTTTATATTTTTTCAAGTAATCCTATTACAACTTTAGGAATCATATCCCTCTTTAGCGATTCTTTCCTTTTACAAAGGTGTCCTTCATACATTGACTCAACACCTTTAAAGATGTTTAAAGGAATATGATATTTCACAATGCTGATCTCTTTCAAACACCACTTAAAAAAACCTACTCCAAAATCAAAGGACTCTTCCATCACACATTTGTAGTGGTGGAATATGGTATCATTCTCACGTAGACATAGAGTACTCTTTACAATGTTGTTAATTGATCCAAATGTGGTTGTTGAAGATTGCACCTTGATGTGTACCCTACTTTAAATATAGAACAATCACAATTACAAAGACAATTATGCAGTAGAAAGTTTGATTGACGTAGGAGATTTATTGCATCCTTAAGGTACAACATTTGAACGTGATAAATGTAGCAACATGTAAATCAATCTTTCAATATCTTAACAAAATATGGCCTCAATGACTTAAAATTTTGAACCTAGATACTTATCATAGGATGGAATTTTTTGAAGCATATAAATATCTCCATCTACATTACGCGAATGAGTGGTTGCTATCAATCATAAACTAGCTCGTTATCATTTAGCTATTACTAAGTAGATGGTTCTTGGTTAGTTGTTACAAGGCGTTACCTTTTTGTGGATTAGCTATTACTAAGTACTTGAGTTTTAGTGATTAGTTATTACTGTTGATATATTTAAGTAGTGATGTGTGTGAACACACTAGGACCACCAAGGCACTTTTTTCCCTCTTTAGGAGGTTTTTTTCCCCCGGCTTGTATATATGCCTATTGCCCTAATGGGCTACTTATCTTTGTACATTCTCTAGTAATACATTCAGTATTGTGTGTTGTGCTCCAAGCTTCTTCTTCTTCCTTGTGCTGTTCGTGTGCTTCCGTAGACATCTAACTCCAACAATTGGTATGAGAGCAGGTCGTCGTTTCATCTAAGGTGCAGTCGACACTCCTCTAGTTGCAGTCTCAGAATTGCACGAATTTTGGTGAGCATACTCAGGGTGTTTTCGATAGCCTCCGAAGGCACTATCATAGTGCTTGTGCAGGCTATTTCATCTTTTTGTGCCAAAGGTATATACGAGTTTCTGTTCGCCAGTATAAGCGTCTCGAAGTCTACTATAGGTCTAATGGAATTCATCTGGGCAGTTCTGTTCAACTTTTTGAGATATAGTCAATTTTCTGCATCAAGGTATTTTAGTCACTGGCCATGGCTGAAAGCAGTGATGTATTCAGTATGTTGGTTGTTGAGGATAAGTTGGATGGTACCAACTACCCATTATGGGCTTATATGATGCGACATGTGTTGGTTGCAAAAGGACTGTGGAACATTGTGCACGGTGTCGAAAAACGTCCTATCACACTTGCAACTGTTACAACTGCAGGTACTGAAGCTGATGCAAAAGGTGTCAAAGATGATGATATTTTGTATATTCATGTTCGTGTTGTGGTTTCTATTGCACCTACTGTAGAGTAGATTTGCTGGGATGGCAGAGACGCCCAGGCACATGCATTGATAGCTTTGTCTGTCAAATGTGCCATTATTCCTCACATTCACTCTTGCAGAATAGCCAAGGATGCTTGGGATACACTTACTACATTGTGCCAAGCTAGGAATGAGGCTCGTGTTGCTTACGTCCGAAAAAAAGTTGGAGAGTGAGCACATGAATGAAGGTGATTCTATGGACAGTTTCCTAACGAAGGTCAAAGACTTGAAGGAATAGTTGATTTTTGCTAATGAGGTTATACTAGATAGCTCACTTGTGTACACCGTTCTGAATGGTCCTCCTGATTCATATCAGAGTTTTTCTTAGTAAAGAGGCAAAGAAGAAAGAGGTTGGAATGGTTGTTGCAGAGGCCTCTACACCAAAAACAAAGTCTGCTAATCTTATGCAGGAAGAAGAATGGGCATTTACTACTGTCTGCAGTTTTGACCCATCTTCTCATGAGCAGTGCATGTCTGTAGTAGACTCAGATGTTTGGTATTTTCAGAGTGGGGCGACCAAACCTATTACCTCACAGCATAGTTTCTTCTCTTCACTCGATGTTGCAGAGCAAAGGAGCATAAGAGTAGAGCCCCAAAATTTTCAAAATGATGGGCATATTTTTCTTGTTCGAGGTCTTCAAGAATTCCCTCAAGCCATGTAAATGCACTAGAGCAATCCTCTAGTTGCATAATCCCAATTTGTTGTAAAATATCCCTTGTAAATTAGTAGGAAATTCACTCTTCTAGTAATAAAGTGCCGGTCTCTTGTGTGAAAGGACCAAACTTAGGGCACATGTATATAAGTCACTTTGTGACTCTTTGTAGAGACTTTTTGCCATTGTGAAGAAGGAGCTCTTCTGAAATTTCGAATTCGCCTCTTCCTTGTAGATTTGGATCCTTTTTTTGGTCTTGTATGTGTGTGTGTTGCTTGAAATGTGTGTGTAGGACTGTTGTCTACCCCTTCCCATTGATTTTGAGCTGTTGTAGTGCGTGTGCGAACTAGTAGGAGTTGTGGCGTGAGTGTGGGTGCTTTCCACCATTCATCATTTTGGCCATAACTTGATGCAGAGTTATGAGAATCGAGTGAAACCACTTCCAATAGATGTGTCTCATTGAGAGCTTCGAAACGAGTACCCTATTGCCTATATTTGGAGTTCGGAGCTGGGAGAAATCCTTGAATTTTTGAAAACTGCTGTAAGAGGTATCGCGGCAAATACTTTCAGCATTTCAGTGAGTGTGAGAGGTGGATTAGTCTTTTCTCATGCATGCAAGCTGAGCCACTTCATTTTCCATCACGTGTGCACACGTCTTCATACACTTGGTTAGGTCGTTAGATCGGATTGACATTTAAATGTGTGTTAATTTCCCACTATACGCACTTGTGTGGCAATTGAGGTACAGTCTCATTGGCACAAGTCCTTGAGTCTTCTTGGCTCAGGTACACACGTTTTTGGCGCCGTTGCCGGGGAACACTCAGCCAAGGTGCCTTCGTGATGGTTATAGACCGAGTGTGATAGAATCGTACTTGTAGAAGTGAATTTGTCCTGTGGCAATTAGTCAATCACTTCAGCACTTATTACTTCACATCTCAGAGGTGTGTGTGATAAGTTTTAGGTTTAGGGTTAGGAGGAAGGGAGAAAAGGAGGAGTTAGGGTTAGGTTAGACGGAGAGGAGGAGTGAAGAAAGGTGAAGTAGGAGTAGGCCAAGACCACCAAAAATGTCCAAAAGATCACCCAAAATTAGCTAGGATCAAATATTGTCCAAAAAAGTATAAAAACCAAAAATTGGCTCATTTGACACTTCACTGTGTTCTGGTATCGTCTGCGTGCAGCGACCGGTATCGCGAGTGAAGTATCGTGCCTTTCAAACTTTTAGAGCTAGATATTGAGCCCAAGGTGGAAGTGACGTTGTACAAAGGTAAGCTTTCTCAAAGTTTGTCTGACAAAAACACTTTAAAAGTGATCAAATGTGTGATTAAGAGCCTGCGCAGTATCGTAGGGGGGGTAAACTAGAGTCATTACACATTCTTTGTGAGGTACAGGGGCCTAGGAGTGAAGAGGTGGGTGAGGAAGACAAGGGGGTGAAAAATTTCTTGAGTTTAGAAGTATTTTGGCTTGAGTATCGCGATCGGTTGAGGTTTGGTATCGCGATACCAAAACTCCCTTGTATCGCGATACTCGTCGTAGTATCGTATCGCCTGGTACCAGTGCTGGTATCACGATACCATTTTGGTATCCTGTCGCCGAATTGGTATCGCGATCTCACTTTACTGTTGTGGTATCGTATCGTTACCTACGGTGGTATCGTATCGTCGCCCTTGGCAACAAGTATCGCGACACCATTTCGGTATCGTATCGTCCGCTCACCTGGTTAGTATCGCGATACCGTCATAAGTATCGTATCGTCTAGGTTCTGCGGTATCATATCATGTGAATCGGGATATCGTATCGTCTTGAATCTTCGTATCGTATCGTTGGCCCCTACAAGTATCGTATCGCCTTAGTTCCTAAGGACGTATCGCTATACCATACCAAGTATCGTATCGGCTACGTAGGTGATATCGTATTGGGTGGATTGATCCAGTATCGTATCGTCGGCCCCTACCAGTATCGTATCGCTCCATTTCCTAGTGAAGTATCGTGACACCATACCTGGTATCGTATCGTGCAAACCGGTGGTATCGTATCGCCGCTTGTCATAGTATCGTAACGTCCCCTTACCAGAGATTGTATCGCGACACCAAATTAGTATCGTATCGTCGTTGTGTCTGGTATCGTATCGCAGTAATTATCCAGTATCGTATCGCGTATTGCGGGCAATATCGTATCGTTTGGACTTCTGGTATCGTATCGCGGCCAAGGCAGTATCGCCTAGTGTGGTATCGCCTGGAAACGGTATCGGCCAGATTGACACTAGTATTTTTGCTAGACAGTTTGAGGCTTTGGAAGAGCCACTCAAGGAGAAGCTCGGGGACTTCTAGAGAGACTTAGGTGAGTGAATGAACTTGAGGTCAGGAAGAGTGCTAAGTAGCCGAAGAAGCGTCATATCTTCTGTGGGAAGTGCTGCCCAGGTTATTCATCACTCCATCTACTTAGAGACTTCTAGTGATTCAGAGGAGCAACTACCCATGGCTTCTGAAGACATACAGGGTCCAACACCGAATAGGAATTTCATGTCTACTGTTGAAGGAGATTACCGTACCTCCTTACAGTATGTGTCCACCAATGCCCAGGAGATCCCAATCTACCTGGATGGCTTAAACAGATCTGTGGCTAGGATGGTAACTTCCCTGAATGCCACAATTGTACCCCGACCTGCGGTCAAGTACGAGGGAGGTGCGTATGTAGACAAAATTGGTCATATCTACATTGTGACTGAATATCCTGAAAGGATCAACGAAAGAGGAGAGTTTGTGGACCCAGACAACTCCGGAAGAACACACCCTGAGGAGTTTGTGACTACCCCTAGGGGCAGGTCTCAAGTATCACGGGTCTTGAGAGGAGATTTGATACCTCAAGATGACTACTTGCTGGAGGTCTATATGATCCACGGATCAGACCTACTGCTTCAAACCGACTTACCTGCTCCAGGGAGAGAAGAAAGCCCCATGACATTCTATGAGCTGAAAGACCCAGATGATGAAACTAGACTCACATACTTGGATAAGGATCAAAGGAGATATTGGCCTGTGAGTGCCTTAGACAAGGCTCGGCTGAGATATATGGGTACGCCTGTATTTCCTCAGAGAGATCAGGCAACTACCTCACAAAATCCTTTTGGGAATCAACAAGAGACGGAACATACCACATCAGGACAGACCAGCCAACGAAGTGTGCCCAACCGTACTCATGTGCAGTTTGCAACTCCAGGAGTGCACACACACAATCAGGCCCACGCAGGGATAGGGAACCATTAACGACCACCGGTCAGACCACGACCACTGGTAGGAGGACAACCTGGAATACCTCCAATACGACCAGCTGCCCCAGTCTTCCCTGTGATGCCCAGACCGCCTGAACCAATGAGAAGATTGAGACCTATTCAAGTGGCTAAATGTGTGAGAAACCATTATGATGGATTGGGGGAACCCTATGATCATATCGCTGAATTTAAACAAGTTCTAAGAGCGGAGCAAGTAGATGACTTCTTTGTGCAGTATGAGTCTTTTGGACTCACCCTCACAGGGACAGCTCTAACTTGGTTTCAACCCTTAGACCCAAATCAATTTGGAAATATGGAACAGTTCTTTCAAGAATTCATTGGGGAATTCACAAAGAGAGGGATTAAACACAATTTTGCGTCTTTAATCCATAGCTTTAAACAAAACCCTAATGAAACTGTGAAGACTGCTGCCCGAAGATTCAATCAATATGTGGATAGATGCCCAACGGCTGAGAGACCCACTCAACAAAAGATGATTTCATTATTTTTAGATGGGCTCACTAACGGAACTCTACAAACACTAGTGTATGTGAAGAGGCTACAAACATTGAGTGAGTGTCTTCAAGAGTGCATTGATTTGGAAGATAACCTTGCCGAGGATCTCAAAGGTACAACCGACCTCACTAAATCAGAAGATTCAAGGAGCACCGTCACATCCAACTCCAGTAACATGGAAGAATTAGCAGAATTATTAGCAAAGAAACTAGGAGTCCAGGGGCAAAGAGTTTACCAAAACCCAGCTCAAAGAATGCCTATGCTACGGAGATGTAATTCATGTGGAGGAGAACACCCCACACACTTGTGTGTCCGAGGAGGGGCTGGTGCACAACCTATGTATCCATACCACAGACAGCAACAACAAGGAACTTCTTGGTACTACCACATCGAACAAAAATATACCAACCACACTACTGAGAACTGTCCCTTCAATAGGCAAGCACGCCCTTTTCAACCACCGCAGTATAGACCATATGGATACCCTCCTAGGGAACCAGGCAGAGAGATACCAAGATACAATCCGTATCCCACACCAGCAGAAGCATCAAGGCCATACGAGCGGGCACCATATCCACCACCACAACCAGTGCTAGGACCCCAACTGTCAAAACCTCAACAAGTGGTATCAGTAAAGTATGCTCAACCAGATGAAAACTTAGAAAGAGCCCTAGTACCAGCATCTATAATTACCAACGTAGAATCAACAAACCTTGGATATGAACCTCCACTAAGAGAGTACTACCCATACGACGCCAACATGATGGAATATGAAATGGCATATGATGCAGCTTATTATGGGTACGAAGGCTATGATCAGACTTATGGAGCAGAGACGGCCACCCCAATGTATACAGCTCCTAAAGCACAACCAACCGTGAGACCACCTATTAGACCACCTATGCAGAGAGGACCATGCTATAGATGCGGAGGAGACCATTTCATTAGAGAATGCCCTCGACCTTACAACCCTCCACCACCTAGGATTTGGGAAGGATATTGTAGTGATTGCGGGAAGGAACATCTTTTCAGAGACTGCCCTAAGAATCCAACAAAAACTCAAGATACTACACCAATCAATGTGATTGAGGTCATAGAAGGGTCTGGAAGTGATAAGGAGTACACTGTACCACTAAAGGCTATTACTAGAGCCCAAACGAAGCAACAAAAAAGAAAACAACCAAAAGAGAAACAAGAGAGCAATAAAACTATAGGCACTGAAATTCAGGTAGTCGAGGATTCTGAGAACTCACGTGAGAACTCCCAAAACACAAGAGTACAAAAATGGAAGGAAAGACGAGAAAAACTCAAAGAAAAATGGGCGAGAAATAAGAGTCAAGACAGTAAGAAACAAACTAAGGACTTAAAGGAGCATAAAGAACAAAAAACTCATAAGGAGATCCCTGAGCCACCACGGCTTAGCGCAGAGAAGGAGAAGCCAGGATCCATTCTAGCTGACCCTAAGCCAGACGACTTAGGCATGTGGTTGAAAGCTTACCAAGCTAGAATCAAAATGGGCCCAAATATAGAGCAACATGAAAAACTCTACCCTCAAGGGGAATTAGAAAAAGAAAGGTTGGCAATATGCAGGAAACTTATCGAGGTAGCACAAGCAACCCCAGAAAAGACTATCCCAATTTTACCAGAGACAAGAATTGCACATGGACTATACGAAGAATGCATCCAATCCAAGGATAAGGAATCTAGAAAGGAAGATGACCAAGGTGAACGAATAAAAGCACAAGATGAACCGGTGTCAATGATACCAGACCTAGAGGCAGATTGGCCAAAGGACTTATGGAATAGAATTCGAGAAGAGCAATGGAAGAAGAATGGAGTCAGTCCACCTCCTTTGGATGAAATAGATGTGGGAGATTGTCAACCCCATCCCAACCTGGAGGAAGCATATAAGGAAGTATCAAGACTCGATAGAGGTAGAGAGGAAACCCTAAGCATTTCAACATTGCCTAATTACATGGGAGAATACGAAAGGGAGTCTATAATAATACGAGCACCCACAGTGCGTGGGAAGGGAAAAGGAAACTCAGAAGAGAGTTCACACAATCTAACAGAACTAAAGAAAACAAAGGTGCAATGCAAATTGACGGTGGAAGAGTTGCTTCAACTCAAACCACAATTATGGAGGCAGTTAGCAAACCAATTAGAAACACAGCCAGAGAAAGGAAAAACGAAAGGAAAGGAAAAGGAAAACCAATCCACAATACAAATTCTAGTTGATAAAGTGGGGGAATTTAGTGAAGGAGACGAAGGTAATACATGTTTACCTGTCACCCACAATGGGTACATGACCAAGGCTATTCTAGATACGGGATCCGGGGTAGGAATCGCCACCAAGGAGATATGGGAAAAGTGGGGAAAACTTGCCTTGCGGCCCACACGCATGAAACTCCAATTAGCATACGGCCATGTGGAAAGACCCTTAGGAATACTGGAAAGAATTAAATTAACCACCTGTGGAGTAGAATTTGAACACACATTAGCCATTTGTAAGTTTGAGAAAGCAAACAACTATGAAATGATATTAGGGCGACCCTTTATGAGACAAATGTGGGTAGTACAAGATTGGGGAGAGATTCATTATACCTGCAACATCAAGGAAACACCACCAAGATAAATTTGCACACGTTTGCCTATCAAGATGTCCCTCCACTACAATGGAATTCCGTACACAAGGAAGAAGATGACCTATCCATTCACAGCGCTGGATCAAGTGACCAATCTTGGATACATGAAGATGCCTAGTTATGGATGTGTAAAGAAGCGAAGAAAGAGGAGTATAAAAAACAACTGTGGCCGATAGGACACCCTAACTATCGATCAGTGGAAGACCCAGACTACATGCCTCAAACCTTTCCTGATGAGATCTTCGAGCCACATGGCTGGATGGAAATTTTGGCAACTCTAGATGTGTGCGTAAACGAAGAAGTTTTGACGATGAACGAATGCATAGATGAGGAAGGCTATGATGTAAATCTCTATATGGTTGTTCTTCAAGAAGTAGAAGAAGGGGAAATCTTGGAAAAAGAATGGAAAGAAGAATATGAAAGCATAGAAATGGAACCAGAATTTGACTCCGAAGAAAGCTACTTAAACGCGATTCAGAACAAGAAGGAACAAGAACCAACAAAAATCTTAGCAATTGAAACTGCTCCGGCAATATACAGGCAGAGGGAAGACTTGAGTAAAGTAGAGCCGAACCTAGATCTTTTTGAAGTTCCTGAACATTTTAAAAAATACAAAGTAGAGGAGAGAAAAGTAGCCATTCAAATGCCTAGACGAGAGGCACGAGACGGAGAAGCATACGACAACAAAGAACAAACCAAAGAAATTGTGATAACAGTAGAAGAGGGGGAAGAGCGGTGCACCTATATTGGAAAAGATGTATCTGAAGAGGAGGAAGAGGAACTCATACACCTTATCCGAGAGTACCGAGACGTATTCGCATGGACCTACAAGGATCTCAAAGGCGTAGAACCCACTATTTGTTCCCATCGAATACCAATGACGGCCGACGCAAAACCATCCAAACAACGCCCTTATACGTATAATGAGGTTTATGCAGCAAAAATTAAGGAAGAAATAGACAAACTACTAGCGGCAGGATTCATATATGAGATAGAACATACCGAGTGGGTATCGCCATTAGTAGTTGTGCCTAAGAAAAACGGAAAGTTGAGAGTGTGCATAAATTTGAAGAAGGTGAATGCGGCCACCATACGTGATAGCTACCCATTACCCATAACAGACCATCTGTTGGAGAGGGTAGCTAGAAAAGAGGTCTATAGTTTCCTGGATGGATTCTCCGGATACAATCAAGTAGCTATTGCAACTGAAGATCAACATAAGACCACATTCGCAACCGAATGGGGTGTGTATGCTTTCAGAGTGATGCCTTTTGGACTCACTAATGCACCTGCTACTTTCCAACGATTGATGTGTCATGTTTTCAAGGAATTTTTGAAAAAAAGCATGGAAGTATATGTAGATGACCTCTGCACATACTCCAATCAAAGAAACGATCACATCCCCGAGCTGAGGAAGATATTCAACAAATGTAGACAGTATAGAGTCTGTTTAAACCCAGAAAAATGTGTCTTCATGGTAAGACAAGGGAAAATCCTAGGACACATAGTCTCAAGAAATGGAATATCTACGGATGAGGACAAGATTAAAGTCATCCTAGACCTACCAAGACCCAAGAATGCAAAGGAAGTGCAAGCCTTTATGGGACATTGTGGATATTACCGTAGGTTTATTCACACGTATGCCATAATAGCAAGACCCTTGTATGGTCTCTTGACTCAATTTACTTGGACAGAAGAGTGCGAGAAGGCATTCACCGAGTTGAAAAAGAGGCTTAGCATAGCCCCAATTCTGAAATCACCAAACTGGAGCAAGCCACTTCATATTCATGTTGATGCTTCTAACTATGCCATTGGATGTATCCTAGCCCAACCAGCTGATGAAGGTAAGCTCGATCATCCAATCGCCTATGCGAGTAGACAACTGAATCAAGCGGAAAGGAATTATACCACTACTAAACGAGAAGGCTTAGGGATGGTCTATGCAGTGAAGAAATTCAGACACTACCTCTTAGCCAACAAGTTCAAGTTCTTCATAGACCATCAAGCTTTGTTGTACTTAGTCAACAAGCCGTGTAACACAGGAAGGTTGGTACGATGGTTCTTACTACTAATGGAGTTCGATTTTTGAAGTAATAGTGAAAAAAGGGAACACACATGTGAGAGCAGATCACCTTTCTAGGCTAACACACAGAGAACCACCAAGCGGAGTACCCGACGACCTACCAGATACTTATTTGTTTAATCTAGAAGTTTGTCCAAAGTGGGCAGAAAAATTGATCCCTATACTCACCCATGGCCCTCAACACTCAATCAACCAGAATAGCAAAAAGGGAATTCTTCAATCGAGGAATTTACACATCATTGCAGGAAGTGTGTACTACAAGGAACCCAATGGAGTATTACTAAGATGTGTTGAGGAGGACAAACAAAAACAACTAATTGAGCAAGCACATGTGAACAAATGGAGAACACATCGAGGAATTCATGGAACAATTCGAGAACTCAAAAGATTAGGAGTGTACTGGCCTGACATGCTCAAGAACGTTCATGACCACGTAAGCAATTGTGCAGAATGCCAAGAGACGATCCTAGAAGATCATATGTCTCTACCTTTTTCGGCCATAGCGCCCAATTGGAGCAAGACATTAGTTAATTTTTTAAAAACAAAAGAGCATGAGGCGGGAGCTAGTTTAGCAAGAAAGCGATCCTTAGAAGAAATGAGCAAGGATTACATACTCATGGGAAGACAACTGTTTAGGCGAGGTAAAGACAACCAACTCAGGTTATGTGTGCATGAAGGAGAATATTTACCCATATTAGAAATGGCACATGCAAGTGCTGTAGGAGGTCATTTTTCAGCGGAGAGAACTGTCAAAATGATTCTCTTTGCAGGCTTGTGGTGGCCAACTCTACATATGGATGCTGAAACATATGTACGAAGTTGTGAGACCTGTCAGAGAGCTAAATACCCAATTAGGAGAGATGACATGCCATTAAGACCCATGGTCTGTGCGAGAGCATTCACAAAATGGGGTATTGACTTCATAGGACCTATCAATCCACCTACCAAAGGATCACATGCGGAGTACATCATAGTAGCCACTGATTACTTGACCAAATGGGTAGAAGCAAAAGCCACTAGAAAGAATGATGCTCAAACTACTGCCAAGTTTCTCTTCGAGCATATTTTCACCCGTTTTGGATTACCTATCGAGATTGTGAGTGATCGGGGAACGCACTTCCTCAATGAAGTAATCGAATCACTAATGAATGAGTTTTTAGTGATTCATAAAAAATCAGCCCCATATCATCCCCAAGCCAATGGACAAGCAGAGAGTTCCAACAAGGTACTGTGTACAGTATTGACAAAGATTGTCAATAATGGAAGGTCAGATTGGGACAAACAATTGCATCACGCAATTTGGGCCTTCCGAGTTGCATATAAAACGGCTATTGGAACTACCCCATTTAACTTAGTGTATGGGCAAAATGCAATTTTGCCAATTGACTTTTTAGTACCAACGCTGAAAGTGGCCCAACAGTATGAGTGGAACGGACATGAACTATCCCAACAACTAGACCAAATCGAGAAATTACATGAGACTAGGTTACAAGCAGTGGCAGGAATTTATGCAACTAAAAGGAGACAAAAAGCATATTATGATGCACATATAAAAGACAAGGGACTTAAAGAAGGTGACTTAGTCTTAGTGTACACCCTAAAACAACACGCCAAGAAGTTACAAAAATGCGGATATGGATCGTTGATCATAAATCGAATCTCGACTGGTGGAGCAGTCAATCTAGCCACCCTAGATGGCGACATTCTTCCCAACTACATCAGCGGATGTAGAGTGAGACGATTCATGGAGCCTTTGACTGATCAAATGCTAGCACGCTTAGTAGGTGCCCAAAATAGGAAGAGGGAAGAGGAACGGATTAGAGAGGAAGCTCGACAAGAAGCACTGGAGCGCATTAGGAAACGGAAAGAATGGATTAGACAACGAGATGAACGCTATCTCCAAGGAGAAGAGCCTATCCCTATGGCTAATTACCAAGTCAATAATCCTGATACAACGAGTGTGTGCAAGACGCAACCTTACCTAAACCTAGGGATTGGCAAGACAGAGTACAAGTTAATAGACGCATTGATAGACTCAGGAGCAGGACTTAGTTGCATACAAAATAGAATCGTAAAAGATCTACAATTGAATGTAAATCCCACAAAAGCTTGATTGATTGGAATTGGAGGTCAAACCCTAGAATGTATTGGAACAACAAATGTATCCCTCCACCTAGGCAATTCCTCCATGGAGCAGAGAGTCTTAGTGTGCAAAGATGAGGATCTAATAGAAGACTTAATTCTAGGACAAGACTGGATCATTGAGAATGAGGTGTGTATCCATCTATCTCAAGGTTACATTTCAGCCAAGATAGGGCACAAGGAAATTTTTAGTTTATTAGGAGAAAAACCTTTACTCCCACCCAACGTAATCAAGAGTTCAGAGATCTGCCAGGAAAAGACACCGGAGAATGATCCCAGTCTTAATATCTCATAGACAAACCTAGAAGGAATAGAAAGTTCCGACCATCCGAGGTCCACAGAAGTGTTGCACTCACCACATTCAGTTGAAGAACAGCCAGCCTCTAAGGAAACCAACTATAATGGACCTCTTCAACAAGCCAAAAGATAGCAACATTGGAAAACCACAAGCAAATACTCATATCAAGGGCAACACCAATACAAATGGGTACGCAAGGATCAGATGCAGAAGGAGGCAAAGTCAGCACCCAATCTTAAGAAGGAAGCAAAGATCACGAAGACAACTACGCCTGAATCCTCACCACAAGGACTATTGCGGATATGGATCACCAAACCATTGATTGAAGCTCAAAGATCACGACATCAGATATGGATTCCCAAAAAGGTCACACAAGCAGCTAAACAGGCTATAAGTACTCAGGAAGACGCAATACATCAGACAAGGCGAATGACAAAATCATATAAGATTCACCCAAGAAACTGGAAAAGCAATGCCAATATCACTCGGACACTAGAGGAAGCAAAGAGAACGAATGACGCCGGAAGGATCAAAGAAACAAAACGACCTCTCTTAGTGGTCACGAAATGGATCTGGAAACCCAAGCAACCGCGAGGAGTGGACGATCGAAGAAACAAAGATTCCCATTGCACTCATGAAGTCTCTAATGCACCTCAAGTATGCATAATAGGGCCACGATACGAGGCCAAGCATTCGGCACATGATGTACATTATAAAACTAGTGGTGCACATTCTCCAAGAGAGATTAGATCTTAGCTTCACTCTGATAGGAATGGACATACTATGTACATAGATAAAGGCTTCGGCTACACTAACGATTGTCTTCTCTCAAGAAAAGTTATACAAAGATGTGGTAAGAGATCTCACTGATGGAATAATGGGGAAACGGAGTGAAGAACGACAATAATCACAACAATGCATTGAACAGTTGCTACCTTCCTTTGAAGCTTACGCACTTTTCGTTACAAGTGCAGATGGCTTCTGAAGATTCTGAAGCAACAGTACAAGAGGAAGTGATGGAGTTTCCACCACAAAGTATCACAAAAGCAAAAGGACACTGGTTCCGTGAAGATCAACCAGCTGGGGACTACCTATTCCTCGCAACCATTAAAATTATGGATACGGATCATCAATTTCCAATTATGTCCCAGGATTTCCGAGTACTACATACACTCCCGACCATCGAAGACATTATGAAGAAAGCGGGCATTCATAAGTATTTTGAATTGCCCATCTATAAGCCCGACTTCCAAAGATGCACACAAGTCATGAATACTTTACAGCCAGCGCTGCATGATCCCTTGGTGTCAGAGGCTCGAGTGATGGATAATGTTGTATATTATTGAACAAATGCATTGCTAAAGTGTTATATTATTAATGTATTAATATGTTTTTGATGTTTCTGATATAGTAGCTGAAGGTTCGTGAGGAGCGTGCAAGGCGTGAAAGGGCGGACATCAATAATCCGAATAATTATTATTTAGCTTGTAAATAAACCTGTGTAGAAGGTTCTATTGTTAGAAAAGTAATGGTTAGAATAAGGGTCGTTGTAGACCGCAGTTTCTGTTATTCAAAGTAATGGCTTTCTGTAAAAGTTATCAACTTTTAGTTTCACGCTTGCTTTTCAAAGCCGTCCTCTTGTAACCACTCTTTTCGACGTAATCAAAATTCCTATAAATACATGCACTCTGTGGACTGTCGAAACAGAATGCATGGGGGGAGATTGCACCCAATCTGCGTACTTGCTCGTCTCTTGTCGTCTCTATTTTCTGTGTGTTTTTCTGCGTCCGTAATCTCTGTATGCGCGTGAGCAAGATCCTGACAACAGTGGTATCAGAGCTCTACACGCGTCAATACAGAGGGTTCTGTTCTCTGTTCGCGATTCTGAATTCCGATTCCATCTCCATCTCCATCTCCATCTCCGTCTTCGTCTTCGTCTTCGTCTTCGTCTTCGGTTTCTGTTTCTGTGTCTGTTTCTGTTTTTGTTTCTGTTCCTACATTTTCACCTACGTTTACTCCTTCGGATTATTCCAAGGCGTCGACTAAGGCAAAGAACTTAGGCAATAACTTAGGCAATACATTGGCACCCAAGGCTCCCTTGGCGACCGTTGGCTACGCGCGAGGCAATTTTAATTTTTGAGTGGTAATAGAGAGGTTTAGAGTCCCTAAGGTAGGAGGATTTGAACCCACAACCTCCTACTTTCAAGGGAAGTACTTTGACCACTCCGCCATCTCTTGGAGTTGTACTCAAGTTCTCTCTCTTTATTACTTGTGGAAGGCGCGCGCGTCGATTTCAAGATTGGACCCAAGAAAGAATCAACTGTATCTCTCAATCCGTAGGTCGGATTGAGGCGTGTAATATACCGTTGGAAAGCTCTCGGAACAAATTTTCCAATGAGCTAGCTTGGAAGTGTGAATTCCTTCAAAATCCTTGGGTGGCACTTGATTGAGTGTTCAAGATACCAAGCAAGGTTGAGAACACGGGATCGAGACACCAAGGTTGCAAACAAGAAGGTTCAATACACCAAGGTTGAGAGCAAGGGTCCAAGAGCACCATGGAAGATTTCTGTAATTCACCTTTACCTGGAGTTTCATTCGAGCAAGAGTTAGAGATTATGAACCAAGAACTTCAAGCACTTCAACAAGCCATACAAGGACGTTATGCTATGCTTCAATTCGACGGACGAAAAGATGGCCGCTTTGTCTTATCATGGCTATCCCTATTCAACGATTTCTTTTCCGATGAGTTATATTCAGAAAATAAGAAAATCGAGTTTACCACTAATTATTTGGTAGGAAGAGCCCAGCAATGGTGGAATGATCTTTGTCATAGTGCAGATTGTCCACGCACCTGGAAGGCTTTTCAAGAAGAGTTTAAGGATTCATTTCTACCTTTAAAGTTTTCCCTACATGTTTGATAATTGTGATGCATTTACATATTGAATTTAGTCCATAGGAGCATATTCAAGTTTTGCTTGCCCAAATTCATTAGAAAGACTATGTCCGCATCTCACAGATACTTTTAATAACTTAACACCTCCATGAACATTTCCATGCATGTGTTTTTACATGGAACATGCCTATGTTTTTTTTTTCGTTCAGTGATGAAACATGTGACTGGCTATCCATGTTCATTATTTTATCAACTGAGGTCAGTTGTCTTTTCAACTGAGGGGCATGTTATGAATTATGGAATATGTTGAACAAGTAATTGTTGGAGTGTTAAATTATTAATGTATTATGGAAGATGTTGGCCAATGCATTGTTGGATGGAAATATAGAATAGCCAATGCATTGTTGGATTGTAACCTGGAATATGTTGAACACTGCATTATATTTGTTAGAGTGTTGAATTATTTTATTAACTGAGGTCAGTTGCTTGTCAATTGGGAGGCATGTTGTATATTATTGAACAAATGCATTGCTAAAGTGTTATATTATTAATGTATTAATATGGTTTTGATGTTTCTGATATAGTAGCTGAAGGTTCGTGAGGAGCGTGCAAGGCGTGAAAGGGCGGACATCAATAATCCGAATAATTATTATTTAGCTTGTAAATAAACCTGTGTAGAAGGTTCTATTGTTAGAAAAGTAATGGTTAGAATAAGGGTCATTGTAGACCGTAGTTTCTGTTATTCAAAGTAATGGCTTTCTGTAAAAGTTATCAACTTTTAGTTTCACGCTTGCTTTTCAAAGCCGCCCTCTTGTAACCACTCTTTTCGACGTAATCAAAATTCCTATAAATACATGCACTCTGTGGACTGTCGAAACAGAGTGCATGGGGGGAGATTGCACCCAATCTACGTACTTTCTCGTCTCTTGTCGTCTCTATTTTCTGTGTGTTTTTTTGCGTCCATAATCTCTGTATGCGCGTGAGCAAGATCCTGACAACAGATAAAGGAGGCGAATGGGTAATCATTCAATTTACACATGACTTGATAAAGGAAGCCTTCGAATGGGAAAAGGATGGAACTACAGTAGTGAAAGAAGAAAGCAGAGGCGCCTAAACCAGGACATTCACGGATATTAATCGCGTAGACATAGAAGAGGGAGTCAGACTGATCCATCAACATTTTTGCTTCCCGAATATGCACCGATACACGACGCCACATAAGATTGTTGTCCAATTGCTCTCCTATGCACTCAAACAAATCGGAAATCAAATTAATTTGACACCATATGTTCAAGAGAGATTGTTCGAAGCAAAGAAACAATGGAAGAATAAAAAGTTTCTCAATGGCAGTGTGGCCTTGACAATTTTGATCTACCATGCTTTGGGCATGAGAGAACACTTGCAGGAAATGCCGTCTCCAAGTGCTCTTGCGCAGTACGTCAAAGTCGCTATAGTCCCTAAAAAGAAAAAAGGAAGTAGGATGGTAGAAGTGGCGGAAACTAGCTCTCAACCCAAAATGAGAGGCACGAAGAGACTCCGAGAAGTCAAGCAAGTCTAAGAAGAAGCCCCAATGACAAAGAGAATTCATGTGCTTCCCAAAACAATTATTGAAGGACAGAAACAAATCACAGAAGAAGACTTGACTAAAGCCCTGGAAGAAACCCATCAATATACAGAAGGGCAAATCAATTTACCGGTACAAGGTCATCACTATCACCAGTCAAAACAAGCAATGGAAACAAAAAGCAAACTCACCAAAGTCCATAGGTATCGAGAAATAGGCTTGGATAACTCTAGTTCTTTATCGGAGGGCCAAGAAGAGCCAAATACTTCGTTATTGGATATCGATATTCAAAGTGAATCAAAAGATGACGGACAATGGGAGGAATTGAATGAAGTGGACTATAACGAAGAACAAGAAGACCTCAAGCAAGATGATCATGCAACAAAGGTTGATCAAAGTACCAGAAGCAAGGAAGCATAATTGGAAGGTCTGCATACTATGAAACTGAATGATGCCACCACCATTCAAATCAAGGAGGCCACATCACCTCGTAAGAAATCCATAAAG
Source organism: Ceratopteris richardii (assembly GCA_020310875.1). Taxonomy (NCBI): domain Eukaryota; kingdom Viridiplantae; phylum Streptophyta; class Polypodiopsida; order Polypodiales; family Pteridaceae; genus Ceratopteris; species Ceratopteris richardii. The sequence continues at coordinate 148,831,614 of CM035422.1, forward strand.
ATATCAAAAATGGAGCCTCAGGATGAGAATATGGGAAATGAAGAACCCTTCACACCAATCAGGGTTGTGGCAGAACCTTCCCCCATGGATGTCACATTTCACGGGAGTGCCACCAAAACTAATGAAGTGGATAAAGACGACGAAGAACCCAGAGTACACATACAGGTTAGACAACCACACAACGCAACTATCCATGTCGAACAAGGGAAAGATGTACAAACAGGAGAAACCCCAGATATACCCAAGACATGGCTGAATGTGGATATCGCTCAGCTAAAGCCTGTGGTGCAAGATATGATTAGAACCGCACTGGACACACAACAATTAATGCTTGACGCTGATGAGGATTACGACCAGGCCATGCGAGATAAGAAGGAACTTGAAAAATTGGGTAAGAATCTTTCCACCGAGTTATCAACAGTAAAAGAACGAGTTTTGAGGAAAGAAAATGAACTTCAAGAAGTCAAAACACAATACAGCATACTAGAGACGGCGAATACAAAACTGAAAGAACAGGTTCAGGAACTCACAAAGAAGTTAGAAGTGAATGAGACTGAAAAGACACGAATCAATGCCCGAAGTAAAATCTTGGAGTCTCAGTTCAAAGTATACATGGAGGAAGCAGAGAATCTACGACAACAAAATAAAGAACTCATGACAGCTCTTCTGAGTGATCAGCCAGTCGAAGTGCAAGCCAAGCCAGAAAAGAATATACAAGAATTGGAGGACAAGGTAGCTAAGTATGAAGATCAGCTCACAAAGGAGCAAGCCACAATTGCCGAATGGGAAAAGAAATACATGGACGATACGGCTGCATTGAGAGCCAAATGGAAAAAAGCGGAGAATAGTTATCTACGGCAATGTAAGGAAGACACAGATCAGATGAATATCATGGCCCAAGAATTGATCAAACACCAAGACACCATTGCAAAAGCTGAGGAAGAAATTAAGCAAAAAGATGAAATAATTAAACAGCTTCAGGAGCAGTTAGAGCAAAAAGCAAAGCAGGGGACACCAGTAGTTCCACGATCTGCAGAAGCTACTGTGGAGACTGAGGTACGTCCTCTCTCTCCCCCCTCATATCATTCACCGATAAGGGAGGAAAAGGAGGTTCCCATTGAACCTAACACTCGAGAAATTGCAGAACTGAGCCGACCAGAAAGGGCACTACTGGTGTCCCAACTCACTGCGGATTTTGAAGATCAGATCATCAGGATTATGAAGGAAGCTCACATAGAGAATAAGCAATTAGAGCAAATTTTGAAGCCCTTCAATGTACCATACGGTTTACTTAAAGAACATACGCGACATTATATAAAGTCTACGACAAATAAAGATCCGGACTACAATCTCCATTTCAGGCACAATACTTTCAACTATACACAGGAAGAGTTTGAGAAGGCGGATCCTATATGGAGAAGAAAGTTGTTGGAAAAGAATCCTACACTGCGGGTACAGTGGGAGGCATCACCTTATGAGCTTCAAGTAAATCCATCTTTTTGTCCACTACCCCGCCGAAGAGCCTGGATGCAATTTTGGGAAGGTCAGCGCCAGGGCAGTATTAATAATCAGTGGCTAAACTACCCATTGTTACCTAGTCCGCCACATAACTATACACCGATAGAAGAATATATGGTCAAAACTATGGAATTTTGGATTGCCAGATACGCCACAGTACCCGATTTAGCGGTAAAAATGACCAATAAAATATTCAGCATGATGCTTACGGTACTCAAGGTGTTCCAACATGCAAAATACACATTTTTGAATTTCATCGGCATTACGCAAGGTTCCGAAGCTTTAATTTTTGATTTATCTACTATTCCCAGCCGATTAACTCTCATGGCATATTACTCTCGCCTAATGTTTTTGCCATCGACATATATGCAAACTTTTGAAGAAGCATTTTTCACCGGCTTCTTTGAAATTGAATCCGAAATTTTTGTAAAAATGACTTCTAATTTGAATGCGCGACTGGTAGCTTATGAAACCAGTTTCTTTGCGGATCATCGGCAAGCGCTAGAGGACGGCATAAAGTCCCAACAATGGAAAGAATTCATGATTTGTCACGCTAATCTGCTAAATCAACGAGAGCAAAAAGCCATACAGACATACACACGCCACAAAAGCCTGTCGGGGATGAGAGAGTTCAGGAGGAGGGACGTGTAGAGGGACAATCAAGTAAAAAGAAAAGAAGAAGGAAATCAAAGTCTAAAACGGCTCATTAAAAGAACCATTCTCTACAGAGAGCCCCGCAGGGGCACACACACCAAGGAAAAGCTCTTTTCAAAAGCTCTTGTTTTCCATCATCTTGACTATTCACATTTTTAAGAAAGCTCTTCCCTTCTTCCCAATCATTGAAACTTGTTGTAAAATCTCTTTGGGTTCACCACACTTCTTATCAATCAAAGCTACATGTTCAACATGAAAACGAATAGAGTTAAGAAGATCTTGCATTTCTTGAATTGCTACTATAGACATATCTAGAAGTTTCATTGCAAATGCATATTGAATATGGAGCTTCAAACACATTTCAAAGATCCTCATGAAGGCATGCAAAGTGAAAAAGTGAACATTGACCAATGGAAATGGAATGGCAAGGCTCTAATCATTGGTGATTTTCCCATGGTTTGGTTCTTCTAATATTGGACACCTCAAAAGAGATATATCCCACTCCTTACTACTCCATGAGTCTATGTCATCAATCTCTTCATGATCATCAACTATGATATATGCCCTAGCAAGTTCAGATTATCTCTTAGATGCTTTGTAACATCATGTCCAATATAGGCAAGCATAGAGAGAAAATGCACCTTGTTTACAATCTAGCATGCATTTAATACTCTTGAAGTCTCAATCCAAACAACATTCTACATCAAAATCACCTATAACAATTATAGAAATTTTTTGCCCGTGTATTTGAGAAGTAATTACCTCTATTATTCAGTGTCCCACAAAAAGTCCATGAAACAACATTGTTTATTCCTTAGGAACCCTCTATAACACTTAAAAAACAAATATCTTCCTTTTTCTGGGCACCATGAGCACACAAAAAAAGTGGATTCTAAACTTCTATCGCCCATTGCATGGTTTGTAACTACATTCATTAGTGTCATGCTAAGCCTTTATAGTTGCAAACTATTAGTGGCACAAGTGGCACAGGCAGTTTAAGCAAACAAGGGAGCCTTAGAAAAGAAGGCCAACAAGAAAGGCAAAGGCTCATATACAAGACTGAGTAGGTAGGGTATTCAATGTAGATCTAGGAAAGAATAAGCCAAATCAATTTCCCAAATCTAAATTCCAACAAAATAGTGATTTTTTACACTACATTTCAATGTGAATACCCATTTTTGGTAGAATCAACTCAATTTTGTGAAAGCCAAAGAGTCCTCAAGCTTGAGGAGTATGGGAAGAACCTATTCCATTTTCATATTTTTTTGGAGCTCATTTGAGCCCTTGAATTAGCCTAGGAACCTAAATTTTAACTACGCTAGACGCTAGGTCTGAACTATTCAAAGCTAGTAAAAAAAAACTATAAAAGGAGCTAGAGAGCTCATTTTTTATATTGTCTTGTTAGAGAATTGATCCTTTTGAGATCATATTTGTAATTTGATATAAAAATAAAATATTCCATTGTTAAAACTCCTTGTTCCACCTTGTATATGTTTGTGTGTGTGTATGTGTGTGCATGTTATTGTGCTTCTCCTTCATGCACTTGTGCATTCCTCTCCCTCACGCTCATCATACCATCCTCCCATCTCCATCGATTGAGATTTATGAGGTGGATTTGTTGGAGTTAGACATTTGCGGAAGCACGCAAACAACACAAGGAAGAAGAAGAAAATCACATATGGGGACACCAATGCATGTGCGAGGACGCCAACGCCTCTATAAGGCCACAATCATCCATTATTCAAGTCGATTGTTCTATTCCTTCATGGTATCTGAATGGAACTCTGATGCTTCAAACATTCTTGTCTGTGAATAATGTGTGCATCAAAGGACGCACAGGAACTTATGACGATTGAATAGCAGGAAAGTTCCAAAAAGAAGAAATTTGTTTATCGCAAGCGATCAAAAACTAATGGAGTGAGAGAGGAGTCACCTCAACCCCTAATGTCATAAGTACCCCCTTGTATGCACCAAGAGGCTCTTGCAAAGCTAATAGGACATCTTCATTTTGTCAAAAGTGCTTCTTTGAGCATATCAATAGCCTCTTGCTTATGGCTTGTGAATTTCCTTCTGCCATTGCCTCCAATCCCATCTACTAAGGTGAAAGAAATATAACTCAATCAGATAACCCAAAAGAGGAGATGCATTCACATGATAACCATAAATGTTCAATTGAGAACAAAGCTTACAAGCCGTCTGGCCACATGACTAATGAGAAAAGATACATGCCTACTTGATTGCACATGGTTTTGAGAACATTCCAACTAAGAGCACCTTATATGTTAAGCATGTAAAGGATGTGCTTCTAATCATTGTTGTCTATGTTGATGACATGTTGTTCACTGGTCCTAATGAGAAGCATATTTCCAATTTTAAGGCTGATTTGCATGCCTCTTTTAAGATGTCACATTTGGGACATTTGCATCATTGTTTGGGCATTCAACTTATGCAAGTTGATGGTGGAATAGCTATGTGTTAAACAAAATATATCGGCACATTATTACAACATTTTGGCCTTGAAGTCTACATACCTAATGCCACTCCTATAGAAACAGGTTTTTGGTTGGGTCTTCATCATGCTATAGATGCATTTGATATTGTTCTCTATCAGCATGTTGTTGGATGTTTGATTTACTTATGTAGAACTTGACCTAATATTCAGTTTGTTGCATCTCAAATGAGCAGGTTTATGCATTGCCCAAGTTTCAAACATTAGCAAGCAAGCGCATCTTTTGCTACTTGAGTGTTACCTGGCTACTTGGATTGTTTTATCCCATTTGGAATCACTACCGCCAGATTTACATGCTTTTTTAGACTCTGAGTGGGATGGTTGTTATAACAATTGTGTATCCACTAGTGGTTTTGCTCCATGCTTGGTAGCTCATGCATATCTTGGTTGATCAACAAGAAGCCTATTGTGGCTACTTTTAGTTGCGAGACTGAGTATATGGAAACTTTCACAATGACTATTGAGTATGTGTGGCTCAGATGCGTTTTGGGTGTTTTGGGTGTTGGTGAGCCTTCTGCCACCACCATCTTCACTAATAACCAAAGCACATTGGTAGTTGTAAGGAACCCTGTGTTCCATGCTCACACAAAGCACATTAAAGTGCATCATCATTATGTTAGGGAGAGGTTCTCTATTGGAGAGATCATTTTGGCATATGTGCCCACTCAAGATAACATTGCAGACTACCTCCTTGTTCATCGCATCACTCCCAGGGGGGATTTGCTAATATATTTGAGTAGTGATGTGTGTGAACACACTTAGGACTACTAGGGCACATTTTCCCTCTTTAGCAGGTTTTCCCCCTAGATTGTATATACAGCTATAAACCTAACGACTTACTTATCTTTGTATATTTCGTGGTAATACATTTAGTATTTTATGTTGTGCCCCAAGCTTCTTCTTCTTCCTTGTGCTATTCGTATGCCTTCACAGATCTCAAAATCCAACACTTTGCAACTACCAATGTGCTCTGACTATCATCAAAGATGCTCATCACAAAATATTAACCAAAAGCCAAATCAACCAAAAGGTGTTTGAACCACACACTCAACAAACATTGTGAAAGCTACCCTATACTCAGCCTCACAACTAGAAGTGGCCACAATAGGTTGCTTCTTGCTAACCAAGATATGCATCAGCTACCAAGCGTGAAGCAAAAACCACTAGTGGGCACAAAAGTTTCGTAGCAACCATCCCAATCTCAGCCAAAAAAAAACATGTAAATCTAGCGGTAATGATCCTCCCTTGGGATAAAAATATCCAAGTAGTTAGGCACCACTCAAGTAGCGAAGTATGTGCCTAAACACCTAACAATGCTTGACACTTAGGCAATGCATAATCTTTCTCATATGAGAGATAGCAAGCTAAATATCATTCCAATTTGTGCATAAGTAAATCAAGCATCCAACATCATTGTAATAGAGAATAACATAAAATGCATCTCCAACATCATGAAGACTTAACCCTAAGCATATTTCCATGGGAGTGGCAATATGTTTGCAATCTTCAAGGCCAAAATGCTTACAATAATGTGTCAATCTATTTTGTTTGACACAAAGCTATTGCCCCATCGATTTGCATTAAAAACTAAATGCCTAAATAATAATGCAAATGCCCCAAATCTAAAATCTCAAAAGAAGCATGCAAATCAGTCTTAAATTCAGCAATATGCTTCTCATTAGAGCCAGTGAGCACCATATCACCAACATATACAACAATGCTCAAAAGTACATTATCTACATGCTTAACATATAAGGTGCTCTCAGTTGGACCGTTCTCAAAACCATGTGCTATCAAGTAGGCATGTATCTTCTCATACCAAGCACGTGGTGCTTGCTTCAAACCATGTAATGCCTTTTTCAACCTACACACTTTGTTTTCATTCCCTTTCTACACAAAACTACGAGACTGAAATACATACACTTCTTCATGTAAGTTACCATTTAGAAATTTTATTTTAATATCAAATTGATGTACATTCCAACCATGATGAGTTTCAAGTGCATAAATGCTACGAACAATGGCCATTTGACATGCAGGAGAAATGGTGTCATCAAAATGGATGCCTCTCTTTAGCATAACCTTTGGCAACAAGCCTAGCCTTACACCTATAAATTATTCCATCAGGCTTACATTTCAACTTGTATATCCATTTAGTGTCAATGGCTTTTTTTCATAGAGGAAAATCACATAAAGAACAAGTACTATTCCTCATTACAAAATCATATTATGATTGCATAGCAGCCATCCATTTTTTTGAATTTTGTGCGTCATCATAAGAAACAAGCTCATTCTCATAAAAGAGACTAGAGGAGGTCATTGCATAACAATCTGATGCAAAGGAAGCACTACAAGATCTTGAACGAGTACTACAATATGAGAAAGTGAATCTAATTTGCCATCTCTCAAAGTCTGCACTAGCCATTTAGGCATTGTTGTAGAAGAAAGAAGCAAAGAGAAGTAGGCCCCAAAAATTTTCAAAATCTAGGCATAATTTTCTTCTTGAGACCACAGTGCCACTATACATCCACTCGCAATCCCATGATAAAACTCATGGTGACGTAAACCTAAAAAAAAGAGTTATACCACAATGTCATCTCAATGCCAAACATGTGACAAGATCATGCTCTACTCTCATATGGATGAAAGAGCTGAAATTCTATTAAAAGACAATCATAGGGTTAAATTAGACCTAAGAACTTAACAGTGAATGAACTTAAGATTGGGATGAGTATTAGCCAATCAAAGAAGTGTAGTATCATTAGCTAGAAGTGTAGCTCAATTAAGTACTCATTCTCTCTACTTTGATACTTCTAGTAATTTAGAGGAGGAAAAACTCATGGCCTCAAAAGATATGCATAGTTCAGTACCTAGGACAGGTTTCATGTTTACAGTTGATGGAGAAGTTAGGACATCTCTACAATATATCTCTACAAACATACATGGATTACCCATCTACCTTGATGGCCTTAATAGATATGTAGCAAGAATGAGAAACTCAACCAAATTAGAGATAGTCCCAAGACCAACTATCAACTAAGGAGGTGTCAACATGGATAAAATAGGATAGATATATATAGTAACTAAGAATCCTAAGAAAATAAATGAAAGAGGAGAGGTGGAGGAACCTCTCCTCTTTCATTTATTAGTAACTGAGAATCCTAAGCAAATAAATGAAAGAGGAGAGGTTGAGGAACCCTAATAGACCCATGAATGGAGGCACCGTGACCACTCCTAGGGGAAATCTAGGTCCTTCAGGTACTAAGAGAAGATATGATTCCCCAAGGTGACTATTTAATTGATGTGTACCTAGTTAGTGGATCGGACATAATATTGCAAGCCACTTCACCTGTACAAGGAGAAGGCATCAACCCAGCCACTATCTATCAATTAAGAGATGCAAAATATGAGGATGATTCTTTGTCCAATATGAGTCCTTTGGTCTAACCCTTACGAGAACGTCTTTGACTTGGTTCTGACATGGGATCCTAACCATTTTGCAAACATTGAGCGATTCTTCCAAGAATTCATTGGTGAACTCATCAAGAGGGGAATTAAACATTGTTCCTCTTCACAGATCCATATTTTTAAACAGGCCCCTAATGAGATGGTAAAGATTGCTACCAAATGATTTAATCGGTATGTAGATAAATGTACAATGACTTAGAGACCCTCTCAATAGAAGATGATCTCATTATTCTTAGATGGTCTGACTAACGGGACATTAAGAACTTTGGTCTATGTGAAATGGTTGCAGACATTGAGCGATTGTCTCCAAGAGTGCATAGATTTGGAAGATAACCTAGTAGATGATCTGAAATCCCCTCAGAACCCCACAAAGTCAGATGATATGGTGAACAACACTACCTTTAGTATCAGCAATGTAGAGAAACTTGCAGACCTAGTGGCTAATAAGCTAGGTGTCTAGGAAATGAGTAACTACCAAAATTATGAGAGTGTCAATGTTACGAAGATGCATGCATTGTGGAGGAGACCACCCATCCCACATTTGCACAAGAGGAGGAACAATACCACCACAACCCTATCAATACAATAGGTAACCAACCCAAGGTCCCAATTCGTACTACCACATTAAATAGAAGTTTACCAACCATAACACGAAAAATTGTCCTTTTAATAGAAAACCTAGAACCTTTGCACCACCACAATATAGACCTTATGGTTATTACCCCAGGGACTAGGGTAGAGAGGCTCCAAGATACAATCTGTATCCAGGACTGCCCCTAGCACCAAGACCATACATCCAAGATATAGTCAATCACAACCAGTGTTATGACAACAACCACCACATTCTTAGAACGTAGTACCCATGAAGTACACACAACCAGAAGAGAACTTAGAACGAGCCATTGTGCCAATTACTCCAATGATGAACATAGAAAATTGAGGACGAGGAGTCGAACAAGCTCAAGAGATTACTATCCCTATGACATGAGTCTTAGAGGATATGACCAGCCTATGAGCCACATTACTATGGATACAAAGGATATGAAAGTTCTTATGGACTAGAATATGCAAGTCTCATGTACACTACCCTAGGGCTCCAGTTCAAGTTAGACTACCAACCAGACTGCTTGCACCTAGAGGACCATGCTACTGATGTGGAGGAGATCACTTCATTAGAGAATGCACTTTACCATATAACCCACCACCCTCACGTGGTTGAGAAGGATACTATAATGAGTGTGGTAAAGAACACTTATTCAGAGATTTCCCAAAGAAACCTAATAAAATCTCTATTACTACACAAATCAATGTAATTGAAGTAATCAAATCCTCAGGAAGTGATAAGGAATACACTGTGTCTCAAGGTCATTACATGAGCCAAGGCTAAGGAGAAGTTGGAAAGAGAAGCACTAGACAACCCAAAGATTGATGAGGAACGAGAACCTGGAGGCCAAGTGATTGAAGACTCAGAGGAGCTAAAAGACACCTCTAAAAGTAAAAAGGCTCAAAGATGGAGGATGAGAAGAGAAATACTTAAAAACAAGTGGATTAGAAGGGGAAGCAAGGAAAAAGAGAAAGCTCTAAAAGAAAATAAGACCAGTGAAAAACACATAAGAAAACCAACCTAATGACATGGAAATCAATAGAAGGACAGACAAAATCAATCTTGGCTGATCCCATGCCTGAAGATCCAAACATGTGGTTGAAATCCTATCGGTCTAAGATAGAGGAAGGACCTAGAATATAAGAGGCTGGCAATACACAACAAAAGAAGGGTCAACAAGACAAGGACGTAGAGGATGAAATAAATGTTGGAAGAGGAGAACAAAATTCTTTAGCTCCAAAAGTAGAGGCCAACTAGTCACGTGATCTTTGGGCCAGCATTCAAGAAGATCGATGGAAGAAAAATGGGAATGAATCACCTCCCCTCGAAGAACTAGACACATTTGGGAACGAACCAACATTAGAGCCAAAGGTTCTCCATGAAGAATTATCGTTTTTAGATCATAATAGAGAGGAAGCAACCAGTATATCAGTAGTGCTCAACTACACAGGAGAAAATGAACAAAAATCTGAATTTTTTCATGCACCTACAATCAGAGGAATGGAAAAGAAACGACAAGATGAAACCTCTAACACACTATCAGAACTAAAGAAAACCAAAGTTCAATGTTCTCTAATTTTAGAGGAGTTACTGTGAATTAAACCTCAGGTATGGCAAAAGTTGGCCAAACAACTTAATATAGAAGAGGTAGAACAATCAACAAAAAAAGAAAGAATTGGAGGTCACACCCACAATCAACAAAAAAAAAGAAAGAATTGGAGGTCACACCCACAATTAAGGTTCTAGTAGATAAAGCAGGAGATTCAGTGAAGGAGATGAAGGAAACACATGTCTTCCAATCACATTTAATGGATACATGACCAAAGCCATTCTGGACACAGGAGATGGAGTGGGAATTGCAACCAAAGAAATATGGGAAAACCTGCTCTAGGACCAACTCAAATGAAGTTATAACTCACTAATGGTCATGTTGAGAGACTGTTAGGGATCCTAAAAAAAGTTCTTCTGATGACTTGTGGAGTAGAATTCGAACATACTCTCACAATATGTCAGTTTGGGAAAGCAAGCAATTACAAAATGATCTTAGGATGACCTTTTATGAGACAATTGAGAGTAGTACAAGATTGGGGAAGGGATGCATTATACCTCCAACACCAAGGTTCCACAATTAAAATAAATTTGCATACCTATGTCTATAGGGATGTACCTCCTCTAAAGTGGAACCCTCTCCATAAAGAAGAGGATGATGCATCCATCCATAGCGTGGGATCCAGTGACCAATCTTGGATGAATGAAGATGCTCAGCTATGGATGTGTAAGGAAGCCAAACAAGAGGAAGAAAGAACACAATTATGGCTAGTGGGACATGAAAAGTACAGACCTATAGAAGACCCAACCTACATGCCACAAATATTTCCAGATGAAGTGTTTGAGCCACATGGTTGGATGGAAATACTCGCCACATTAGATGTCTGTGTGAATGAGGAAGTATTGACAATGAATGAACACGTAGATGAAGAGGGATATGATGTAAGCCTATACATGGTAGTTCTCCAAGAAGTAGAAATGGGAAAACTGTTAGAAAAAGAGTGGAGTGAGGACTATGAAAGCATTGAAATAGAACTTGAATTTGATTCAGAAGAATAATACTTGAAAGAGGTGGAACAAGATGAAGAACAAGAAAATACTAGAGTACTTGGCATAGAGAGGTATCAGGAGAGAAATGAAGAGGAGAAAGTTCAAATTCTAGAAAAGCACCATCCCGAAACATTTGAAGTACTGAAACATTTCATTAAATATGAGGTAGAAGAAAGAAGAACAGTAATTCAAATGCCAAAGAGGGAAGCTCAAGAAGGAGAACATATGAAAACAAGGAATAGACAAAAAAAGTAGTAGTAACCATGGAAGGAGAAGAGGAGAGATGTACTTACATAGGTAAGGATGTGTCAATGGAACAAGAATAGGAACTAATAGAGCTAATTTGAGAATATAGAGACATGTTTGCTTGGACATAAAAAGACTTGAAATGAGTAGATCCCTCTATTTGTTCCCATAGAATTCCAATGACCCCAGAAGCGAAACCCTCAAAACAAAGACCATACACCTACAATGATGTTTATTCTACCAAGATTAAGGAAGAAATCGATAAGTTATTGGCAGCAGGATTTATATATGAGATCCAACACATAGAATGGGTATCACCTTTAGTAGTCGTGCCCAAAAAAACCACGAAGCTTAGGGTTTGTATTAACTTAAAAGAGGTCAATGCAGCCACAATCCATGATAGCTACCCATTGCCCATCACGGACCATCTCTTGGAAAGAGTAGCAGGAAAGGAAGTCTACAACTTCCTTGATGGATTTTGAGGCTATAACCACATAGCTATTGCTATCGAGGATCAGCACAAAACTACTTTTCCTGTTGAATGGGAAGTATATGCTTTCAGAGTTATGCCATTTGGGTTGACCAACACCCCAACAACCTTCCAGAGATTGATGTGTCCTATGTTGAAGGAATTTCTAAGGAAAAGTATGGAGGTCTATGTGGATGACCTATGTACCTACTCTTCTCAATGCATAGACCACATACCAGAATTGAGGAGAATATTTGATAAATATAGACAATATTGAGTCTGTCTGAATCTAGAGAAGTGCATCTTTATGGGCAAATTTTGAGGGTGAAATCTTGCCCAACTGTATTAGTGGATGTCATGTCAAAATTTATCCAGAACCATTGAGAAATGGAATGGTGTCTAGATTCAAAATTGCTAAGAAAAAAAATGTTAAAGTGGAGAGAATATGTGAAGAAGCTCACACCAATATAGACAAAGGATCCTTTAGTATAAGCGATTGATGCAAAGGCTTTTGGATCCCATTCCATCAACCTCTACTACACAAGTTTTCACGATGAGTGCTATTGCTAATAGGTAGATGAATGAGAAACCATGGGTACACATGAGGTTAGAACATGATTCTCACTAAAAAAAATTTGGCCCTAGACACCAAAGCACTTAAAAGTGTCATAAATCTAGATTTTGCATGGTCTATGCAGCACCTATAAACCAAATAGACATTCATGTTAACTAGAGTTGACAAAAAAGAGTCAGCTTTTATAAGAGAAACAACCATTCTTTTAAACATAGAAGGGCAACTCCCTTTAGGATAATTTTTAGTAATTGATGAAGAGAACATGGAAGAGCATCACCAAGAGTCAAATAAGAAGACATCAACCACAGGGATTATAAACCTATCAGAAAATGGATGCCCATCAAGAAGGTAGACTTATTATCACTTGATCAACTAGTGAGTGAGACATTTGAGGATTTAATAGATACATTCAATACACATCTTGCTTCAATTTCTTCAAGTAATGTAGATAGAAATAGAAGCCTCAATGTAGGAAGACCCTATGCTCATCGCAAAATCCAATTTTCTGCACAATTCATATCATGCATTTCCAAAGTATGCATAAATTGCAGGTCACATTACACAACTATGCATAGGCACAGTTGTGAATCTCATGCACATGAGGCATTGGTGTATAGATGTAATATTTTTAATGTATATAAACCTCTTTTCTTGTTATAAATCTAGGTCTTTGTTTATGATAAGGTTCTCATCATTACACAGCTTTAAGTTCAATTGATGATGAGGAAAATTATACCAAAGAAATAAGGCAAACTTTCAATCACAAGGATGGATTTCCAACTACCATTCTCAAAAGAAGGTTGACATGGAATGGATTCGTACTTTAGTGAGCATCACAAACTTCAAATCTACTTCAACCATGACCAATGCTCATCAATATCAGGTGAAGTCTTTGTATTTTAAGACCAGGAAACCTCATCGCTAGCATGCCCTCACTCAAATCCCACCTATTTGTTGTTGATATATTTAGCTAGTGATGTGTGTGAACACACTAGGACCGTCGAGGCACTTTTTTCCCTCTTTAGGAGATTTTTTTCCCCCGACTTGTATATACACCTAAAGCCCTAATGGATTACTTATCTTTGTACATTCTAGTGGTAATACATTCAGTATTATGTGTTGTGCTCCAAACTTCTTCTTCTTCCTTGTGTTGTTTGTGTGCTTCCGCAGACATCTAACTCCAACAATTGGTATCAGAGCAGGTCGTTGGTTCATCTAGGGCGTCGTCAACACCCCTCTAGTCGTAGTCTTAGAATTGCACAAAATTTGGAGAGCATACTCAGGGTGTTTCAGAGATCAAAACAGCTTCGTTCAATGGTGCCGAAATCACGATCTGAGCTTGTTTTAGCCTCTGAGCACACTATACAGTGCTTGTGTAGGCTATTTTGTCTTTTTGTGCCAAAGATATATACAAGTTTTGGTTCGCTAGTATAAGTTTCTCGAAGTCTGCTACAGGTCTAGCAAAACTTGTTTGGGTAGTTGTGTTCAACTTTTTCATATACAATCATTTTATAAGTTTCTCGAAGTCTTCTACAGGTCTAGCAAAACTTGTTTGGGTAGTTGTGTTCAACTTTTTCATATACAATCATTTCTTTGCATCAGGGTATTTTAGTCAGTGGCCATAGCTGAAAGTAGTGATGTATTTCATATGTTAGTTGTTGAGGATAAGTTGGATGGTATGAATTACCCATTGTGGGCTTATATGATGCATCATGTATTGGTCACAAAAGGACTATGAAATATTGTGCAGAATGTTGAAAGACATCTTGTTACACCTACGAATATAGATACTGCAAATACAGGTACTGAAGCTAATGCAGATGGTGTCGAAGATGGTGATATTCTGTAAATTCCTATTCATGCTGCGGTTTCTGCTACACCTACTACAGGGAAAATTTGTTGGGATGGCAGAGATGCTCATGCACATGCATCGATAGCCTTGTCTGTCAAACGTGCCATTATCCCTCACATTCCCTCTTGCAGAACAGCTAAGGATGCTTGGGATACACTTACCACATTGTACCTATAGGAGACTTCTTAATCTCCAAAGGTTTGATCTATACTGATCTAAGAACACTTATATATCAGTTATGGATCAAACTTTACACAAATATTGTCTTCATTTATCAAAACTTTTACTAGCACTTCTTTGAGTGAAGAAATTCCTTCTTTAGAAAGTCTGCTTCAGAAATTGACTTCAATACCTGCACATATCTTCAGATTTCTTCAAACCAATGATGCACAAATCTCCATACTACCTTTGCGCAATCATATCAACCATTACTGCTTCAAAAGCATCCTTAAAACTTTAATTTGATCCTTAAGATCAAAGGTATGTCAAAAACTGTCTTCCAGAAATGGAAACTTTGACATGGTCAACTTCTTAAGTTGATTTCTCACAGCACAGATCTCGTTTTGCTAAATGCTTTAAGCCATAGCTTCCTTACCTTCTAACTTAGATTTTGAATGCTCAGTCATTAAAAACTTTACCCTATGCACTGAGATCTAAGCAAAACATTGACACAGAAAAGTGCGCGACTCTGAGCAATCTATCTGCAGATTCTACATACAAATCTTCCTATTGATCATACTCACAGTAGAAAAGGAATTGGATCATAAAATTCTGAACATAACTTCATTAGCTTTTAGATTAGATGTGTACAAAAGGATTTCTAATCCACATGATCAGACTGAGAGAAATCTACGAAGTACCCGTCACTATTTTTTGAAGATGACTCTTCACATCTATCTCTATGACATTTGTCTTCAAATGACTCTCATACTTATTTCTATACATCATTGACTTATATACATATGGTTTTAGACTTATCCCACGTCTATTACATTACTCCTTATCATCCTAAGGAATATCTATACTCAGATTACAAGAATTTCCACCTGTAATGTACATATGTATACAAACTTCACTTCTGAGATCTCTTCACTTTCTCAAGTGTCTTCTTCCACTTCAATCTGATCATAAGCTTGCTTCAAGCTCTTTGTAATCACCAATTTGTGATTGGTTTGTTCCAATAGCTCCCCCTCAATTACTGGTGATTATTTCATTCTTCTTCAGTCCTGCCATTTCCTTGAATCTCTGTAGCTTAGGTCCATCCAAGCTTTTTGTTAACATATCTGCAACTTGTTCTTTTGTTGGAGTATACATCACTTCAATCTCTTTATCAAGTACCTTTTCTCTCAAGAAATGATACTGAATCTCTATATGCTTAGTCCTTGCATGAAAAACAGGGTTAGCTACCAAATACAGTGAATTCATATTGTCTCCAAAAATAATTGGAGTACTCTGATCAGTTCCAAAACTCTTCAACAAGGTTTTTAACCATATTACTTCTTTTGCATCCTCTACCATTCCTTTATACTCAGCTTCTGTAGATGACAAAGCAATTGTATGTTGCTTCTTTGAGCACCAAGAAACTAGTTTATCTCAATATAACAGAGATACCCATGAGTAGACCTTCTATCATCTGAATCACCTGCCCAATCTGCATCACTAAACACTTTGATTCTTGTATCAGAAGTAAATCCATAATACAGACCTTCACTTAGGGTTCCTTTGATATATCTGAGTATCCTTTGAGCTGCAATCCAATGAGTCTTCTTTGGACAATGCATGAATTGTGATAACACACCTACTACATATGATAGATCTGGCCTTGTCAAGGTAGCATAGATTAATACCTACCAAACTCTGATATTTCTTCATGTCATTAAACTCTTGTGTAACATATACTCCATGTTGAGTATACACAATCTGCATTCCTAAGAAATAAGATAAGTTTCCCAAATCACTTATCTTAAACTCCTTCTCTATTTGTTTCTTAAGCTCATTGATTCCTTGAGCATCTGTACCTGTGACAATGATATCATCAACATAAATACACATATATATGTATCCATTTTCACTTGCCTTCACTAGCAAGCTACTATCTGCTTTTGATGCTTGAAATCCACATTCATTCAAGAACTTAACAAGCCTGTAATTCCATGCTCTTGGAGCCTGCTTCAACCCATACAAATCTCTCTTGAGCTTATACACATAATCTGATCCAATTGATTCCATGAAGCCTTCTGGTTGCTCCATGTACACTTCATCTGCAATGTATCCATTCAGAAAATGCATTCTTCACATCTAATTGTGATAACTTCCATCCTTTACAAGAAGCAATAGCAATCAATGATCTAATTGTAGACATCTTAGCAACAGGACTAAAGGTTTCATCATAATCTACCCCATAAGTTTGGGCATAACTTTTGACCACAAGTCTAGCCTTGTATCTAGACACCTTACCATCTGCAAATCTTTTTGTTTTATACACCCACTTACATCCAATGACTTTCTTATTCTTTGGTCTCGGCACCAATTCCCATGTTTCATTATCAAGTAGAGCATCATACTCTTCGTGCATTGCCTTCTCCCAATTCTATTTTCCTTTAGCTTCTTCATATGTGATTGGATCCTCTTCTGTCTTCACAATGTAAGCATAATCTTTTGTTGTTAGAAAAGATGTATCATAGCTATACCTGATAGGCTCTTTTCTTTCCCTTGAGGATCTTCTGACATCTACACTTCTTGAAGTCTCAGCCACATTTGATTCTGGATCAAATCTTGGCCCATCTTCAACATTATCCTGCAATTTACTTTTATAGTCAACATCATCAATATCTTCTTCATACATATTTACTTTTGCCTTCCCTTTCCTTTGTATTTCTTCAACACCTGCATAACCCTTTGTTGACCCTGTATACCATGTGCTTTGCTCATCAAATGTAACATCTTTGGTAACAAGAAATTGCTTTGTGGATGGACTCCACAATCTGTAACCCATCTGTCTATCATCATACCCAATAAACACATAGATCTTTGCTTTGGGTTCTAGCTTATGTCTCAATTGTGAAGGAGCATAAGCATATGCTAAAAATCCAAATACCTTACAATGATCAAGAGTAGGTTTCTTACCCCACCATGCTTCATAAAGAGTTCTTCCATCCAAAGCTTTACAAGGTAATCTATTCACAAGGTATGTTGCAGTGTTGATAGCTTCTGCCCATTAGTAATTTGGGCAATTCTTTTCCTTCATCATTGCTCTTGCAAATTCTACAAGAGTTCTATTTCTTCTTTCTGCAATTCCATTCTGTTGAGGAGAGTACATGCAAGTTACTTCTCTCTTTATACCTGCATTCCACAAATAATCATCAAACTCTTTAGAAAAATACTCTCCCCCTCCATCTGATCTCAACCTCTTGAGCTTTTGGCATGTAATCCTTTCTGCATAAGCATGATAATCCTTGAATGTCTTGAACACTTCTGATTTGTCCTTGATTACATATAAAGTAATCCATCTGGTTGCATCATCAACAAACAACACATAATATATGGATCCATTTATGCTATAGTCCCTTGAAGGACCCCACACATCTGTATGAACCAATTCAAGCATATTTGAATACTTATATCCTGATTTGTTGTATGAACTCTTGTGTGCTTTACCTAATTGACAAGCTTCACACTTGTACACCATGTGTTGCCCTTCAACTTTTGCCAAACAAAGCACCACATCATTCCTTGACATTTCCTTTATGGCTCTCTCATTGAAATGACCTAATCTTTTATGCCATAGGTCTAACTCAGACATCTTTTGACTTCCATAAGTAAATAGAGCATGTCCCACATTACCTTGGACTTTGAGAGTAAACAACCTTCCTTCTTTTTTACCTGCAATTATGTTTCTATATCCCTGATTTGGATCTTGCACATAGACACCATCATTTGTGAATCTGACTTCATATCCCTTCTCCACAATTTGCCCTACACTTATCAGATTTTTAGGAATAGTAGGAACATAAAGTACCCTGCTCAAGAGTGTAGTTCCATTCTTTGTCTTCACTGATCCAATGCTTTCCACCTTATGCTTAGTATTGTCACCTGTTTGAACTGTATGTCCATTCACCTTTGCTTCCATATCAGTCATCAAAGATATATTGCCACTCAGATGATTGCTACATCCTGAGTCAATATAAAACACCCTTTGATCTTCTCCTACTGATTCATGAGTTGCATTCAAGATAAGATTCATATCATCCTTCTGATCTGATGCATAGTTATAATAATTGTTGTTGTAGGACTGAGGTTGAAAGCTTCTTCCACCTCCTCTAGTATATGATGTCCTACCACCTCTTCCTCTGAAATTGCCTCTTTGATTTCTGCCTCCTCTACCTCTTTGATTGAAACTCTGGTTATTACTTCCACCATTTTGATTATTATACGAACAACCATTTGCCAAATGATTGGTTCTACCACAAATCCAACAAGCTTTAGTATTATCTTTATTCTTACCTCCTCTTCCTTTACCTCTGAAATTCATCTTTCCTTTTGTAAAGTTAGCTTGACTTGAGGTCCCTTCATCATCAGTTGACTGCTTCCCTTTGCCATTCTTTTTCTTGTCCTTGGAGTACATAGCTTGACTTGCACTCCTATCATTGTCTCCCTTAATGTTGTGCTAAAGTTAGCATGTGTCCTAGCAATTGATTAAGATCAGGAGTAAAGTGATCAAGTGACAATTCTATGGACAATATGAAGGGCTTTCACTTCTCATCTCATATCAGACCTGTAAGTATTTGCCTTACCAACTTATCCTCTTCAATGTCTTCATCTATAGCTCCCAAGCTATCTGCAATATCCCTTATCCTTGCCACATAATCAGAAATTGATTGTGAACTCTTCTTCTTAAAAGTTGTGAATTCTGCCCATAATGAGGACTTCCTTGACTTGGTTGTGTTTTGGAAATGCTCTTCCAAGGCATTCCACACATCTGTTGCACTTTCCAATCCTCTTATGTGAGGTATCAGATAATCATTTAGAGCCATGTAAGCTCCTAGCTTGAGCATCCTTTCTCATCCAAGTCTTCAAATCTGCAAGCTCTTCCCTAGTTGGAATACTAGGATCTACAAACTCAGGTTTTTCTTCTTCTCCTGTAATGAATGCCATCAAATCTTTACTCATGAGGTGTGCCTCCATCCTCATGGACCAAGCTGTTCTCCCTATCTAGCTTATCAATCTGCAAGCTTTCTCCCATCTTTGATCTTCTATATCTGCAGTTACTATGATTTATGATAGTAAAGTGTACCTTTGATATGAAACTTCAATCCTTTTTTGATCCTTCAAACTTGTGATTTATACTTCTGTAGGTTATCTTCAAGAATTTGTCCTTGTCCACCTTCAATTAGAAGGAACTTCAATATCTGCAGCAGTCGAGACTTCCATTGCCTTTACTTCACTTGTATTGCACCTTCAGCTCTGATACCACTGTTGGAGACTTCTTAATCTCCAAAGGTTTGATCTATACTGATCTAAGTCTATATCAGCTATGGATCAAACTTTACACAAATATTGTCTTCATTTATCAAAACTTTTACTAGCATTTCTTTGAGTGAAGAAATTCCTTCTTCAGAAAGTCTGCTTCAGAAATTGACTTCAATACCTGCAAATATCTTCAAATTTCTTCAAACCAATGATGCACAAATCTCCACACTACCTTTGCGCAATCATATCAACCACTAGTTCTTCAAAAGAATCCTTAAAACTTTAATTTGATCCTTAACAAAGGTATGTCAAAAACTGTCTTCCAGAGATGGTGACTTTGACCTGGTCAACTTCTTAAGTTGATTTCTCACAGCACAGATCCCGTTTTGCTAAATGCTTTTAGCCATAGCTTCCTTACCTTCTAACTTAGATTTTGAATGCTCACTCATTAAAAACTTTACACTATGCACTGAGATCTAAGCAAAACATTGACACGGAAAAGTGCGCGACTTTGAGAAATCTATCTGCAGATTCTACATACAAATCTTCCTATTGATCATACTCACATTAGAAAAGGAATTGGATCATAAAATTCTGAACATAATTTCATTAACTTCCAGATTAGATGTGTACAAAAGGATTTCTTATCCACATGATCAGACTGAGAGAAATCTACGAAGTACCCATCGCTATTTTCTGAAGATGACTCTCTTCACATCTATCTCTATGACACTTGTCTTCAAATGACTCTCATGCTTATTTCTATACATCATTGACTTATATACATATGGTTTTAGACTTATCCTGCATCTATTACATTACTCCTTATCATCCTAAGGAATATCTATACTCAGATTACAAGAATTTCCACCTGTAATGTACATATGTATACAAACTTCACTTCTGAGATCTCTGCACTTTCTCAAGTGTCTTCTTCCACTTCAATCTGATCATAAGCTTGCTTCAAGCTCTTTGTAATCACCAATTTGTGATTGGTTTGTTCCAACAGTACCAGGCTAGGAATGAGGCTCGTGTTGCTTACCTCCAAAAACAATTGGAGAGTGAGCACATGCATGAAGGTGATTCTATGGACAATTTTTAGAAAAAGATCAAGGATTTGAAGGAGCAATTGATTTCTACTGATGAAGTCCTTCCTGACAGTTCACTTGTGCAGAATGTTCTAAATGCCCTTCTCGTCTCATATCAGAGTTTTGCTTCTACTCTTCGTTTGATGATGAAAGGCAATCCAAATGCCTTAACATTTGAAGAGTTAGTTTATGTTCTGTTGCAGGAAGATCAATCTAAGTAGAACAGGTCAATTATGCATGTTGCATATCGAGATGTCTGATTTGGGGCATTTGCATCATTATTTGGGCATTCAATTTATGCACATTGATTGTGGAATGGCTTTGTGTCAAACGAAATATATTGACACATTATTGCAATGTTTTGGCCTTGAAGACTATAAACCTAGTGCCATTCCTATGGAGACAGGTTTACGATTGAGTCTTCATGTTGTTGGAGATCCATTTGATGTTGTTCCCTATCAACAAGCTATTGGATGCTTGATTTACTTATGCATTACTTGGCCAGATATTCAGTTTGTTGTCTCACAGATGAACATGTTTATGCATTTCCCAGGTGTCAAGCATTGGCAGGCGGTTAAGCACATCTTTTGCTACTTCAGAAATACCCGACTACTTGGGTTGTTTTATCCCAAGGGGGGATCACTATCGCCAGATTTGCATGCTTTTTCTGACTTTGACTAGGCTGGTTGCTATGACACTCGTGTGTCCACTAGTGGTTTTTCCTTCATGCTTGGTAGCTCATGCATATCTTGGCTGAGCAAGAAGCAGCCTACTATGGCCACTTCCAGTTGTGAGGCTGAGTATAGGGCAGCTTTCACAACAACTGTTGAGTGTGTGTGGCTGAGATACCTTATGGCTGATTTGGGTGTTGTTCAATCTTTTGCCACCATTATCTTCACTGACAGTCAAAGTGCATTGGCAGTTGCGAGGAACCCTATGTTCCATGCTCACACTAAGCACATTGAGGTGCATTATCATTATGTCAGGGAGAGGTTCTTGGCTGGAGAGATCAGCTTGGCATATGTGCCCACATAGGAGAGCATTGCAGACCTTTTCACGAAGGCTCTGCCTAGGGAGAAGTTTGAAGCTTTCAGCAAAGTTTTGGGCTTACTTCCTTTTTCCACATATCTTGACACTTCCTTATACATGAGTGCCAGCTCCTTGTTCACGGCATCACTCCCAAGGGGGATTTGTTGATATATTTAGGGAATGATGTGTGTGAACATACTAGGACCATTGAGGAACTTTTTTCCCTCTTTAGGAGGTTTTTTTCCCCTAGCTTGTATATACACCTATAGCCCTAACAGGTTACTTATCTTTGTACATTCTAGTGGTAATACATTTAGTATTGTGTGTTGTGCTCCAAGCTTCTTCTTCTTCTTCCTTGTGTTATTCGTGTGCTTCCGCAGGCATCTAACTCCAACAAGTGTGTATGTACACTGATATAGGACAAAACAACCCCACCCTATCAAAATTGAAAGAAATTCAGCTTTATGATACATACTATGAGTGGGGGAAGACAAGCCATTGCAGGTGACAACAACACATCAAAATGTACGAAATTTCTTGAAATTGAAAAGACTTGATGCAATTATCATAATCTTTAATGAGATAATGATCTAGACACTATACCTCAACAAACAAGTAGACAAGAAAAAGCTTTGGATTGAGGATCTGAAAGGACAACCAATCTTCCTAAGAAATCTTATTGAAAACTAAAAGTTATAGGAGGGGCCAATGTTACACAATGTGGCAATCACATATGTTTTTTGCATTTTCTCAAATCATTTTTACAGAGAGGAAGAGATATATATACATGTGAAAATAGCTTTTGTATAATTAGGAAGAGTCTCGGCCTTAAGAATATGCAAGAGAGGACCTATTTTAGAGTTGTTCCTTTTATGATTTAAGGACTTTTCAAATAAAGAAGAAGTGGTCTTGGATTTTGCTTTCGTTTTGGGTATGTATTGTTTGATTTTGGGTATTGACAATGCTTTGAAGTCTGTTTATGTATTGTCTAACTTGTTTGAACTCCCTTGAAGCATTCTTGCATGATCTTGCTCTTTTGTAGTTGCGCAAAGCGAGTGGAAGAATGTTTTCTAATGGTTTCTGAGCTCTATCTAGGGTTCTTTAACTATTTATTTTGCATTTTTTTGCCTATTATACTTTGTATCATTCATACAAAACTTTGAAACGAGTCACAAGATGTGACAAACGAATCAATATGATAAAGTTATGATTGTTTTTCTTATTCTACTCTAATTTCCTATCAGGAAAGGGTGTGCCCATAATGTCTTGGAGGAGTTTCCTTGAGGGATCTTTGATCACCTCCACTTGATCATCCTATCATCCTATAAGATTTTGTCAAAGCTACCCATCAGCTATCGTCAAAGGGGACGATTGTTTTTCTTCAAGGGCTACTTGATTGCCTATCATGAAAGGATACACCATATCATCAAAGGTACCCATCATCTATCATCAAAGGGGACGATTGTTTTTCATCAAAGGCTTCTTGATTACCTATCATGAAAGGATGCACCATATACAATATGATTTTGATACTTAAGCATAGTGGATGTCTTGAAAGATGGAATAGAATAATTCAGATTGCATTATAGTGGTTGAGAAAGATAAAGGATGCCTATTTAAACTAAAAGTAGACTTGCTCAATTATGGTTAAGCCATGAGTTTCACACAAATTGTTAGTATGAAGGAGCCATGCCTCTCCAAAAAGAGAGATATGAAAAATACCATGGATGCCAAAAAGAATATAATGACTTTTTTAGTAAGTATGCTTGATGAAAAAATAAAGGAGAAGATGTAGCTCATTTGTAAGATCACATAAATGGTACCTCCCATGGATAGTCAATTCACTACTAGAAACTAGGGGTGTAGCAATGCCCCCCATTGAAAAAAAAGCAAGTTTCATCGCTTATGCAACGAAAGCATCACATAAGCAATGGGACTATTTTTAATTAAAAAAAGGGAGCCACGTCGCATAAGCAATGCAAAGCGTCGCTTATGTGATGCTAGCTTGCACCATCACACATGTGTCACTAATTAGTGATGCTCCTACCGACATTTGCAAACTGAGTGCGACGCTTGAGCATCGCATAAGCGATGTTTCCAAATTCTAGAGCATCGCATAAGCTACGTTTCCAAATTCCAGAGCATCGCATAAGCAATGCTCTGGAATGTTTAAAAAATTTTGATTTCTCTCGGCACATTTGTGCCGGGATTGAGATGCGAGAGAGAGAGAGAGAGAGAGCATGCACACACACAATCCTCCTAGTGACAGTCGAAGACAGAGGCAAAGGTATGTGCGCACACACATACACACACAGATTTACACACACATATACACATGCATACACACACATATATACATACATAGACACACATATACACACATAGACACATACACATATACACATAGACACACACACATGCACACACATATACACACACATATACACACATACACACATAGACACACACACATACACACATAGACACACACACACACATAGACACATAGACACATAGACACACATACACAGATTTACACACATACATACACATGCATACACACACATATATATACACACCTAGACACACATACATACATAGACACACACAGACACATATACACACAGACATACACACATAGACACATACACACACATACATACCCACATACATACACACATACACACACATTTACACACACATGCATACACACACATATATACACATACACACATATATACACACATAGACACACACACACATACACACATAGACACGCACACACATACACACAAATTTACACACACACATATGCATGCATACACACACATATATACACAAACACACATATACACACACATAGACACACACACAAACACACACACATACACACAGTCATACACATACATACACATGCATACACACACACATATATACACACATAGACACACACATACACACATAGAAACACACACAGACACACACACACATACACACAGACTTACACACACACATACAGATGCATACACACACATATATACACACATAGACACACACACATACACACATAGATTACACACACATACACACATAGACACACACATACACACATAGACACACACACATACACACATAGGCACACACATATACACACATAGACACACACACATAGACACATGCACACTTACACACACATACATCCACACACATTTACACTCACACATACACATCCATACACACACATATATACACATACACATGTATATACACACATAGACACACACACACACATACACATATAGACACATACACACACATACACACACACATACACATAGATTTACACACACACATACACATGCATACACACACACATACACAAATAGACACACACACATACACATATTTACACACACACATACACATGCATGCACACACATATATACACATACACATGTATATACACACATAGACACACACACATACACACATACACACATACACACATACACACATACATACACACACATACACACCGATTTACATACACACATACACACATACACACCAATTTACATACACACATACACATGCATACACACACATATGTACACACATAGACACACACATACACACATAGACACATACACACATACACAGATAGACACACACAAATACACACACACATACACACACACATACACACATACACACACACATACACACATAAGCACATACACACACATACACACACAAATACACATGCATACACACACATATATATACACACATAGACACACACATCACACATAAACACACACACATACACACATAGACACACACACATACACACATAGACACACACACACATACACACACATACACATACACATACACACATAGACACATACACACTTATACAGACACACACAAACACACATCCACACACATTTACACACACACATACACATGCATACACACACATATATACACATATACACATAGACACACACACACACATTATAAACACACTTGCATATATTACACAAATGCATATACATATATACACGTGTGCATACTAACACTTATATACATATATCACACACATCCACACACATACATATACATGAAACACACATATGTGCATACTAACACATGTATACACATACATACATGACAAAAATTTGCTCCTCAAAAATAAAACTATATATAAAATTTTAGGCATAACCCGAGCTTCATGTTCTAACTTAAAAGAACATGATTTCATCTCTCTAGTAGGATTCACCGATATTCTAGTTGAATAAAGAAGAATCTATATCCACTCAAAGGATTCAAGTTATTGATCGATAACTAGAGTAGGATTGACTATCTAATCTACTCATATGTTTTCATTATTGCCATCATTTTGGTAAGACATCAATATAGTCTCATCTTCATTATCCTTATTGATTTCATTTATTTCTTCTATTATTAAATCTGTGTTCTCGTGAATGACATCATCTATTGATGGAATAATATCGATTTCTAGTAATTCCTCTTCATAATCAGTAGAATCAGCATGTAGAGTATTATCCTCTTCATAAAAAAGATTAGTATCAATGTCATGTACAATGATTCTAATTTCTCTTTTAGATGTGATGTATGAGTATCTGATGATGATTTCATCAAGAGGACTTTCTTCGATCTCTGTAACAATAAACTGTTCAAACAATGACCTACCTCTAAGTTGAACATGAATGACTTGCCACCAAGGATGAGCATCAGAGTTTTTATAAAAAAATGCTTGTTCAATATGCCTAGGAAGAATATATGGTTCTCTAGTAGATCACATTACCTTGGAAGAATCAATTGCCCAAAACCCAGATAATTCCTTTCTATATGTGGAATTACTACCTTTATACTTGGCTCAAAACCAGTTAACCTTCAAAATGACCTATCAAAATATATAAAAACGAAAAACCATTATCGAGTGCTTAAAAAAATAATAAACTCTTATCATAAAAAATATAAACTTTTTTCTACCTGTTTGAATGTACGAAACAATATTTCGTAGATACCAACAATAGTTCTCACGTAACCAAGTTTTCCATGTATAAGGTTCATGTCTTTTGAGCCAGCATATGATAGTTGCTTGAAAAATTAGAATCCTCTATTTTACATAAAGAATCAATAGCTTTGATTCTAATATGATGTCCAAAAGCCCACATATTAGTGAACATTTGAGCTTGCGAAAGAAATTAATTAAATTAGTAAAGAGAAACTAATATACATATATGAAAAAACAAAACATTATTAAAATAAAATTACCTTTTGTTCACAACCTATCATTAAATCTCTCTTCTCATCTGAGATTTCTTCATTATTTACGTTGGATCGTTGCAAACGAGTATATAGCCAATTTGTGAAAGAAGATATATTTGTAATCTCATTATTATCGAGATTACATCTATGTCTTTTGTTTCTCCATCTTTTACTTCGGAGATTTTGAAGTTCCGGTTCGTACTCGCTAACGAATGCTTGCATGCATTTGCTATTATATGCTACAAAAGTAGAAACATCATTTTTTTCTTGAAATGTAAATAAAAATGGAACTCCCTTACCTGATAATACCTCGTTTGTTATTTTCAAAGAAGACTCATTGGTCCATGCACGTGGAGGTTCTTCATGAACGCTTTCAAGGTAATCACTAACACAGTACATGCACTCCTCAAGCACCCAACCCTTTGCCATGGATCCTTCTAGTTTCACTCTTTGCCACACATAACCTTTTAATATCCCGTAAATCACTCGACCCAAAACATCCATCGAGTGTTGACAACACCTGCAATCTCTATTTCATCTACAAGGTGGATTAATAGATGAACGTGAATATCAAAAAATGAAGTAGGAAGCTCTTTCTCCATCAAACATAGTAGCTCTTTGCATTCACATTTCTTTTGTGGGATCTAGTTTTTGTCAATCTCTTTTGATGTAATCCACCTATACATATCATAAAAAACTATAAAGAAATCAATTCAAAAATAAAAGATATCAAATATTCATATATATTAAATATAAAAGCATCATAATTACCTTATAAGCAATCCAAGATGATAGATCACATCTCATAGTCCTTTTGTTGTACATCCATTGATAAGCAAAGGTAAAATATGTTTCAAAAAGTTATGCCAATCATGGGTCTTTAACCCAGATAAGCTCTTATCATCCATAGTAAACATGTTCTGGAAAGATGCTCCATATCTTGTAGGAGTCCGAATCAATCGAATCCTACAGTTGATAGTCCATCTCTCTTTTGTCGTAAGTACCCAAGGAGCAGGTACATAAGTTGTTTCCTATCGATGTCTATAAAAAATTGGCCATAAAACTTTGGTTTTGAGTTTTGGTCATTCAGATCATTCTTTGATGCTATGTGTCTTTTAATCCAAGAAGATGTTGCCATAATGAATAACCAATATTCTTGAATATATGCATAGGATCAAGATGATGACATACTTTTAACTCTTTCCAATACTCCAAAGAATACCATATTGATATATTTTTTGCGAGTTCCAATTTTCCTTTACCTCTCTTCACATTCTCATTATATTCATCATCACTGAGGATTTCTGATTCTGGATCTATTAGAGATCCATCTGTCCATTTTTTTATACCAATCCATAGGCGTCAGTGGTTTTGGACACTGATCTATTTCAAGCTTTCCATTAAAATGTATCGCTTCTCTTTTACATCTTAATGGATGATCATCAAGCACGAATCGTCAATGTTGAAGATCAATACTTTTCTTGAGATTCTTACTATAGATTGATCTCAAACAATCACCACAATATGGACAAACTTTATAACCCTTAGTAGATATTCTTGCATCATGAAAATGAAAAAAATATAATTAGATTAACTCACATTTATTTGTATGCATATTGAATAAAAAAATTACATCAATATCTAAACAAACATCATATCTTGGAAAATCATGAATAGTCCAAGCCACAATACCACGAACTATAATATATCTTTCATTGATGCTTTCGACACATCAATGACATTAATACCTCTCCATAACTCTTGGAGATCGTCAATGAGAGGAACAAGATATATATTCATATCTTTAACTTGTCTTTTTCTTGGGATTAAAAGTGAAAGCATTAAATGTTCCTTTTTAATGCTAAGATATGGTGGAAGATTGTTGTTTACGACTACCACTGGTCATGTTGACAATTTACTAGATTTCATGGAGAATAGATTAACCCCAGCTAATGCAACTCCTAACTGTAGATTCTATGGATTTTGTGCAAAATCAGGCCATGTAGAATCAATATGCTGAAAAGCAACACTATCATGAGGAATTCTGATTATTCCATCAGTACTTTTATGGTCATGTCCCCATGTCAAAAGCTTTGATAATTCGGGGCTTTGAAACATATGTATAATCCGTGGAGCCAATGGAAAATGTCTCAATACTTTTTTTGGGATTTTACCTTCTTCGTCTTTATATCGAGGAAATTGACATTTTGGACATGTCAAAGAGTCTGCATATTCACCTCTATATAAAATACAATGGTTAGGACATGCATGTATACATTGATAATATATACCAAGATTGTTGATTATCTTCTTCATTTCATCATGTGAGGTAGGAAGAATATTCTGACTTGGTAAAAACATTTCAGATAATAACATGTAAGTTCATGAAAAAAAGATATATTAATAAAAATAAATAAATAAATATACATATATATATGTATATGTATATATATGCATATGATTTTGTATATGTGTATGCTTATGTGTATGCGTATGTGCATGTGTATATGCATGTGCATGTGTATACATATGTGTATGTGTATATATACGTATGTGTGTATATGTGTTTTATATATGTATATGTATGTATGTATACGTATGCATATATGTATGTATGTATATGTATGCGCATACCTATGTATGTATACATATGCGTATGCAAATGCATATATGCATGTATGTGTATGTGTGTATATATGTATATGTATGTATGTATGTGTATGTATGTATGAATGTGTACGTATGTATGTATGTGTATGTATGCATGTGTAGCTATGTATATTTGATTTCATTTTTAATTTTCTTTTGTTTATTCACTACAACAGATCGATGGTATACCGTGGTTCTTACCGAGGAAAATGAACGCGGCTTAATTTTCCGCGACGCCGGTGTAAAGGTCTATTTGCGTGTCGGTACCAAAGGGTCGGTATATGCGCCAGTATATGCGTTGGTATATGTGTCGGTATATGCATCGGTAATACCGATGTACATACCGAGGGTTCTGCTGGAGGTAACCTCGCCTATAGCGTCGCCTATACCATCGCCTACTGGGTGTACCGACGGTTATTCCGATGACACTACTGGGAGTACCGTCGCGTATACCGACGACCATACCTGCAAAATTTTTTTTGGGTAAAGTGTTTTGTCTTTTGCTACAACAACATTACCATGATGTTGCTTAACAAAAGACAATACACTCTGCCCAAAAAAAACCAAGTACATGTGATGTGTACTCTAATGACAACCGAAATATGATTTCATGAAACAAAGTATTATTGGACACAAAAGAGATAATCAGAATGAACTATGAACCATGTACAAAAGAAGTTATATATTTCAATAATGAAGCATGTACAAGAGTGTGGCAAACCACTGTCATATATGACGCTTTTACAAAATGTGGCAAAGCAATGTATTGCCATATGAAAATCAAATACAAAATATTGGTCTTCCACTACCATACACATGCAAAGAACGTCCATATCAACAGTCCTGCAACAAAGAACATTAATGGAATGAGATAAATTCACATGAAAATTACAAACAACAAGTAAAAACCAAGTTTATAAATTAATTACCTCATCGCAAATGCTCCCATGAAACTACCGCACCGCGTCCCTCCAAGTCCTACAATAGTGCAGTCAACCCATGACTATATCCGTAAGACTCCTCCGTTCGTGTTGGAGGACGACCCATCGCCAGCTCCTAAAACAAATATAAAAAGATTAGAGAAACATAGATGAGAAATTTAACACAAATAAATTCAATAAATGAAATGGTACTTACAAACTCATGATGCATCGTGTCATATCCGCTGCTGCCCAAATGTGATGGTCCAATCGTATCTAAACGTGTGGCTGCGGTATTTCGCTGCTGGCGATATCGATCAAGAGTCTGCTGCTGCTCGTCACGAATCATGTCCCACTCCTCAGCATCTAACCATACAAGCTTTGGTAAGCCTTCTCTGAATGCATCACGTGCCTCAGATCGTCGATGGGACATGACCTCACGTGCGGTGTGCAAAATC
This sequence comes from Ceratopteris richardii, assembly GCA_020310875.1. Classification (NCBI taxonomy): domain Eukaryota; kingdom Viridiplantae; phylum Streptophyta; class Polypodiopsida; order Polypodiales; family Pteridaceae; genus Ceratopteris; species Ceratopteris richardii. The sequence goes on from CM035422.1 coordinate 148,863,020, forward strand.
CACTCTGAACTGACAATAGACTGTCCATCGGCTGGTCGGAACTCCTGGTAAATCGTCCGTGTGATATAATTCTTCCGATCTTTATCCTGTTCACTCCATTTCAGCATGATGGAGTGTCCAAACTGGATGGAGCAAAGCTGTCGTATGCGTGCACGCATTGCGCCGCATCCATCACCGGAGCTCCATCTCGGATATTATACACCTTGGAGTCATCATGGTCATGAGCACCCCAAGGTGTACGTGGTGTTCCATGTGGTGTATTGCATGGCGTACCTACATATGAGGTACTCATCCTAGGAGTAGAAGCGGGCGACACAACGTCTGTCGCACTGCCTCCACAACAACCGCCTCCTCCGCCTCCAGACCTACTTGTAGATCCACTCCTAGAACCTCCTGCTCCAGAGCATGACCTCGATCTACGAGACGGGCCAGAACCTGTATCGCGCTGAGGTGTCGAACACACATGTCTACTAGTAGACCCAGTAGGAGATGGCTGCAAAGATGGTCATGGTGGAGTCACAAAGCTAGGAAACATACCTCCTACGAGAGTAGCACCACCCGCAAGAGTGACACCGATAGGAGTGACACCGGAGGGAGTGACACGAGCGGGAGTGAGGCCAGCGGGAGTGAGGCCGGCAGGAGTAAGGCCGCTAGGAGTGAGGCCAGGAGGAGTGCTACCACGAGCGATCCAATACTGTGATGCAGCGGCCACATACGCAGGAGGAACCTGAGAGATGAACTCCAAAAACTGCTCCTCTGTCATGGAATGTGGAGTGACTGAAGGACTGTCTCCCATCGTGCTCTGTAATAAAAGAACTCAAATAATTAGCATGCGATAAGAAAAGTAATATAGAGAATAAACAAAAAAAAACAAAAATTAGTACGTACAAGTGTTTTATTCAAAAGTCCTCTATTCTAGCATCCTCTTGAAGATCCAAGGCACCGAGAATATCTATCTCTATATGGATGGCTTCTAAATCGCTTGCTATGCTGGTTTCCTCCTGATCATCGTCTATTGCTTCGTCTTCTCGAACAATGACCTCTTCTTCTTGAACAATGATCTCTTCCTCCTCGACTATCGAATGAATCTCTGAGTCCACTAGAGATGGACTCTCTTCTACATCTATGTTTTCAAAAATTTGTCTGCTACGTGGAGCGACTTGTAAAACAAATAGCCACTTTGGGTCTTTTGAATCTGGTATAAAAACAACTTGCTCACAGTGTTCGGGAAGTACAAATGTATCCCTTTCATCTGTCCATAATCTTGTGGAGTTGATTTGAAGCAAACCGCTCTTATCCCGTCTCACTGTTGTGTTTCTTCCAGAGGTGACTACTTTGAACCATTTAACATCAAAAACAAAGTAATTAAACTTTTTGAAAGATAGTTTCAAGATGTCTTGAATCACACCACAATAATCTAACTCGCCTCCTAGAGCATTATCATCTCTTGCACTCGCTCTACTTTTTTGCAAAAAATTCACCATCACTCCACTATCAAAAGTAGACCTATTTTGATCGATTCGTGCAATTCGAAAGTGTCGCCCATGTGACCGTAGTGCACCGTATTTAATATACTCCCAATCACATCCTTTTGCGAGTTCTTCTTCTTCTTCAGAGATATCTTCACCTGCTGCCTTTGCTTGTGAAACTGCTGTATCTAGCCATCTGCTCGTCGGAAAAGGTGGGAGAGGTCGAAGATTTTCTGGAAGAGGCAAAAATCGAGTGGAACGATTTCTTCGAAACTGAGCTCTTTCCTTTGCGTTAGTTTCCTTGGCAAGTTCATACCTTTCTAACCACTTTTGCATAGGCTCAGAGTTAACTATGCAAAACTTCATTGCCTTCTCTCTGAAAGCTGCATCCATTTTTCTTTGCAATACTTTACCTTGTGGTTCATCGCCTACGAGACGAACATCTTCATCATCTCTCCATAAGCGAGGCATTTTGGGATCCGATATACGTAGAAACTCAGTTATGAATACAAGAGATTCTTGTACAAGCCATCCCTCTGCCATGCTACCCTCTGGACGTGCTCTCTGTCAAACAAACCCTTTTAATGTCCTCATAAAGCGCTCTAAGAAGAACATCCATCGATGGACAGTTCCTGCTATTGCAACTTCATCTACCACATGAACCAGTAAATGAAGTTGAATAGTGAGAATACTTGTGGGAAAGTATTTCTCTACCATACAAACAGCCTCGATAGCATTGAGTTTCGCACTCTCTATGCTATCTCTATTTATCTCTTTAGAAGAATCCACTGTACTAAAGAACTAATTTTATAAATGTTGTTTCGTACATCCTCTGAAAGACAATCTTTTAGGGCTACAGCGAGCACAAACTGTAAAAACTTGTGCCAATCATAAGACTTGAGTCCTGCAAGATCGTCGTTTCGTGTGAAAGCAATCTTTAGACACCTCATGCATCCAGTAGGTGTACAAAAGTCTGAAATTGTTTTCTTCACTTGTTGCTCTTCCATCTTGCGAAGCACCCAAGGAGCTCTTGGTAACGATACTGTTCCGTTGGGCTTAATAATTGCCCACAACTCTCGCATACGACCTTGCTCTTCTAAGTCCTCCCTTTGTGCTTTGCTTTCTTTCTTTCCAATCAAAGTTTTTCAAAGAATCTCTCCCACATTCTTAAAAATATGCATCGGGTCTACCAAATGATTGATCACCAATTCACTCCAATAAGGGAGTTCATGAAAAATGGACAACTGTTTCATGCCAGCAACTGGATTTTCTGAATCCCACAGTTGTTTCCAATCGCTAGCTTTCATTTGGTGTTGCGCTTGTCGACCAATTTTTCCTTCACGTAAAACATGTCCATCCGGCAAATATCTATAATGTCCTTCATAGACAGTTTTACGTAGTGCTTTGGAATAGCGTGCTTCGAGTCGTGTGTTGGTGCAATTCAAGCCTTCACAATTTGGCTTGGATTACTTCATGAAGACACCACTTGAAGGAAGGAACATAGGAACTTATGCTTATAAGTTCTTACAATTTTTACTCCTTGTAAAAGTCTAAAAGACTTGGCATCTCTTATGTATACACCTACTTGATTAGAGTCGTGAAAAAGTTGTTGGATGATTGAGAGAATATCTCATTACCTTTTAGGTAAAAGATTCTAGGAGTTTTGAATTTTGAATTCAACTCAACTCTATAAAAGATACAAATCAAAAGTCGCGGGCAGCTTAGCTCATTCTAGCTCACTTCCCGAGGCAATTATCATTGTATCTGAGTGTGTATGAGTGCTACATCTTAGCACACACCTCATTACCTCATCTAGCTATGGTTATCATGCTAATGAGATTGTACAATTCTGTCAATTAATAGATAGATTCATATTTATCAACTCTGTGTTCTTTGAGTGTATCACTCCAAGTCTATCAACTTCAAAGAGGCATATCTCAGTGCCTACTTCACCAAATCAAGTGATTCAAAGCTTGGGAGATCCAGCTCAAAGCATACTACAAGCATGCAAAGTTTGAAGCAACTTGGTTCAGCAAATCTTGAGAAATCGCCATCGAAATGCTCACTGGTATCTGTCTGCATACTTCCTAAAAAGTCGGGGGTGTTCATAAATTTGCTAAAGATATTTCTCCTAGTATAGTTTATCATTTTGAATGATTCCACTTGAAAATGGTAGCTTACTAAGCTAATAGAATACCTCTAGAAGGAATTTTTCCAATTGTAAGTGTATTGGTCATACTAAGTGAAAGAGTGAGCAGGTATCAACACCAAAATAGAAAGTTTTCTAGCTTTGTGATTCACAAACTCATCTGTTTTGATCAAGTCATTACTCAAACATTTTCCAAAGTACATATAGCATTTCTTGGTATCATTTGGAAGCCAAGGGTGTCTACTAATCATATCTAGAGTCAGTGAGGGCTAGTGCGAAGCAAGATTAGCAGCACCTACTTAATCTTCTGGAGGATCCATCCATCTTTCCCTACAGTGGTATCAGAGCAAACAAGGTAACATGGGAGATGGTTTTCCTTCATTCATTGATAAATTGGACAGGAACAATTATCAAGCTTGGTCTCTGAGGATGAAGACCTATCTACAAGGTAGAAGTCTGTTTGGATTCATCTCAGGAGATGAGGAATTGCCCTCATTCAAAGCAAGGGGTCTACCCACCAAGGAAGAACAAGAAAGGCTTAATACATGGTGTGCAAAAGATGCATTGGCAAGGTCTTATCTTCTTAACTCTATATCTGATTTCCTTTTACCACACATCAGGAATTGTAAGACTTCCCAAGAAACTTGGGAAACCTTGTCATCATATTTTTCATCTAATACAAGGGCCAGGAAGAATCAATTGTGGATTGAATTCACAACCCTTAGGAAGCAACCAAAGTAATCAATCTCAGAATTTGTGACCAAGATCAAGGATGTGGCAGATCAATTGGCAAGCATAGGAGAGGAGATTGAAGAGGAACAAATAGTAAGGCAAGTAACCAATGGACTAAAGGCAGATGATAAGTGGGAAAGCTTCACCACTGCATTGGATCTCTACATGGACATACATACCCCAGATCTCACAACTCTGATGGGGCAACTATTCACACATGAAGCAAAGCTCACAAAGGTTGGAGATACATCTAAAGGTAACACTCCTTCTGCCCTATATACTGATAAAAAGATTAAAGACAAAGGTAAAGGTAAAAAGCAAGAAGATGAAGGTTCTACCTCCCAAGCCAACTATGCAGGGAGAGGTAGATCTTCAAGAGGCAGGGGCAGAGGAGGTAAGCAAGGTAGGGGGAGACTCTACAATTCATCACCATGCAACATTTGTGGACTGTCTAACCACACCACATATGAGTGCTATAGAAACTACAAAAATCAGAGAGGAAGAGGCGATCAAAGAGGTGGATACTCTCAAGGCAGAGGAAGGTTCAACCAACACCAAGGCTACAATGGCTACAACAATAACTACAACAACAATTACAACAACAACCATAATGGTAACTATCAAGGAGGATTCAGAAATAGGAAAGACTACAACAACTACACAGAGGAGCAAGATGACTCCCTATTGATCATGAATATGACTTCCAAGTCAGGTATCAATGATGATCATCTGTTTTATATTGATTCAGGGTGTTCTAATCATGTAGCTGGCAATGTGGCACTACTCTCTGATCTTGAGGAACCAAAGGGCAAACATCAAGTACAGACAGGTGATGATACTAAGCATTCTGTAGTAAAGATTGGAAATGTAAAAACTTGTGATGGTAACCAGAACCTATTGAGCAGGGTACTTTATGTACCAACCATTACCAAAAACTTAATGAGTGTTGGTCAGATTGTGGAGAAAGGTTTACAGGTCAGGTTCAATCAACATGGAGCATATGTACAGGACCCAAGACATGGATTCAAAAGGATAGCCAAGGGAGAAAAATCAGGTAGATTATTTACTTTTGAGCTAGAAGACACCAAAAACATTGCTTTATACAATTACCTAATGTATCCAAGCAACACATGATTTACAAATGTGGTGCTTGTCAGTTTGGTAAGTCTCACAGATTGCCCTACTCAAGGAAAGGTTTTATGCATGAAGACTACCTAGACTTGGTGCACACAGATGTTTGGGGACCTAGCAAGGATCCTTCCATTTCAAGATCAAGGTACTATGTGTCCTTCATTGATGATTATAGCAGATGGACTGTGTTATATTTTATGAAGCACAAAGATGAAGTGTTTAACTGTTTCAAAAGATATCTTGCACTAGTTGAAAATCAAACAGGAAGAAACTTGAAGAAGCTAAGGTCAGATGGAGGAGGTGAATACTTCTCAAATGAGTTTGAGGACTTCTTGTACGAAAGAGGCATCAAGAGGGAGATAACTACAAGGTACTCACCTGAACAAAATGGGGTAGCTGAGAGAAGGAATAGGCTTATTGTTGAAACAACTAGGTCCATGCTTAATGAAAAGAAGTTGCCAAATTATCTTTGGGCAGAGAGTGTATCTACTGCCACCTATCTCATAAACAGGTTGCCATCAAAGTCACTTGATGGAATGACACCTTATGAAGCTTGGCATGGTAAGAGATCATCATTGGATCATTGCAAAATTTTTGGTTGTATAGCATATGTGCATATTCCCTCACAGGTAAGGGGAAAGCTAGACCCTAAAGCAGAAAAATGTATTTTCATTGGTTATGACTTGAATAAAAAAGGGTACAGATTCTACAACCCAACCAATAAAGGGTTCAAGGTAAGCAGAGATGTCACCTTTGATGAGAATGACTCATGGTATGAGAATAATTGCAGGAAGGTTAGTCTACCCTATGATTTGGAAGAGGAGTTTCCAAAACTCTCAAGGGAAGAACCAATCCAGAAGGAAGACTCAAGTTCAGAAGATGATGACACAATCAATCTTGAAGAATTGTCCAGAGGCAAGATGAAGATAAAGAAGCTTGAGGATATACCAGAATCTTCAACTCAAGCAATAAGGAGATCTCAGAGAGAAAGTAAGAAGCCTATTAGATATGGGTATGATACATCTCTTATAACTAAGCATTCAATTTATCTTGCAAAAGACTTGTTAAATGAAGAACCAGGTTCATATGAAGAGGCAATCACCAAACCAGAATGGAAAGGAGCTATGGATGAAGAAATAGAAGCTCTCAAAGAGAGTGACACATGGGACTTAGTACCCAAGAAGGACTCTATGAAGGTGATAGGATCCAGATGGATCTACAAACTAAAGAGGAACTCTGATGGTACAATCAACAGGTACAAAGCTAGGTTGGTAGCCAAGGGTTTTGCACAAACCCAAGGCATTGATTATGAGGAGACATTTTCTCCTGTGGCTAATTAGAGTATTGGTGAGTATAGCTGCATCCAAGAATTGGAACATGTACCAATTAGATGTCAAGAATGCTTTCTTGAATGGATGGATATCTGAAGAAGTCTACATGTCACAACCACCTGGCTATGAAGATCCCAAGAAGGTGAATTATGTTTGTAAATTGAAGAAGGCTCTATATGGATTGAAGCAGGCACCTAGAGCATGGAACTATAGGCTGACAACATACCTCCAAGACCAAGGGTTTACTATGAGCAAGGCAGATACTTCATTGTTTATTAAAAGGAGCAATTCAGAGGTAATCTATCTCTGTGTTTATGTTGATGACATCATCATTACAGGTAATGATGTCCAAGGAATCAGAAGCATAAAGAACCAGATGATGAAGGAGTTCAAGATCAATGATCTTGGATTATTGAAGTACTTTCTAGGACTTGAATTGGTCTATACTAATTCAGGTATATATATCACTCAGAAAAAATATGTACAAGACATGTTGAAGAAGTTTAACCTACAGGATGCTAAAGTCTCAAGTACTCCAATGGAGGTCAATCTAAAGCTAAGTGCTCATGAAGGGGATGAAGCCCAAGACATTACAGGATATCAAAGTATGGTAGGTAGTTTGAATTATGCTACCTTGACCAGAATTGACATAGCATATGGAGTTAGTGTGCTAAGTCAATTCATGCACAAACCAAGGGTAACTCACCTTGAGGCTGCAAAGAAAATCTTGAAGTATCTAAAGGGAACTCAGAACCATGGTTTGTACTTTCCTTATACATCAGATATTGACATTAAAGTATATTCAGATGCAGATTGGGCAGGATGCAAGGATGATAGGAGGAGCACATCAGGATACTTATCTTTTGCAGGTGATAAACCTATTTCTTGGTCAGCCAAGAAACAACCAACAGTGGCATTGTCATCCACTGAAGCAGAGTATAGAGGGCTAGCTAATGCCACTCAAGAAGCTATTTGGTTAAAGCTTTTGTATACAGAGCTAGGTCTATACACTAGGCCCCCAATTATCTTTGGAGATAACACAAGTTCTCTTCACCTTGCAGCTAATCCAATATATCATGCTAGAACAAAACACATAGAGGTTCATTACCACTATGTGAGAGAGAAGTTGCTAAGCAAGGACATTCAGTTGACCTATGTGTCTACTAATATGCAATGTGCAGATTTACTCACTAAAGCTTTGGATGGAAACAAATTATGCAGATTCAAATCCATGATTGGATTGCAGGATGTGATTGAAGAATGAAGATGAAGACTTAAGCCAAAGTGTTTGGCTTGAGGGGGAGCTGTTGGTGCAATTCAAGCCTTCACAATTTGGCTTGGATTACTTCATGAAGACACCACTTGAAGGAAGGAACATAGGAACTTATGCTTATAAGTTCTTACAATTTTTACTCCTTGTAAAAGTCCAAAAGACTTGGCATCTCTTATGTATACACCTACTTGATTAGAGTTGTGAAAAAGTTGTTGGATGATTGAGAGAATATCTCATTACCTTTTAGGTGAAAGATTCTAGGAGTTTTGAATTTTGAATTCAACTCAACTCTATAAAAGATACAAATCAAAAGTCGCGGGCAGCTTAGCTCATTCTAGCTCACTTCCCGAGGCAATTATCATTGTATCTGAGTGTGTATGAGTGCTACATATTAGCACACACCTCATTACCTCATCTAGCTATGGTTATCATGCTAATGAGATTGTACAATTATGTCAATTAATAGATAGATTCATATTTATCAACTCTGTGTTCTCTGAGTGTATCACTCCAAGTCTGTCAACTTCAAAGAGGCATATCTCAGTGCCTACTTCACCAAATCAAGTGATTCAAAGCTTGGGAGATCCAGCTCAAAGCATACTACAAGCATACAAAGTTTGAAGCAACTTGGTTCAGCAAATCTCGAGAAATCGCCGTCGAAATGCTCACTGGTATCTGTCTTCATACTTCCTAAAAAGTCGGGGGTGTTCATAAATTTGCTAAAGATATTTCTCCTAGTATAGTTTATCATTTTGAATGATTCCACTTGCAAATGGTAGCTTACTAAGCTAATAGAATACCTCTAGAAGGAATTTTGCCAATTTTAAGTGTACTGGTCATACTAAGTGAAAGACTGAGCAGGTATCAACACCAAAATAGAAAGTTTTCTAGCTTTGTGATTCACAAACTCATCTGTTTTGATCAAGTCATTACTCAAACATTTTCCAAAGTACATATAGCATTTCTTGGTATCATTTGGAAGCCAAGGGTGTCTACTAATCATATCTGGAGTCACTGAGGGCTGGTGCAAAGCAAGATTAGCAGCACCTACTTAATCTTCTGGAGGATCCATCCATCTTTCCCTACATCGTGGTCCGCACAAAGGACAAGCATGGTAACCTGAAATCGATAAACGTGAACATTCACCATAACCAGGCCAATCATGCATTGTCCACATAAGTATGCCTTGCACTCGCACGTCTCGTCTTCTTATAGGTTGAGACATGTCACGCACAGTAATCCCATCCCATAAAATGTGCAGTTCTTCCACAAGTGGTGCAAGATATGCATCCATGTTTTTTACCTTATACTTACTTGGTACACTAAGAGCTAATAATAAATGACCTTTCTTTGTGGCCAACCATGGTGGGATATTATAATTGACCAAACATACAGGCCATGTGCTCCATGAAGAACTGCGTAATCCAAATGGATTCACTCCATCCATAGCTAGGCCTAGACGTATGGACCGAGGCTCACTAGCAAACTCTGGCCACTTACTATCTATGTGCTTCCAAGCATCAGAGTCAGCTGGCACTCGCATTACATTATCTGTAGACCTGCTCTTTGTATGCCATGACATTAACTCAGCTATAGATTTGCATCTAAACATGTTCTTAATTCGTGGAATGATAGGAAAGTGGCGAAGAACCTCTACGAGGATTGCTTCGCCTACAACGTCTTCTCTAAATCTATTTGCTCCACACTTTGGACATGCGTGGAGATGCTCATACTCATTCCGAAAGAGAATGCAATCATTTGGACAAGCATGAATTTTAGTATAATCCATTCCAATAGACTGTAAAAGTTTTTTCGCATCTCCACGTGTTGGAGGCATGTCATTGCCCTCTGGCAAAAATTGATCTTTAAGAAGCCTGCAATAAGCAATTAAAATGATATTAGTAAATGAAGTTATTGTGATACAACAATGAAAGCCAATTTGTTCTCCACTTACCTGAACAATTCAGTGACACTACTATTTGACCATCCATAAATGGATTGCAGATTGAGCATTGCGAGTGAAGCACGTAGTACAGATATCTTTGCTCCATTGTAAAGTGGTAAACGAGCTAATCTTCGCATGTTTTCATATTCTTCATAAACTTCTGATCATGGAATTTCTGTTGTGTCCATCTCGATACCTTCTTCACCATCATGGTCTTCGTCCATCTCATAAAATGCTTCAAGCATCTCTTCCATATGTTCATTCGGTGTAATATTATTAGTGCTTGCTTGTACGTCTAAGTCCTTTTTTGCTCTCTTTTGTCCACGAGAGGTTACCGGTGCAATGTCGTTTGGGTCCATCTGCTCACCTGGGGGACCATGCAAATGATAACTATTGGGAATTGAACCCACAACCTCTCGGTTAGGAGTGCGATGGGCCAACCACTTTCCCCAAAAGCCATGGTTGAGGATTACTTCCTAATCCTCTCTCTTAAGGCGTGGTTCAACCATCTCCTACTAGGATTAAGTGACATTCCTTTCCCCTTACACTGAGCATTGTCCTCAATGCTCACTTGTGGACCCTTCTGTGTAACTTGGACCCACTTTCCATGCATGAGCGCTTCCACCAACCTCAAACTCTAGCACATGGACCAAATTTGAACCTATCCCATCCTCCGTGGGTGCCCAAATGCCCATGCGCCTTCATCCAAGGCCAGTTTCACACTCACCACAGATAAGCGCTTTTTCCAAGTGCCCACGGATGAGGCGCAAACCTCTGTCTCGCCCGATTTCTCAACTAGGCTCTGATACCAATGTTGGGAATTGAACCCACAACCTCCCGATTAGGAATGCGATGGGCCAACCACTGCCCCAGAAGCCATGGTTGAGGATTACTTCCTAATCCTCTCTCTTAAGGCGTGGTTCAACCATCTCCTACTAGGATTATGTGACAATAACGTAGGTTTTCCAGTCGACTCCTATCAAAGGATCCACGCTCTCTAACATGTGCAGTACAAATCCGTCGTTTTTGATAAATTTGATACTTGCACTGTGTGCAAGGACATGCCATTCTCTCTTCAGGATTTAAAGAAGCCATCTGCTACAATATGGACATTTTAGAACATTTGTTTTTTTATTAAACCTAAAAATCTAACTATTAAAGACTTAAATATGAAATACTAAACCTAAATACTTAAATACCTAAAAAAACTTAAAACCCTAATTTTAAAACCCTAATCTATATAGTTATCCTATGTTATCTATATATTCAGATTTTTTTTCCTCTTAATTGAGTTATATGTATGCCTAAACCCTAAAACCCTAATTTTAAAGATCTAGTCCTAAATTATGTATATTTCTATACACATGTGTATATACATGTATATATGTATTATATGTGTATGTGTATGTGTGTATATATGTTATGTAGGTGTTAAAACCCTAAAACCCTAATCCAAATGACCCAGACCTAAAACATGTATATATATATATATATATATATATATATATATATATATATATATATATATATATATATATATATATATATATATATATATATATATATATATATATGCATGTATATATATATATGTGTGTATATGTATATATATGTGCATATAGATAGGTTTATAAGTATGTGTGTTTGTGTATTGTATATATATTCACTCTATTTAAAATGATTAAATTTAAACCTATTTTTATATATTTAATCATATATATTTCATTTATTTATTTAAAATACTAGTTCTTATCATATTTTATTCTCTATATAATTATCCTACCTTACATATATATATTATTTATATATTCAAATTTTTTCCTTACTTAATCCTATTTTTATATATTTAATTATAAATATTTAATTAAATTTTTTAAAACACTAGTTCTTTTTATATTTATTTATCTATATAATTATCCTACTTTATATATATATTTATTTATATATTCAGATTTTTTCATTACGTAATCATATTTTTATATATTTAATTTTATATATTTAATTATATATATTTAATTAAATTATTTAAAACACTAGTTCTTTTTATATTTATGTGTGCATGTGTGTATGTATGCATGTGTATACATGTGTGTGTATGTGTATGTGCGTGTATGTAGGCATGCATGTGTGTGCATGTGTGTGTACGTGTGTATGTATGCATGCATGTGTGTGTATGTGTATGCATGTGTATACATGTGTGTGTATGTAGGCATGCATGTGTGTGCATGTGTGTGTACGTGTGTATGTATGCATGCATGTGTGTCTATGTGTATGCATGTGTATACATGTGTGTGTATGTGTATGTGTGTGTATGTATACATGCATGTGTGTATATGTGTGTGTGAATGTATATGTGTGTATATATGTATGTGTGTATATGTGTGTGTGTATGTGTATGTATGCATATGTGTATATATGTGTGTGTGTGTATGTGTGTATGCATGTGTGTGTATGTATGCATGTGTGTATATGTGTATATGTGTGTATGCATGCATGTGTGTATATGTGTGTGTATGTATGCATGCATGTATGTATATGTGTGTATATATGTGTGTGTATGTATGTGTGTATATGTGTGTGTGTATGTGTATGTATGCATATGTGTATATATGTGTGTGTATGTATGTGTGTATGCATGTGTGTGTATGTATGCATGTGTGTAAATTTATATGTGTGTGTATGCATGCATGTGTGTATATGTGTGTGTGTATGTAAGCATGCATGTGTGTATAGGTGTGTGTATGTAAGCATGCATGTGTGTACATGTATGTGTGTAAATGTGTGTGTATGTGTGTGTGTGTATGTATGCTCTATTTTCCTATCTCTATCTTCCTTTCTTTCATTATTCTTTATTTCTCACTCTCTCTCTCTCTCTTTCTCTCTCTCCTCTCTCTATCAATAGAGAATAAAACAATCACTTACAAGTATGCCCCTCTTTTGGATCGTTGTCGTCAAAGCGTAATGTATGTCATCTATCATCCAATTCCAAACAATCGACGCCAAAGAACTTCTGCAAAATCGAAGTGAGATCTAAGCCGAGAGAGAGTGTGTGTGTAGAGAGAGAGATCTGTGTGTGTGTGTGCACAAGACAATGCAGGTCGCAATTCGATTCGCGCACGCAAGTTCAACTGAAGACCAACAGTATTCAAACACGTGCAAAAATGTGAAGTTTTGCTCTCGGGTTCGCGGTATGTTTAAAACTCGCGGCCGGTATGGGCGTCGGTATACGCGTCGGTAGTTCCGAGTAAATTACCGACGCTTATACCGACGCCTATACCGACGCATATTTCGACGCACATACCGATGGCTGCGGGCCACACCGACAATCCGTTTAAAACGGTCATACCGACGGTCACTTGACCGTCGGTATCTCTAAGTGACATTTTTCGAGGCCCATACCGACGCCGACTCTGACCGTCGATATATGCAGCATCGGTATGCCCCTCATATGTTGTAGTGATTGTGGTTTGCACACTTTCACATAGATATCTAGACCACTGAATCATGTGGTTATCTCCCATTTATAGTCAATCAATTACCTTCCTTGCTAACTAAGACTTACATATTTGTTTACAAATATAAAGTATCAGTTAGCTATGGAGGTATTTGGTTGTTTGGAAAATAGGAGAAACAAATTTATCTCAAAGATTTTGAAAGATGGATGAATAGTTTTAAAGGACGGGAGACAGAAAGCATCCATTCAATGCAAGTTCTTGTTCTTACCTTAGCTAAGGTAAGAACAAAAACCTGCATTGAATGGACACTTTCTTTCCACCCATCCTTTAAACCATGCTTCAAAATCTTTGAGATAAATTTGCTTCTCCCATTTTCCAAATGACCTAATGCCTCCATAGCTAACTCATACTTAATATTTGTATGCAAAGTTCATAAAAAAGTTAGCAGCACGTGTATTATGTTGACTAGAATAGGAGAAGCAGATGTGTCAGGAAGATTCTAAAGGCTGGGCGGACAATTCCAAAGGCTAGATGGACAAAACGTCTTCATTTGATACAGGTATGTATAATTTGACCTTACTCTCAAAACATGTGTATGTGTGTATTTGTGTGTATGCATTCATGTATATATATGTGTATTTCTATGTATGTATGTATTTATATGTATATATTTATGCATGTATATATATATATAAATAGATAGAAAGTTAAAAGTTATACCTTAATAGTGCCAAAACAGATACTTTACTCCATCTAAAACAATTTTGAAGATTGAGAATAAGTAAGGTTGCACTTAGTCGTGTCAAACGACTTCCTTCATATACATGCTTTAGACATTCCTCTCGAAGATATTTCTCATTTTTAAAAATATCAATGCTCTCACTGTCATTTTGATACCAATCCTCAATAAAATCTACCACGCCTTCATCTTCGTCATTGTTGCACAAATCTTGTACTTTATCTTCTTTTTATATAGGTCTTTCAACCTTGCATATTGCACAGGATCACTTTTGCATAGCCTCCTCGTAGAAGCTTCTGATAAATGAGGTCATATTGGCAATTGTGGATGGTGTGGTGGAATATCATCAACATCATACGTTGGAATCTACACACATGAATAAAAATCATTAATATTCCATAAATGAATGAAAAGTATACTTTGAACATACAATTAAATATGTAAGTTATTAAATATAGATAGAAAGTTCTCATTCTCTCTCTAGCTAAAATGTGCACCCCTTGGAGGTCTACGCCATCCATAATTCACTAATAATTCATCACCAACATGTAATGAAGTAATATCATTGACAACTATGTATCTTGCTACATCTCTACTCATATATGGTGATTCATGACTATTTTCACTCTCCTCAAATGTGCAATTAGTCCTTGAACTATTATGTAACCCTTGACTACTATTTATTAAGCCTGCTATATTTCCATGTGTAAGGTCTTCCATCAATATATAATCTTTTGTTTTCTACATGTGAAATCCTTCTACTAGTAAGGGATGCTCCATTCAAGCATGTTCCATAAGTACTCATGCTTTGAACATAACTTGCAAGTTGATGTCAATCTCCCCATCCATATATAGGACCACAAAATGACATAAGAGTGACTTCAGAGTCTGGAGGCACATACAGATCCTCTACAATAAAGAGACCACAATTAGCAATAGTAATAGTGGATGGAGCAATCATATAGCAATTACCCCAAAAGTTAAAAACCTCTCCATCTAAAGGAAGTGGTCCTCTATTCCATCCTCCATATCTTCTTCTATCATATGTTTGTGCTAGAGAATGAGCACAAGCTGGCAATGGATAATCTCCAGCTGTTTCAGTCTCTAAACCAGGAGGTAGAGGATTTCTAAGAACCTCTACTTATAATTGATGAACAACAATTCCATCATGCGTACAAGGTATATTAGCATTATGAGTATGAGAATTATTATCATCATCATCAAGCAAGTGTTCCTGTATATCAACAATAATTTGATTTTGTATATGTTTTTAAAATAAAATAATGACATTAAATTATAGAAAAAATACATACCCAAGAATTATCACGTTGACCAGGTGGTGGTGCACGCTCAAAAGTACCATAGTTTGCCTCATGTTCAGTACATTCCAATCGTGGTCTTCGATACGTGCCATAGCAAGAGTTACACGAACATATAATATGCAATTGATAGTAAAATTCATCATAATTCCTATCGGAGGACACATGTGAAGTTGTTGCATGGGTACGAGGTGGTGGAGTGCCCTCTGATTGATCAGAATCTGATTACAACAAGAAAAAAACATATATCAGTTATGTATCTATCAAATATATTTAAAATTAGAAGTTTGATGTACTTACAATATATAGTCCTTGCACGATTAGGAGACAGTGGTGGAGTTTCATCTGATTGATCGGAATCTACAATTAATGGTATCAAATATTAATAATCTGATTATTCACATACATAAACATTCACATATACACATTTATGCATACACACATATTCACATATACACAAATACACATTCTTGTGGGATAAATGCATGTATTTTGTATGAATGTGTGTATATGCATGCATGTGTATGTGTGTATGTATATATGTGGATATGTATATGTGTGTTTATGTTATATGTATGTACATGTGTATATGTATGCATGTATGTATGTGTATATGTTTGCATGTATATGTGTATTTGTATGTGTGTGTATGTATGTATGTATATATGTATGCATGTATGTATGTATGTATGTATGTATAAGTGTATGTGTATGTATATATATTTATGTGCGCATGTATTTTGTATGTATGTATGCATGTATGTGTGTGTGTGGATATGTGTATGTGTGTGTATGTATAAGTGTATGTTTGTATGTATGTTTGTATGTATGTTTATGTGTGCATATATATATATATATATATATATATATATATATATATATATATATATATATATATATATATATATATATATATATATATATATATATAATATGTGAGTATGTGTATGTGTGCATGTATTTAGTATGTATGTATGTATGTATGTATATGTGTGTGCATGTATGTGTGTATGTATGTATGTATGTATGTATGTATGTATGTATGTATGTATGTGTAAGTGTATGTATATGTGTATGCACATGCTATATGTGTGCGTGTGTGTGTATGTATTCTGATTCTTTTTTCTGTTTGAGATTAAAATAATAGGAGATATTGTATGGTGGAAAAAAATAAGAGGAGACCTAACATAACACTTGAGACATGGTAGTTTTTTCATAGATAGCTACGTCTTCAAGAGTCATTTCCTCAACAAAAGGTATACAAATTAATAGTTTATATTATGATTCTCATATGTTTTATTAATTTTTTACATTTAATTTATGTATTTTTTTCTATTTAAGTAAAAAGGCTGCTACAAAGAAGAGAGTTGAGTCAGGCCACACATCTCACTTAGGCCAAATGGGCCATCATGGTTTTGTAGCTACATTTGTAAGTATATGTGTTATTGTAATTATATTTTTTATTTTAGGTAAAACACAAGAGACTAATCTTTTTTATTTGTTTCAATGTAGCGAAAGGATTATGATCGATATCCTATGAAACATGAGATCGAGTATGCTACACATTTTGGATATCAGCATTTGAGCGAGTATATGCGAGATCATCCGGATGCGTTTGTGAGTATTATTAAATTTCATATAATTATTTTATTTTTATGGATGTTTTGTATGTTTTACTTATTTATGTTTTTTTATATGTAATACAAGAGTATTATGGAGAGGCATATATGGATGAGGTGGAGAGATAGACACAGGAGGGACGATCTCGATCGTCACAAAGTGCTCACACAGATACATTGGATCATGCGGATGATCGTGATGATGAGGATGAGGATGATGATGATGATGATGATTAGGGTCCTTGATTATGACATTGGATATGTATTTACATTGATATATATATATATATATATTGTTCATTCCAATTATGTTTTGAATTGTGTGTATGGTATTAAGTAAAAAAAGTCTTGTTCTATTGATTTTTATTATTGTTTATATTTAGCATGTGTTTTATTACTTTAATTATGTAATTCATTCATATTTATGTGTGCTTGTGTGTATATAAAATGTATATAAGCACATGTAGGTATATATCTATATTTGTGCAAGTGTGTCTATATGCATGTATATGTATATGTGTGTGTGTGTGTGTGTATATATATATATATATATATATATATATATATATATATATATATATATATATATATATATATATATATATATATATATATATATATATATATATATATATATATATATATATATATATATATATATATATATATATATATATATATATATATATATATGCATGTATCTGCATGTGCATGTGTATGTGTATGTGCATGTGTTTGTGTGTATATGTATGTATGTGCATGTATATATGTAAGTGTATGTGTATATGTGTGTATGTGCATGTATATGTGTGTATATGTATCTATGTGCATGTGTATGTGTGTATATGTATGTATGTGCATGTGTATGTGTGTGTACGTATGTGCATGTATATGTGTGTGTGTGTGTATATGTATGTATGTACATATGTATATGTGTATATGCATGTATGTGCATGTGCATGTGTAAGTGTATATGCGTATGTATGTGTATGTGCATGTGCATGTGTATGTGTGTGTATATGTATGTATGTGCATGTGCATGTGTAAGTGTATATGCATATGTATGAGTATGTGCATGTGCATGTGTATGTGTGTATATGTGTATGTATGTATGTGCATGTATATGTGTGTATGTACATGTATATGTGTATATGTATGTATGTGCATATGTGTGTGTACGTATGTGCATATATATATCTGTATATATGTGTATGTGTGTGTATATGTATGTATGTGCATATGTATGTGTATGTGTATAAACATATACAGGTGTATGTATATGCATGTGTATATGTATGAAACATGCATGTGCATGTGGATGCATTTCCATTTGCATCCATGTGTATATGCATGCATGTGAATGAACATGCATGTGGATGTGCATATACATGTATTTAAGTATGTGTTAATGTGTGTATGTGTATGTATATATATGCAATAATGCATGCATGAAAGTCTTTTTATGTGTTTGTAGAAATGTTTGTGCATAGGCATGTGTATGTGTGTGTATGTGTAAGTGTATGTGCACATGTATGTGTGTATATATATGTGTGTGTATGTGAATGTGTATGTGTATATGTGTGAACATGCATCTTCATGTATAAGTCTATATGTGCATATCAATAAGTGTGAGTATGCTAATTAATGAAAATAACACAATTCACATGATATACAAAGAATGGAAATTGTACTTACAATAGTAAGACATATTTTTTGCTTGGTTAACTTCTTGAATAATCTACAATAAAGAGAGAGAGAAAGAGAGAGAGAGAGAGAGTTCAAAGAGAGAGAGGTAGAAAGAGAGACTCAGAGAGAGAGAGAGACAATAAGATAGAGATTAGACAAAACAACAATTCAGCAAGCAATTGTTTCAGCTCGTAAGTGCAGTGTTGGAGAGCTCTTTGATCAGATGCGTGTAGATGTCGATCGAAGAGCCTCCAATGTTTTTATTTATTTTTTTGTCAAAAACCCATCATGTAACCGATGCTAAAGCATCGTAAACTCGTGTCCAGATAGCCTTGCATAAGCGATTCTAATTAGCATCATTTATGCGATGCAAATCAACATTGCTTATGCGATGCTTATCGCATATCCAGTCGCACCACACATCGATAAAAACATCGAAGTTTTCATCGTTTAATCGGTGTTGCGCACTCGATGTTTGTTGCGATGATTTATGCAATTTTATAGCGACGAAATTATGTCACATTAACTGTCGCTATGCGCTCGTATTCCTTGTAGTGATTACGCATGCTAATTGAAAAAAGTTATGGGCATGCTAATTGATAAGGGAAACTCAAGGAGTGACAAGCACTTGATAAGTCCTTAAAGGGTTTCATAGTCCATACATTAGTTCTCCAAATACATCAAAGAAAAAAAGGGCTCTACACTTTGGTCTCTACAAGATCTCTACACTCTGGTCTCTACAAGATCTCTACACTCTGGTCTCAACAAGAGCTCTACAATTCTGGATTTCGGTTGTTAAAGCCTGCAATGAGAAAGATAAAGAGGATAGCAACATGATAAAAAATTCAAGAGCAATTATTTTACTCAACAATGATTATAGATTATGCAATACAGTCAACACTATAGGGCTTATATATTCACTAATGCAATTCTTGTCTTCTAAGATGCTTAACATATGAAGAAAATTATTAAATGTGTTAAAGAAACGATTATATATTTCGCATTATTAAAAAATGAATGCAATTCTTATCTTGCAAGATGCTTGTAGAAAATTATTAAATGTGTTAAATAAATGTTTTTTTCACATTATTCAAAAATTGATCTTGATAAAGCTTTATAAAATAACATGTTCCAAGTCCTCCTAATATGAACGAAAAAGAAAACACTAATAATGCAAATAAAATGTTGAAAATGTTTGAGAGATGTTTATGGAATTATCTCATTTTTATCCCTAAATTTAGTTGCATTTTTTGATCTTGATGTGTATTTCCACATTGTCTTATGAAATATGGGAGGAGACAGGCTCGTAGCCTCAACGTTTCATCTTGAAAGGGGAGAAAATAAGGAAGACAGAATTATTATTTCTCCATGTAAGGAAAAATCATGATTTCACACGTTTTTTATTAAGGAGGTTCGTTAGGTGCCTATTACCCCGATTTTAACTTTGGAAGTACAATGTATCTCACAAAGCAAGGGCTAGACTGGGTTACAACTGTTTTAAAGTGGTTGGGGCCATTACATATCCAACCCAGAAGTTGAACTCTAGACCTCCGCCTCAAGAGGCCAAAACTTTACCAAACAACCTATGGGAGGTGGACATTTCCCACACGTTTACATATTAGGTGAGTCCATCATTCAATTTGTTCTAATCAACATTTGATCTTCTAATTGTCATATGGTTTTGTCAAAGTGCATTCTATTTCATGGATCTTTAACCATTTTTGTTTATGCATTTCTATCCACTGCCATTGGCAGGGGTTGAACCCCTATCCCCACTTCCAGAGGTGAGAGTTTCCTCCAGCTGAACTTGTGCGCATCAACAAAACCTGCAAATTTTAGAAGGGGCTATGAGCATCCAACTCACAATCTGATGTGGCACATCAAGAGTTCCCAATGGATCCATCCAACTCACAATCTCATGTGGCACATCAAGAGCATTGGGGTAGAGGGAGGTCGGAATAGAAACATGAAAAGAGTTCCATGACATGGAACTAAAGAGCTTTTCAGAGTCCATTGAGTGTGAGTGAAAAATTTTCGAGTGCTCCAGATGACAATTTCTGATTGCACTTACAACGTAAGCTTATTAAGGCCTCCTATCCATGTGAAATGTCGCTTAAACCCTCTCCCTTTCAAAACTTTTCATGTTGGATGAGCAGGAATCAAAGGCAATTTACTAATGGGAAGAAGAACTTCTTGTTTCCTCTGAGGAAAGCTCTTCTAGCCTCTGGTCATAAGAGTCTCGTGTCTATAAATAGGCTTTCCCAGAATGCCAATTTAGTCCTTAAAAACTATCCTCCCAACAAATGGAGAGATATCTTTTTGTCCCGATACTCTGGTGATAGATTCCTGATGGTGTTTTGTATTAAGGACTTATGACTTGTATGGTTGGATGGGGTTGGTCTTGTTAACCCCCATGCTCTTGTTATTGCTGGGATCACCACTTCCCTGTATACATTAAACATTGTATTTTTTCCAATCCGTTCCTTTCTTGTTGTCCCAAGCCGCTTGGTTGGGTGGTTGGGCCTTTCGCCTCTTGAGGCGGGGGCGAGGGTTCAACCCCCACCGACAACATGTAAGGGACATGTTATCATGGAAACTTGTATCTTGTGGCTGAAGGCCACCGTTTATCCTGCTTCGGGTAGTTGTGACCGTAGTCTAACCCAACTATGTAAATTCCTATTCTTGTGGGATAAGGGGGGTCCCATGAGTACTATGCCCTTCCTTGTACAGTTGCCATTTCAAAGTTAAAGCTAGGAGGAGTAGGCCTCGGCTGAACCTCCATTAAAAAAAAAAAAACGTTCCTTTCTTGTTGTCTCGAAAAAAAAACTTTCACGCTGGTGCATAAGGGTTCCCTATTGGCTGACGTCACTAAAAAAATTTGAATCCCTTTTTTTTCCAAAATACTTCCCTTAGTTTGGGGAATTGTAATTGGCCGCTGAAAATTGCCCATTTCCCCGACTGCCCATGTGAACGGATCCTGCGTATTGATTCCCTTCAGACATGTCTGAAGTGTGAAATAGCCGCTTCAACGGAGCTATACCAGTAGTCTGATCCACTTTTAGTTCCAACTTTCAATGACAGAGGCCACCTTCGCCATCGCCACCGAAAACTTAACCTGCGAACTGTCCTACCCCACCCGAAGCTAGTAGAGGCAACGATGGGATCAGCCAACGGTCCCACCTCCCATACCTGACTCGACAGTGGAAACCCGCATTCTGCACCCAACATCACGTTCGCCATTTCTGTTCCTTTGTTCTGTAAGCGTACGAGTTTCTGTCATTCCATGTCTTCCTTTCGCCATCTCTGCTGGACCCGGCCTCAGGGGTCATAACCTCTGCTTGCTTCCATTTCTACGCTTCTGCTTTAACTAGGCGTCTTCTATCTGCCTCTTTACCATAGTTCAGGTAAAGAGTGAAGCAGGCCTGAATGGTCCCCTCTTTGTTGTCCTTCCCTGTAGTCTGGGCCCTGTGGATTCGTTGCGTGCGTGCGCTTCTATATGTGTGCGTGCGTGCGTATGTGTTCGTGTGAGTGCCTGTGTGATTATGCGCCACTCTGTGCTTCATCTTTCTGCCTTAAGCTGGCTTCTCTTTCAGCATTGTTTCATATTAAGCGTATGAAGGTCAACCACTTGGTGTTCATGATTAAGCTGCATTAGATCAGTCTTTGTAAATCGCAAGAGCTGGAGGACGGCCTTCTTAGATCTGTACTAGATCCCTTGTATTTTGTTTTTGTCGATCATAGACTCACGAATCTGTTCTTTCTTGCTCGTTCAGTCCCGAAACGAATCAGGAAGCCTCAGGCTGGGATCTTCTACTTCGTGCCTTGAGGCATCAAACAAGGACTCCATCCAGGTAATTTCTGGATGCTTTAGTCGTCTTCTGGAAGTTCGTTTTAAAAGTTGAATTCTACAATCTGCTGTTTCAGCCGTCCTGTTTTTTATACATAGTCCCTTTCCAAGCTGATCTGGGAGCTTTCAGATCCAGCACTTGTGCAACGTATTTTGATGTGATGAAGAGTTGATCATAATCTCTCATTGATTCGTTTTTGAACCACGAATTTTCTCTACAGTGGTAATGGATGATTCACCACCTCCCGATGAGCACAACGTAGGCCTAACAGGAGTGCGCTCGGAACTTTCTCAAGAGAACACGAGTGGTAAGGCTTATATAGTTTGGAATAATCTATGCATACCACATAGCTACGCGCATGACAAGCTCATATTCGTCATGTGAATACAGATGTTGAAATCAAGGAGGTAGATTCCCGGAGCGTTATAGAAACATGCAAACAGGAAGACGTGGGGTTTGATTCAACGAAAACTTCTGAAAGAAGCCAATGCGATTCAATAAATGGTTCTCTTAAGGATTCAAAGCCAAACCATCTGAAAGGAAATGAACTCAAGGTAGCAATGCAACCTAAACAACATGACTATAACTTCATCTTGCAATCAGTTTGCGTACGTGTGTGATCTTGTGTGATGGATGGCATTTCATGCTATTGCATATGTCTTTTGAGTCAGATCTGTGAGACTCAGTTTTGGTTCACTGTTTAGATCGATCTGAGCATATTTTGCAAAAAGCTATGCGTACAGTCATTCCATTTTATGGACCTGGCTATACGCAATCGTTCATGCCTTAGAATATAAGATGTAATGTTTCCTGATGAGTAAGAAGCAGAACCTCTATTCACAAGCGGAATAATCGTGATGCCTTAGATTGAAAGATGTAGTGTTTCCTGATGAGTAAGCAGCAGAACTTCTATTCACAAACGGAATAATGATGCATTATTGTCTAAGGGCAGCTTCAGCGCTCTCTCATTTGTTAGTATCGTTTTATGGAAATCCACAGATGAACATACTTGGTTCACCGCCACAATAAGCATAATATTTGAAGAGAATCCTATCTTGGATTTTTATGCCAGAATTTGTTTTTATTTTTGTAATGTAGGATATTAAGTTTTGTATTTTTGTAATGTAGGATATTAAGTTTTGTATTTTTGTAGTATAATAAGCTGTTAATAGCTGGTGATTCAGGGTGGTACAAAAAAGAGTCCAAAGCCAGACGTTAGGCCTCGAAAGGTTGAACTACCAGTCAATAAAAAATCTGGGGTTTTGAGTAGCCAGCCCAACGTAAATAGTCATGCTGTCAAGAACAAGGCCGTTAAATCAGTCCCCCTCACAAGGTCATTCACGAAAGAAAGTACAGGTTCAATGGAAAACAGAAACCTTGATGGTTTATCTCTGGCAGACCATGCTATGCGCAGATCACCCAGCAACAACCCTTCCCGCTCTAATTGCACTGTACCTCAACCATTCGCACTTGCTACCGACAAAAGAGCATCTACTGGATTGCACCCTGTGACTTCTGAAATTGGAAAAGACACCCAGGTTTACAACATCTGTTATGCCTGCGTTTTCTCATTATTTCTTCTTGAAATGTTAAATCAATTCAGCTCTTGAACATTTGCAGGTTATGAAGAAGACAGGGCCAAAATCTATGAAAGCTTTGCATGAAGACAATACAATGTATGCACTTCAATGGCAATTCATTCTGAGTGTTTGCAGTGTGACTCCCCCCCCCCCCCCCCAAAACACCAAAACCACCACACACACACACACACACACACACACACACACACACACACACACACACACACACACACACAGACGCCAAAATGATCTATGAGACCCAGAGTTCCAATTTGGTGAACTCTTTACAATGCATGCGTGTTGAAGAAACACAAGATGCTATGCATGGTGAGCTACATTGAAAGCAAGATGGGAATGGGAATAATTCCAAGACATTCTAAGTCAATACAATTATGTAAAATAGGGTTAACAACTTGGATGATACAGTACAGGGATACAGGGACACATCCATATCAGCTATGAAGAGATGGCATTCCAACTTATAAGAAATCAAGTGTCGATTGGTGTCAGATATCCTCTGTGTCCCTTTTTGGTCCAGACCCTAACTTGGTAGTGTTGCATATGGTGTCCCAACTTAATCTTCCTCTGTAGTCTACATCCACATTGGGATCCAATCCTTTGCAGTTGTGATGCCTAGATCTCCTTAATTCCATTATATGGTCAATCAATGTGCCTCTAGTGATTGCAGTTTTTCACCTTTGCTGCGCCACTGGGTTATCTAGCCATCTTATAATGATTAGCCTGCAATAATCCATTACATATTGCCTAATTTCCTTCCTTGATTCCTTCAAACGGCTATCCCTATGTCCCTTCAGTTCAAGCAAGAACAAGCCCACACATCTCTCATCTTGGTATCCCAACTTGTTTCTTGCATATTTGTCTTTGGGTTCCTATGACATGCATGAGAAATCGAGGGACCCCAGATCTGCATCCAATAGAAGCATAATAGATATCACTAGAGTATAAAAAACCCAAAGTTTTGTTTGAGGTTTGTGAAACTGAACTTGTGAACACATCTTCTGAGCTCAAGTTTGCATAAGCTCAGCTCAATCTAATCTCTGTTGATTTCCTCATTGAAATGCTGGTTGACTGAGAACTACCCACAAGAATGTATATGCATCTGAATGTGCCACATCTCTTTCCCATAAGTAAAACTGTAAAGGTGGGAGTTGAACTACACATACCGAACAGTGTAGGAGATAGTGCCACGTGGCCACCCTTGCTTCACTCCATTAGTGGAGCAAATCAAAGTAGATGTCACTTTCAGAGTGTGGGTCTGCTCCACAACTAATTTGTATAAAGCCATAATGGCCCATAAGAGCTCTTTGGACATCCCCATGTTCTGCGATTGCTGCATCAATCTAAGACATCCATATGTGCTGCAAGTGATCTGTCCTCAATGATGATTTGCAAAGTCAATATGTGATTAAGGGTAGTGAAACCTCTCTTGAAGCTTGTTTGTCCTATTGCTCGGATACCGTCTCTCTTTGCCCATCTTTCCTTCATGATGGGATGCATATAACTGTGCCAAGGTGATCCATCTGCTGAACATCTGCAGTGTCCAAACCTACCATTTCCCAGACTCTTAATACCTCATATTATTTGAGTGTCTTTCCAATCTCACATCCATAGTTTCCAACCCTCTGAATGTATGCGTGTGCGCACACACACACACACACACACACACAGACACACACACACACACACACACACACACACACAGACAGACACACAGAGAGAGAGAGAGAGAGAGAGAGAGAGAGAGAGAGAGAGAGAGAGAGAGAGAGAGAGAGAGAGAGAGAGAGAGAGAGAGAGAGAGAGAGAGAGAGAGAGAGAGAGAGAGAGAGAGAGAGAGAGAGAGAGAGAGTATGGTCTGAAAAGGTCAAGATGGCCTATGAGAGCAAAAGGGGTCTGTCCTGGTGGATTTGATACAATGCCTTTGTAAGATGAAAGGAAAATGAGAAAGGATAATGCTGTTAACAGAGAGTGGTTATATCTGAATATCAGATGCTGATAATCAATAAATACGAAGGTATAAAAAGGGGTGTGTCCCTAAAAGGGAATGCCTTAGGGAATTCTGCATCTTACAAAATGCTGTGCATGAACCATTGCAGATCTTGATATCCTCAGTGGTAAATACTTTCAAAAAGGGTGTCTCACATGATGAGAAAGAATGATCCAAATATTGGAATAGTCTCTGTCACTATATTGAGGCCCTCTATAAGCAAGGGCACCAAGATTATATGGCGTCTCCTGGGTGTGTAGCTTTGTTTTTTCAATAATTTCTAGCCAATAGGAGAATAGGTCATAAGATCCAACTCGCTAAGAAAAGGTATAGAGAGAGAGAGAGAGAGAGAGAGAGAGAGAGAGAGAGAGAGAGAGAGAGAGAGAGAGAGAGAGAGAGAGAGAGAGAGAGAGAGAGAGAGAGAGAGAGAGAGAGAGAGAGAGAGGGAGAGGGAGAGGGAGAGGGAGAGGGAGAGGGAGAGAGGGGGAGAGGGGGAGGGAGAGAGAGGGAGAGAGGGGGAGAGAGGGAGAGGGGGAGAGGGGGGGAGAGAGAGAGAGAGAGAGAGAGAGAGAGAGAGAGAGAGAGAGAGAGAGAGAGAGAGAGAGAGAGAGAGAGAGAGAGAGAGAGAGAGAGAGAGAGAGAGAGAGAGAGAGAGAGAGAGAGAGAGAGAGAGAGAGAGAGAGAGAGAGAGAGAGAGAGAGAGAGAGAGAGAGAGAGAGAGAGAGAGAGAGAGAGAGAGAGAGAGAGAGAGAGAGGGAGGGGGGGGGGAGGGGGAGGGGGAGGGGGAGGGGGAGGGAGAGGGAGGGGGAGAGAGAGAGAGAGAGGGAGGGGGAGAGAGAGAGAGAGAGAGAGAGAGAGAGAGAGAGAGAGAGAGAGAGAGAGAGAGAGAGAGAGAGAGAGAGAGAGAGAGAGAGAGAGAGAGAGAGAGAGAGAGAGAGAGAGAGAGAGAGAGAGAGAGAGAGAGAGAGAGAAAGAGAGTTTTTACGTCTATTAGGAGGCCGAACTCGGCCTATGAGACAAATCATTGTACATGGGTGTATCTTCTGTCAATCAGAAAAGATAAAAGTGCTGAAAAAAACTGGTAAAGCTGATATAGATCTCTTTAGTATGCATGTGGAGATACCCATGAAAATGGGGGGGTGTATGGAGTGCGATATCTATGATAGTCTATATGCAAAAAGGGAGTACAACAAGCATGAGAATGAATCTGAAACGACTAACTAGCTCCATCCTGTGCTAGTGGGCGGGTGTAAGATGTGATACATAGGTGGAGGTGGAGTCAGGGCCACCCTGATGGCTGCAGCAGGATCGGCCATCATCTGGGATCGTCTCTCCTCCATGGCGCGATGGTCCCAAGCCTGGATCTCCGCAATCTGGTGTCGGTGAAGTCTGGAGGCGCGATATCCTATAGCACGGGGTCGTCTCCTAGCTCGAGAAGTCTGAGCCTGCTGAAGAGTCAACCCTCTCAGTGTGTGGGCTGAGGGGGGGAGGGCTGGAGCACGTCGGGCAGAGAGAGAGAGAGAGAGAGAGAGAGAGAGAGAGAGAGAGAGAGAGAGAGAGAGAGAGAGAGAGAGAGAGAGAGAGAGAGAGAGAGAGAGAGAGAGAGAGAGAGAGAGAGAGAGAGAGAGGGTAACATATCTTGGGTGCAACACTCTTATCTGTGTAGTTATGGTGTGTATCGGAAACCACACTTTAAGACATGCCTAACTCACATGATGGATGTTTGTGTGTAATTAGATGAAATGACCATTGTCTTAATTATGATAGCTTAGAAAGATGGAAAAAAAACCCTTATTGTGCAGTCAATAGTCTGAGTTTCTTGACAGTAGTCTTCAGACCCTGTTCATGTGTCTGGATTTAGATTTCAGCTGTCCAATGAGCATAGAAGTCTACCAAAAAAATCCTTGATCCTCATTATGTAGTCTGGAATCAAGATTACTTGTTATGTAGTGTTTGTATACTTATCAGCTGTTTGCTATATATGCTTGTATGTTATCGAACATACATGAGTATGCCATCTGATATCTGCAGAAAAACCCTAAATATCTGCAGAAATCATGCATGTTTACTATGTTGGTTCAATAGTATGAGACATACTTGTAATTTAATAGGCATTTATAATCAACTTGGTTCCATTCAGCGATTCAGAATGTCTAGCTGTGAAGACATTTACAGTTAAAGTTGCTTATATCAAGAAGCTGCTTTCTTTTTGGATCAGAGAGCTAATGCTAACTGATATTGGTTTAGCTGGAGATTATACAAGATGTGGTCCTTGTGCTGACTGTTTTGAACTTTTTTTTTGAAAGACATGTGGAAGATAAGGATGGAGTCCATATAGAGGATAAGGATGCTACACATGAAACTTTGGACGTGCACAAAGTAGATGATGATGATATGCGGTCTTTGGCTTCTGCGTATCCTTCAGCTTTGGTTCTTACATGTAATGTGTAAATAATCCCATAACATATATTTGTAGTCACTTAACATCAAACAGAACACCTAGAACAGCAAAGGCAAGGGCTTCTACAGTGAATGCAAGTACCTTCAGCTTCAAATGTGATGAACGAGCTGAGAAGCGCAAACAGGTTTCCCCATGCTTTCATTTGGAAATTGAAGAGTCTAAGCATGAGTTAGGGTTTTTCCAAGCACTGGACTTATTTTGATTTCTTGACTTCAAGTTCTATACTAAGCTTGAGGAAATGCACATGGCCAAAGAAGAGGAGAGAAACCAAATCCAAGCAAAGACCAAGGTACATTTCTTCGCCTCCTTTCCTTGATTGTTGATTTTTAGATGCCTCAATTAATCATAAAACTAAGGTGGATCTTGCCATATTCTTACAGGAAGAAATGGAGGCTGAGATCAGGGAGCTGAGAAAAAGCCTTACATTCAAAGCTACCCCAATGCCTGCATTCTATAAAGAAGGAGCACCTCCTAAAGTGGAGTTGAAAAAAGTAGGGACCAATTTCTGTGCAAGATACACTTGAAGCTTGTTATAAGCATGTTTACGTGGATTCTTTATTTCTATTGTGATGTTTGGCAGATCCCTCCAACACGGGCTAAGTCACCAAAGCTTGGCAGACGTGCCTCTGTGGGTATCAGCTCAGAGAGTCCAAGAGAGGTGGAACAGTGCTCTTCAGATTCAAGACAGAAGACACCAGGCAAACAGTCTGTCGATGGCAGGAAGAAGGTTGTGAGGTCTCTTTCAACAGGTGGTTCAGAGAAGTTGCCAAAAATCAGAGTGTCTGTGTCTGATGATACGAGAGATTATGCTCAAATTGGTGATTTGTCTGAGGCTCACATACAAAAGGATGAATTGAAACTAAGAGGGCCTGAGGATAATGGTGCTCAAGAAGCAGCTGTCGTATCCTCAATGGAAATTCCGAATGATGGAGCTCTGGAATTCCAGGAGACTTCTGGAGGAAATGTACTATCATATCCACGAGTTAACGGTGATGGTGAAAAGCAGCCAGGGAACAATGAAGAAGGTCTAGAGAAGAATGGAGCATGTGCAGATATAACTGATTCAGACTCAGAGCATGAAATCCCTGTTCATCAAGCTGATGCTTTTGGTTCTGAACTATGTCAGATATCCCAAAATGGTGTTATGAAGGAGGATGCATTAGCGGATAAACAACCTGAAAAGGGCAGTACTATGAAGGCCAAGTTGACGGTTGGGAATGCATCAACTATGGATACCATTCATAGTCCTCAGACAGCAAAACATGAGGTGCAAGCAAACAAGAGTGGGAGGAGGGAACGTATTAAAGCCTCCACACCAACATTTCGAAATAAGAAGGTTGGTGTTGCTGACTCTCTGGTCAAACACACAGTGAAGGGTGACCATGGGTTGGCAAGGGTTGTTCCAGAAGTTGTTGCCAGCTCATAATGCAACAGCTTTTTGTGACTTGAATTGACAGGAGCTTTGCACTTTTAAAGGATGCATGCTTTTATCTCACTACTATTGTCGATTCTAAAAAACTAATCTGCAAAGTGCTTGGGGCAGATTCATTGTGGATAAAGATGAAGTTTATTCACTTATTGGTCAGCTACTTTTATCTTTGTTAAATTTTCCTTTGAAAGGTCTATAATGCAATGAAATGCATTTTTTTTACATGCCTCGTCTCAAGCATTAACTTCTCTCAAAAATTTAGTGCCTGCCACTTTATTTGTCAGAGAGATTATCCTTTATCCATTTCAGTTATTTGAAGTCTGTTTGTTGGTGCTGCAACTGTCGAGATAAGTGCCTTGAAACTGATTCATTAGTCTCTTATGGTGTATACTTCTGTTCTTTTGTGAACATCATACAGGTGATCAAATTTTGTTGGATAATGGGTATGTTTTAATGGCAAAGGTTGAGTTTATTGAAGGATTGGAAATGGCTTATTGCTCTAATACCTGATGGTTTCATGCACTTGAATAGCATGGTGAAAAGTGTTTCTTTTAATGTCCCTTTCCCCTTCTTTTTCTGCTTTGTTGGTGAAAGATGTTCACACTTCTGTTTAGAATGGCAGTGCTAGGGCAACTTTGGCACTAGCAGATATATTTGGTCCTTTCTTGTGATGTTAGAATACATTCCTTGTCTATGTAGTGCATTCAGTTCAGCATTTGAGATTTCAGGATCGATTGTATGACATTGGTTCTGTTCACCAGTTGACAATCAGTGGAACCATGGCATGCAATCACCTGCGGCAAATCTACAGGCCCCTCAAATGGTCTCTGGAGGGGAAAGGCAGAGGGTCTGTGTTGACTAATTGGCAACTTGCTCTAGTCCTCTCATGATTTGGGTGAACAAGCTAGTTATTGATGTTTGATGTAGTACCTATTTGAACTGAGCCTTTAAGGCTAACATCAGACCAATTGTTAGCAGGGATTAATTAATACTCGCACACTTCTACCTACTTCTCATACCTAGAAGGTTTTACTAGTGAGGACCATGGAGACATTGAGGTCCCTCATTCTCTATCCAGAGGTACTATGAACGATAAGGGAGATCCCATTACTGCAGTGAAGGAATAACTAAAAAAAGATTGAACATGGGTTTATGCTTTCCATTGGGCAGACAAAGAAAGCCTTTGAGGGAGGCTCTGAAATTTGGAGCTATAAACAATCACGTGTCCATTTTTATAACAAAGAAATGACCAAAGAAGATTCTCCATAAGTTTATGCTTTCCATTGAAATGGCAAAGAAAGTCATTGTAGATCATGCTGGAATTTGGAGGACTACCTTTCTCGGTAGTGTTGGAACACAGGCCGAACATGTTCAGAGAGAGAAGGGGCTGAAGGTTGCTGGCATTTTTTTTTCTGGATGATCATTGCCAGAGACTTAGAAAAGTGATCTTGCAAAGTTTTTTTTTTTTTTTTTTTTTTTTTTTTTTTTTTTTTTGGGGGGGGGGGCTGTAAACTTTAAAACACTTCTAAAGAATATAAATGAGTGGTGATTAAGCTTATCCATGAGAGGTAAGATTTTTAGAAAATTTCAGGCAACACTTCAAATTGGCTGCAAGAATTTTGTGAAATCTTAGTTAGATGAACAATTCTGTGAATTACTGGCCAGGAAGGGAACATAAAAGCTTTACAAAGGGAAGATTTATCTCAGAAGCAATCAGCAATCCTTGCGACGGCATCAGAATGGATTATCTTCACTTTGATATGGCCATATATTAAACTAAAATGTGGATTGAAATGGGACTAGCTTCAACTCATGCTTGGATATATGGCTAGCGAGGGAATTTATCTCTATATTGGGGAGTCAACTTGGGAACCACAAAGGTAGGGTAAACACTTATGACATGATCTCGAAACCATTTGTAGTTGAAAAAATTGATTTGACAAGTTGCCCTCCTAAGGTACTTGTCTTCTCTATTTTGAGTGGTCTTTGTTTTTTTGTTTAAGATCAGGTTCACATAAGAAAAACAAAGGAATAATGTTACTCCATAGGTAAAAGGATCATGAGCCAGTTTATTACTAGATTGAAAGTGTCCAAAAGAATGAGGAACAATGTTTAGGGGGACTTGAGGGCAAGATTGTGTTCTTGCCCCATTTCTCTTTGCTTATTACTTCGATGGACTTAGTTGGTCTGATTAAGGAGGTCAATGGTCTGAGTTGGTTGAAGATGAGGTTTGCATTGACAAACTAATGGAATGTTTTTTATGAAAATAAGATGGGCTTTGTTGGTTGAAGATAAGGTGCACATCTACAAATTAATGGAATGCTTTTTTACGCCTGCAGGTTGTGGCCAGATACTAATCACCACGTGGGTGATGAGCTGTCGAACCAGCCCCTTCTGGGCTCTGTTAGGCCTTCAGACTACGAGTTCAGACAAGTCATTTTGACTGGCCTAAGGGCTGTCCCTTCTGAATGCCTACCTCAGGGGGCGTTAGGGCTCTGAATCCTAGTAGTTGCTAGGAGGCTCACACTTTTTTTGTGTAATTCGGGGGATCTTGTGTGTGCTATGCCGAGTTTTCATTGCACTTTCAATTAATTCAAGCTAATATAGCAGAATCTATATCAATGATTGAATTTCATTAAAAAAGGGGATGAGATTTGTTGGATCTGATTTGCTGATGTCATCATAAGTTTTCACGAGAATGAGGGGCATAGCTCAAGTGTCTGGAGTAATGAGGACTTCTACATTTTATTTTCATTGGAAATGCTTGAGACGAATTGTTGAAAGAAATGTACAAAGAAGTTTAAAGGCAAGATTGGCAAAGAGTGAACACAGCAAGTATGTGGGTCAAATACTCAAGAGTGGCCAAGATATACAGAAGGGCAAGGTTTGTATAGAGAAAATAAGGCAAGGCTAGCATCTAAGTCCCTAGCAGGGAGTGGGACAAGATTATAGCAAGGCACGGTTTGTAGTAAGTAGAAAAAGCAAGGTTGTGGTCAAGATTCTTAGTAAAGAGTGATTACATAACACAATGTTTGCATTTATTAGACAAGGCAAGGTTGTCTCGAGTAGGGAATGATTATACAACAATGCAAGGTCTACAAGTAAGAAAGTTAGTTCCAAATGGAAGACAAGTTGAGAAGCAAGTTTGATTTTTCTAGTGACCGAGTAAAGTGATCAAGTGGATTCAAGTTTTATGTTTAAGTATAAAAGGGTGGAAAGTATCAAGTTTGTTGGTAGTTTACACAAAGAGGATACCCATCAAGGTTGCAAACAAGATATTTCAAGAAATTAGAATAGTAAACTATGGAATGGACTTGTTCGCTCTACTAGGGGAAGAAAGAGCTGGAACTGTCCCGTTTCCTATAATAAAGTCATCACCAATGGCTCTAATAACCTATAACAAATGTGGATCTTCCACTGTGCTTCCTTTATCTCTCGAAGCAATGAGCTTTCTAGAACTATAAAGCTCATTTGATACATTATCCATGATAATGCATCAGCCATTCTTTTTGCTCGTCTATATAGGATTTCCATGTGAAACTCCTGCATGAGCTCAACCCAACGAACTTGATCTACCTCGAAGATTTGGCTGACTACAAAAATACTTAAGTGTATGGTGATATGTGTATACCTTAAAGTCTACATCATAAAGATAGTGTCTTTAGACATTAAGTGAATACACCATTGCATACAAGTCATGTTCATGCACTGGCTAGTTGTCTTTTGCATCCTTTACAGATTCCAGATCATAATTGGGACACTGTATCCATGGACTTCATAGTCGGGTTACTGCAGATCCAAAGGAAGCGGAATACTATCCTAGTTGTGGTAGACAAATTGAGCAAGATGGCTCATTTCATACCCACGCAAGAGAAGATAGAAGCTCCACAGGTACCGAAGTTGTTTATCTAGCATGTCTTCAGATTGCATGGGTTACAGACATCCATAGTTTCAGATAGGGATGTCAGATTCACATGACACTTATGGAAGTTTGTATTTGAAAAACTAAGGGTGTCATTAAAGATAAGTAGTGATGATCATCCTTAGAAAAATGGTAAGATCGAGAGGATCAACCAGATACTCGGAAACATGTTGAGGGCATATGTGTCTGAGAGACAGACAAATTGGGATAGTCATTTGCCACTAGTTGAGTTTGCTTATAACAATAGGCCTCACAAGGTGACATGTATGTCTCCTTTTGAGATGAACTATGGCATAAATCCCAATGCTCCTAGTACCATAGGCATGCCAAAGAAATGTCCTAGTGCTTCGAAGTTCTTAGCAAATCTCCAAGCAAATTTAGAAATAGCTAAAGCCAATATGCAGCAAGCCACTGATAGGGCTAAAGAGTATACTGATAGGAAGAGATCTCCTAGATCCTTTTAGGAGGGAGATGGAGTCTTTCTTCAGGTACCAACTAGATCTACTTCACTCTCCACAAGGAAGTGTAGTAAAGTTTTATCAAGGTTTTGTGGACCTTAGAAGATACTTAAAAAGGTAAACAAATTTGCATATCGATTAGTGCTTCCTCTAGATTATAGAGTTCATCCAGTGTTTCATGTCAGTAAACTTCGGAAGTATATTTCTAAGGAGGATAATCTAATAGAAGGTATTGTTTCTTTGCAAGAAAGTGAAAACACAGATCATTCTCTAGACAAGAAACTAGATCGGAGACAAAAACAATTGAGGAATCGTGCATCCAGGAGTATCTAGTAGCCTAGAGAGGATTACCACTTACTGAATCTACTTGGGAATCAGAAGCGCTTGTTCGCAAGTACTTTCCCTCATTGATCATTGAGGACAATGATCTTTAGAAGGGGAGAGAGTGTCAGACATTGATCCACAGGGATCATGATATGGATCCATAGGGATCAGTCCATGTGTGTGAGGGACAAGGGCCAGCTAGCCGAAGTCCCAAGCTCGGGGGATACCCTAAGGTACTTTGGTAGTAATGGGAACTACTTTGGTAGTAATGGGAATAAGTGTTGCATGATGGCTACATGTTCACACTAGACTATTCCATATCATTGCTATGTTTGGAGTACATCATTTCTATTTTTAGAGTACAAGAGGGTATATATGGATGGGAGGAGATTCACACACACATCATTCAAACCTTTATCTCACATATATATATGGACGGATAGGTGGGTGGGTGGGTAGGTCTGTCGGTGGCTTGATCGATCGGGGTCGGTAGGTAGGTCGATTAGGTGGGGTCCGTTGGGGTGGGTTGGAAGGTAGGTAGGTAGGTAGGTAGATAGGCAGGTAGATAGATAGGATAGATAGATAGACTAGATATATAGATTAGATGGATACACTAGATGGGATAGATTAGATGGGATCGATTAGATAGGATAGATAGATGAAAGAGAGAGAGAGAGAGAGAGAGAGAGAGAGAGAGAGAGAGAGAGAGAGAGAGAGAGAGAGAGAGAGAGAGAGAGAGAGAGAGAGAGAGAGAGAGAGAGAGAGAGAGAGAGAGAGAGAGAGAGAGAGAGAGAGAGAGAGAGAGAGAGAGAGAGAGAGAGAGAGAGAGAGAGAGAGAGAGAGAGAGAGAGAGAGAGTGAGAGAGAGAGAGAGAGAGCATATTCATGACCTTGTTGCTCCGTTGATGAAGGATCCATTTCTTTCTCATCTCCTTACCCTATATTATGTTGGAGTCTGAGGTCTGTAGAAGCACACAAACAACAAGGAAGAGGAAGAAGCTTGGAGCACAACACAACATGGAATATATTAACAAGTGAATGTGGAAAGATAAGTGACTCGTTATGGTTATAGGCATATATACAAGACAAGAAAAAAACCTCCTAAAGAGGGAAAAAGGTACACCGATGATCCTAAGTGTGTTTTACACACATCACTACCCGAAATATATCAATAAATCCCCCTTGGGAGTGATGCAATGAATAAGGAGTTGGCACTTATGTATAAGGAAGTGCCAAGCTATCTGGAAAGAGATTGATCCACAAAAGGAAGTAAGCCCAAAGCTTTGCGAAAAGCTTCAAACTTATCCCTAAGAGAGCCTTTGTGAAAAGGTCTGCAACATTATATTGTGTGGGCACATATGCCAAAATCATCTCTCTAGTAGAGAACCTATCGCTGACATAATGATGGTGCACCTCAGTGCTTTGTGAGAGCATGAAACACAAGGTTCCTTGCAACTACTAATGCACGCTGACTGTCAGTGAAGATGGTGGTAGTAGTCTGCAAAGATTGATCAATAACCAAATCAGCGAAAAGGTGTCTGAGCCACACACACTCAACAGTAGCTGTGAAAGTTTCCCTACACTTAGCCTCACAATTAGAAGTGGCCATAGTAGGCTGCTTCTTGCTCAACCAAGATATGCATGAGCTACCAAGCATGAATCAAAAACCACTAGTGGACACACCAATTTCATAGTAATGAACCAACACCACTTAAGTAGCAAAAGATGTGCTTAACTGCCTGCCAATGCTTGACACTTAGGCAATGTATAAACCTGCTCATTTGAGAAACAAAAAATTGAACATCAGGTCGAGTTATGCATAAGTAAATCAAACATCCAACAATCTACTAATAGAGAACAATATCAAATGCATCTCCAATATCATGGAAATTCAACCATAAACCTATTTCCATAGGAGTGGAAATAGGTTTGCAATCTTCAAGGCCAAAACACTACAATAATGTGTGAATATATTTTGTTTGATGCAAAGCTATTCCTCCATCAACTTGCATAAACCGAATGTCGAAATAATGATGCAAATGCCCCAATTTTGACATCTCAAAAGAGGCATGCAAATCAGCCTTAAAATTAGCAATATGCTTCTCATTAGGACCAATGACATGAACATATACAACGATGATCAGAAGTACATCTGCACGCTTAGAATATACGATACACTCAGTTGGACTGTTCTCAAAACCAAGTGCAATCAAATAGGCATGCATCTTTTCATACCCAACATGTGATGCTTGCTTCAAACCATATAATGTCTTCTTCAACATGTTGGCTTTGTTTTCATGTCCTTTCTACCAAAACCACAGGGATGAAATACATATACTTCTTCATGTCACTCAACATTTAGAAATGCAATTTTAATGTCCAACTGATGTACATTCCAACCATGATGAGTTGTAAGTGCACATATGCTATGAATAGTGGTTATTTTGCATGTGGGAGCAAAGGTCTCATCAAAACCAATGCCTCTATCTTGAGCATAACCTTTTGTAACAAGCCTCGCCTTATACCTCCCAATTGGTCCATATGGTTTATGTTTGAGCTTGTATACCTATTTAGTGCCAATGGCTTTTCTGCCTGGAGGAAAATTGCATAAAAATCAATTACCATGCTTCATAATAGCATCATATTCTGATTGCATAGCAATCATCCAATTTTTTGAATTTTATGTTTCAAATAGGATCATTCTCATTGCAAAGACTAGAGGAAGGCATTGCATAGCAATGGATGCAAAGGAAGCACTATGAGATCTTGAACAAGTACAATATGACAAAGGTGCATGTGATTTGCTCTCTCTAAAAGTGTGTGCTAGCCATTTAGGCATAGGTCTTGCTTCCTCTATATCAGCCCTCTCATCAACAAGTGCATCATGTAAATATGCATCAGTAATGGAATGATCTACATCATTATTTGAAACTTGCAAAGGCTAAGAAACCACCTCATTTGGCCTAGCACTTGATTGTCCACTTGTAAAAAGAGGAAGAAATTTTTCATACACATATTTAGAGCTAACTGATGTCTCCTTAGTACATGAAAGTAATGGTTGAATTGCATCTTCCACAAAAAAACATAATGGCTAACCAAATTGCATTTACTCTGTGGATGATACAAATGGTAACCTTTGCTTTCATAACTATATCCAACAAAAATACGTTTCATTGTTTTATCATCCAAATTTTTGTGATATTGGTTAGACACTAATGCAAATTCCAGAAAATAAAAGACATGCAGATGAGCAATAGATGGCCTGCAAGCATGGCAAGCCTTATATGGAGCGATTGTTGAAATTCAAGGTCATGCAGAAGCATGGAAGCGCATCAATGAAGTGGACACACAAGAAGAAGGAGCATGTAGGGAGCTTCAAGAAGCACATCTCAAATTTTCATAAGAAATCCCTATAAAAATAGTGATTTTTATCACTAAAAACCATTGTAAATACCATTTTCTATTTTTATAACTCCATTTTGTTCAACACAAGGATTCCTTGATCTTGAGGAGTATTAGAAGTATCATCCTACCAATTTTCATAATTTTTAGACTCCGTTTGAGTCACCAAATAAGCCATGGAACCTAATTTTTAACTAGGCCGGACACTAGGTCTAGACAACGCCAAAACCACTAAAAAAAATATAAAAAGGGCAGGAGAGGTCATTTTAGAGGGTAGCTTGTTGTAGATTTCAGTTTGTAAGAGAGTTCTTTTGTAATTGAAGTCCTTCCATTGTTCCACTCTTTGCTCTTACCTTGTGCACGTGTGTGTGTATGTGTGTGCATGTGTGTATGCTTTCACTCATGCACTTGTGCAATTCACTTGCTCTTGGTCTTCATACCGGTCCTCATGCCCCCGCGGATTGACATTTATGAGGTGGAGCTCCTCACATTGGTACTTGCCATTGTGCTAGAGTGACAATGATCAATTGCATTGTTTTAGCAGGATACTTGTTAAGTACATATGTTGCATGCTAAAGCCTGACTTTTGATCTCATCGTCTCCATGAGAGTCTTATTCTTTCCTTCAACAATACCATTTTGTTGAGGTGTTATACAACATCGTACACTGATGTTCCCATGTTGATCTAGAAATGCATTAAATTAGAAGACATATACCTCTCCCCTTGATCAAAATGGAGGATGCCCAATTCACATGCTAACATCTTGGGGAAATCATCAATAAAAGTCATAAACTAAAGGTAGATCCCAAAAGAAGGTGTTTGCATAGGCCCACAAACATGACTATGAACAAGCTACAATTTATGAGCTGCTGGAGCTGAACCATCTTTTGGAAAGGAAGAACATTGAAAATTTCCCAAAATACAATCTTCATATACATGTTTACAAGGTGCCCTAAGTCTGAGTAGAGAGGACACCATTTTAGATTTCTGTAGGCATAACAAACTAGCAAAATTTAGATGAACAAAGCATGCATGCCAAAGCTTTGCATTTGAGATAACCTAAGAATCTTGAAATGCATATACTGAATCGTTCACATATAAAATTTCATAAGAAATAACAACATCTCCATATGAGATATCATGATTTGTACATCTATCATCAATAAATTTGACAACCAAGCCAATCTTGGCTAATGATGAAGATGAAAATAGATTTTCTTGATCCTTGGCACATATAAAGCATCTGACAATGTGAAAAAAACTACCATCAGTAGTAGTCAGAATAATCTTACCAACTCCCATTACAAGATAAGAGGAGTTATTAGCGCATGTGTTGATATTCCCTATAAGGGCAAGCTCAAGTGAACTAAAGAAACTATGCTGTGAGGTAATATGTTTGGTTGAACCACTA
Source organism: Ceratopteris richardii (assembly GCA_020310875.1). Classification (NCBI taxonomy): domain Eukaryota; kingdom Viridiplantae; phylum Streptophyta; class Polypodiopsida; order Polypodiales; family Pteridaceae; genus Ceratopteris; species Ceratopteris richardii. The sequence continues at coordinate 148,902,708 of CM035422.1, forward strand.
TCAAAGTACCAAACATCTGAGTCTATTGCATACATACATATTCATGAGAAGATGGGTCAGAGCTACAAAGAATAGTAAATTCCCACTCTTAATTCTGAACAAGATTAGCAGACTCTGTTTTAGGCATAGATGCGTGTGCAACAACTTTCTTCTTTGTCTATTTTGTAGCTAGTTTTGGACAAATCTTTATGATATGACCATTTCCCTTGCAATATTTGCAAAAACATTTATGCTTTTTTGTTTTCTTTTCATCTTTGTCTTGCTTCTTTGATTGCGCAACATTAGTAGATTTCCGCCTTCTAGTAGATGAGCGTCATTTTCCGTTGCCCTTTTGACTAGCTAAAAAATATTGATCTACAACACACATAATGGATATGTTATGCCTGCACTAATCCTCTTGAAACATCACAGAGACTAACTTCTTAGATGTTAAGGCATTTGGATTGCCTTTCATCATCAATGAAGAGTAGAAGCAAAACTCTGATATGAATTTGGAAGACCATTAAGAATTGTCTGCACAAGGGAATATTTTGTAAGACTTCATCAACAAAAATCAACTTCTCCTTCCAATCTTTGATTTTTGTCAAGAAATTTTCCATAGAATCTCCTTCATTCATATTCTCACTCTCCAACTATTTTCAAAGGTAAGCACACAAGCCGTGATTCTTGCCTAGTATAAGGTTGTAAGTGTATTCCAAGCATCCTTTGTTGTCTTGCAGGAGCAAATCTGAGGGATAATGGCACATTTGACAAAAAGCTATCAATGATTGTGTTTGAGCATTTTTTCAAGGTTAAAGAGATTGCATATAAGCAAGGATCAATTCAAGCTCACATGGAGGACAAAAAATTGGTTGCAAATACTCTCAGTGGACTCAAGGATGATGAGAGATGGAAACCCTTGATTACTTCAATTTATGTTGGAGAAGAATTACCAAATTTTCATAAGCTTGTTGCGCTCATGGTCATGGAGGAGATGAATCTAAATGGCTCTACTTCAAAGAAAAGAGGAACTCAAGGACAATATCTCTATGAAGGATCATCAAGAGGAGGAAGCAGAGGTAGAAGAGGTTCGAATAGAGGTCAAGGAAGAAGGAATGCATCAAATGATGACCTCAAGTGGCTCCTTTAACACCAGAAGAAGGGTAAGTGAAGGATTAGAGGTACCAGAGGCTACTACAACTGCAATGAAAGAAAAAGGAGTGAAGATAACAACAATTTCTGCACATGTGGAAGGTATGTACATTATGCCAAAGATTGCTATCAAAATGAAAATATCCAAGGTGCTATAGAAGAGGTGGCCATTGAAGAAGATATAAAAAACAAAGAAATTATGTAGTTGATGGTATTCATGATTATGAATCTCTCATTAGGATGAATTTAGAAACTAAGATGAAATGCCATAGTGATGTATGGTATGTAGATAGTGGTTTCTCTAACCATGTCTCATTATGCATGCATAATTCTTCAGGTAAAGATCATATTGAAACAAGAGATGATACAACACATAAGATTATGCAAGTTGGAGATGTTGTCATGTAAGATAACTATAAGAAGAATTGCTTGAGAGATGTACTAAGAATTTATGTACCAAGGATTACTAATAATTTGATGTAGATTGGTCAAATGCTAGAAAGAGGTCTACAAGTGGGATTTAATAATGCAGGTTGCTTCATTGAGGATCCAAAGCAAATGAGATTAACTACTAGAGGTAAAAAATAAGGTAGATTATTTACATTCAAGGTAAGCCCAAATCATACAAATTACTTATCTTATGATATGCATATGATAACATGGATTGATCTATGGCACAAAAGGATTGGTCACATGAATGTACATAGGTTAAATGATCTATCAAGGATGAGGACCTTTTAAGGGTTACGTGATCTTACGGATCAAAGTATGATGCATCTTTGTGAAGCATGCCAAATGGGCAAGTAGAGTAGATAACCATCCAAGCATTCAAACTATGTAAGTGATGGCTTGCTAGATCTTATACACATAGATGTGTGGGGACTTACGAAAGAGGCATCCTCGGCTATAAATAAGTACTATGCATCATTCATTGATGATCATGGTAGAGTGAAATTTATGTATTTCATTAAATATAAGAGTGAATTCTTTGATTGTTTCAAGAAGTCCAAATCATTTGTCGAGAAGAAAATAGGAAGATTTGTTATGAAGCTAAGATCAGATGGAGGGGGATATTATTTCTCTCAATCTTTTATTGATATTTTGTATTATGAAGGTATTAAAAGACAAGTGAAATAATGTATAATCTATAACAGAATGGAGTTATAGAGAGAAGAAACATATTCATGGAAGAAGCATCTAGAAGCAAGCCAAATGATGTGTTTGCCTAATTGTTTTTGGATTGAAACTATTAGCACAAGTCTATACATTATGAAAAGAGTTTGTATTGCTCGAGTTCATCATTTCACACCATATGAGGTATTTCATGAAAGGAAACCAAGTGTAAATCATTTGAAATTATTTGGTGTGCATGGGTTAGGTGCATGTACATGGTGAAGTGAGATCAAAACTTGATGTGAAATCGGAAAAGTATATAATTACTGGCTAGGTAGATACTCAAAGAGGCTATAGATGCTATAATCCTCATTCCAATAAGGTTGTTGATTCAAGCGATATAAACTTTGATGAATCACATTCATGGTATTCAAATAAGAAAAGTTTGTAGGTCATGGACGAAGAGAAAGAAGCTATATCTGAAGAAGATGAGTGCTTACCTCAACCCACAAGAGCTTTGAGTGATGAAAGGAGTGGTTTGGATGAAGAAAGAGAGAAACCTTTCAATGGAAGATTAAGGCAAGGGTAACCTCTGAGTATAAAATTTAAAGGCAAACTCAAACTTGTCAAAGTTAATGATAAAGGAGAAGAAGTTGATAGTTTATGGGTATGAAGAGTCATCCAAGTTTCCTAATAAAAACGAAAAAGAACCTAGATTAGAGGTAAGAAGAACTTTAAGAAACCTCAAATGTATACTTGTGAAAATTTTATGAATACTCATTATGCTTCTATGAAAAAGGTTGAGCAGGAAGATAAACCTACATATTATGAAGATACAAAAGGAAGTGAGAAGTGGGAGACAGTAATGAAAGAAGAAATGGATACATTAAAAGATAACAAGACTTGGATTTTAGCTCCAAAGACACAAAAGAAAAGGTGATTGACTACAAATGGCTTTTTAAAGTTAAAAGAAATAGTTATGGTAGTGTATGAAGATATAAAGATAGACTTGTAGCAAAAGGATATATTCAAACTCAAGGATTGTACTATGAGGAAACATTTAGTCTAGTCGCGAACATGGCTACAATGAGAAACTTTTTAGTTTTTCCTGCAATCAAAATATGGATTATATATCAATTAGAAATAAAGAATGCTTTTCTTAATGGTGAGTTAAGTGAAGATGTGTATATATCATAAGCAGATGGTTTTGTGGATGCTAAATGTCCGAATCATGTATGTAGGTTAATGAAGGCATTGTATGGTCTTAAACAAGTACCAATGGCATGGAATTCAAGGTGGGTAAAATATCCTATGCTCCAAGGATATATGATGAGCCGTGTTGATCCTTTGCTTTATGTAAAAGATGTAGATGACATGTGTGTATATGTATGCATTTATATGGATGACTTGTTGATTATATGGATTGATGCAAAATAAATTGAAAAGATCAAAGTTAATTTGGGAATAAAATTTAAAATTTCACATCTTTGTTTGCTTAGATACTTTCTTGGGATTGAGATTGTGTATGGAGATGGTGGTATGTGGCTGCTACAAAGAAAGTATATATGTGATATGTTGAAAAGGTTTGGTACATATGTATGTAAGTTTGTTTCCACTACAATGGAATAATTTAAAGTTGAGTGCAAAAGAATGTGATGAGTTGCATGATATGAATGCTTATAGATATATGGTTGGATCTTTGATTTATGCAAAAAAGGCTAGACCTGATATATGCTATGCAATGGGACTATTGTCATAATTTATGCATGAACCTAGAATGCCTCATATGCGTTTAACCAAAAGAGTACTTGTATATTTGAAAGGTACCATGAATGATATATTATTTTATAGTCATGATGTTGATCTTACTCTTAAAGTCTTTAGTGATGCAGATTGGATTGGATCTAAAGATGAAAGAAGATCCACAAGTAGATATGTGGTAATAACAAGAAACAAGACATTAACATGGAGCTCAAAGAAACAACCTACAATTACTTTATCTTCGACAAAGGCTGAGTATAGAGGTTTAGCATTGGCTGCTACTGATATTATATGATTTAGAATTTTTTTCATGACTTGAATGTGCACGTTGATATACCATTGATATATGGGGATAAATTGGGCAACATCCATATAACCTCAAATCCTATTTTTCATGCTAGGACAAAGCATATAGAGGCACACTATAAGTTCTTTCTAGATAAGACCATAAACAATGAAGTGCAATTTTCTTTTGTTGGGGGGGAAATACCCTTTGGAACTTGAGAGGGAGAATATTGAGAACATATTTTTATGCATAGGTTAATGTACAATTTTTGAAGGATGAAAATAACTTTGGGAGGTCTTCAAATGATTCAAAAAGCCTCAAATAAAGTATAAATTATGGCTAAAGTACCATGTCATATATAGAACATGATGACTCAAATGGATGATTCACATGAAAGTTATTGTGGTATCCTAGTGGAAGGTTGATGTAGCTACTTCTTAAAAACCATCCATATTTGGTTTATTTCAGCACTTGAGTCATGGAATACCTCCACCTTAGTGCGTATCATGAGATTAGTTGTATTAGAAAGGTATTTGGATAGTTTTTCATGCTATAATTTTTGGAGTTAGATGTCTGTGGAAGCACGCAAACATCACAAGGAAGAAAAAGAAGCTTGGAGCACAACACACAATACTAAATGTATTACCACTAGAATATACAAAGATAAGTAGCCCGTTAGGGCAATAGGCGTATATACAAGCTGAGGGGGAAAAAACCTCCGAAAGAGGGAAAAAAGTGCCTCGATGGTCCTAGTGTGTTCACACGTATCACTACCTAAATATATCAACAAATCCTCCCTGGGAGTGATGCGATGAACAAGGAGTTGGGATGCATGTATAAGGAAGTGCGAACCTATGTGGAAATCACTCCACAAAAGGAAGTAAGCCTAAAGCTTTGTGGAAAGCTTCAAACTTCTCCTTAGGTAGAGCCTTCATGAAAAGGTCTGCAATGTTCTCCTGCGTGGGCACATATGCCAAGCTAATCTCCCCAGCAGAGAACTTATTCCTAACATAATGATAATGCACCTCAATGTGCTTAGTGCGAGCATGGAACACAAGGTTCCTCTCAACTGCCAATGTGCTCTGACTGTCAGTGAAGATGGTGGTGGCAGAAGACTGACCAACACCCAAATCAGCCATAAGGCATTTGAGCCACACACACTCAACAGTCGCTATGAAAGCTACCCTATACTCAGCCTCACAACCGGAAGTGGCCATAGTAGGCTGCTTCTTGCTCAACCAAGATATGCATGAGCTACCAAGCATGAAGCAAAAACCACTAGTGGACACACGAGTGTCATAGCAACCAACCCAATCAGAGTCAGAAAAAGCATGCAATTTTGGCAGTAGTGATCCCCCCTTGGGATAAAACAAACCAAGCAGCCAGGTACCACTCAAGTAGCAAAAGATGTGCTTAACTGCCTACCAATGCTTGACTCCTGGGCAATGCATAAACCTTCTCATCGTGAGACAACAAACTGAATATCTGGCCGAGTAATGCATAAGTAAATCAAGCATCCAACAGCGTGCTGATAGAGAACATCATCAAATGCATCTCCAACATCATGAAGACTCAGTCATAAACCTGTTTCCATAGGAGTGGCAATAGGTTTACAGTCTTCAAGGCAAAAACGCTGCAATAATGTGTCAATATAATTCATTTGACACAAAACCATTCCACCATCAACATGCATAAACTGAGTGCCCAAATAGTGATGCAAATGCCCCAAATCAGACATCTCAAATGAGGCATGTAAATCAGGCTTAAAGTCAGGAATATGCCTCTCATGAGGACCAATGAGAAGCATGTCCTCAAGTTATAAACCACAATGATCAGAAGTACATCATTATCATGCTTAACATATAAGGTACTTTTAGTTGGACTATTCTCAAAACCATGTGCAATCAGATAGGCATGTATCTTTTCATACCAAGCACGTGGTGCTTGCTTTAAACCATATAATGCCTTCTTTAACCTGCACACCTCGTTTTCATGCCCTTTTTTGCACAAAGCCAAGGGGCTGAAAAACATACACTTCTTCATGAAAGTCACCATTTAGAAATGCTGTTTTAATGTCCAGCTGATGTACATTCCAACCACGACGAGCTGCAAGTGCATAGATGCTACGAACAGTAGTCATATAACAAGTAGGAGCAAAGGTTTCATGAAAATCAATGCCTTTTTCGTGCGCATAACCCTTTGCAACAAGCCTAGCCTTATACATGTCAAATGTACCATCAGACTTATGCTTTATCTTGTATACCCACTTAGTACCAATGGCCTTCTTGCCAGGAGGCAAATCACATAAAGACCAAGTACCATTCTTCATTATAGCATCATATTCAGATTGCATAGCAACCATCTAATTTTTTGAATTTTGTGCTTCATCAAATGAAACAGGCTCATTCTCATCACAGAGATTAGATGCAGCCATAGCATAATGATCTGATGGAAAAGACACACTATGAGAGCATGAACGAGTATGATATGACAGAGGTGCATCTAATTTCTTGTCACGCAAAGTCTACGCCAGCCATTTTGGCATAGTTTTTGCCTCCTCAATATCAGTTCTCTCATGAATAAGTGCATCATGTAAATTTGCATCAGAAATGGGATGATCTACATCATCACATGAAACCTGCAAAGGCTGAGAAGTTTCCTCATTAGGACCAACACCAGACTATCCACCTGTAAAAAGAGGCATCAACGTATCATACATGTCTTTAGAGCTAACAGATGAATCCTTAGTACATGAAAGAAATGGCTGAATAACATCTTCCACAAAAACAACATCATGGCTAACCAGAATGCGTTTAGTCTGTGGATGATATATATGATAGCCTTTACTTTCATAACTATACCCAACAAAAGTACATTTTACTGCTTTATCATCCAATTTTCTATGACGTTTTTCAGGCACTAATGCATGTGCCAAACAACCAAAAACACGCAGATGAGAAACAAATGGCTTGAAATCATGCCAAGCCTCATATGGAGTGATAGACTGCAGTGCTTTAGTGGGACACCTGTTAAGTACATATGCTGCACACATGACAACCTCAAGCCAGAAACTATGTGGTAAAGCCTGACTCTTGCCCATACACCTCACCATCTCCATGAGTGACATGTTCTTTTGTTCAACAACTATATTCCATTGAGGTGTATACGGCACTATACAATGGTGTTTTATCCCACGTCCAGCGAGAAATGCATTAAAATCAGAAGACATATGTTCCCCCCCTCGATCAGAACGGAGGGTGCCCATTTTACATGCTTATAGATTTTCAGCCAAAACCAAAAAATATTCAAAGCACATGAACACTTCGGACTTTTCTTTCAATGGATATACCCATGCATTCTTGGAAAAATCATTGATGAAAGTCACAAAGTAAAGATAATTTCCAAAAGAAGGAGTCTGCATAGGACCACAAACATCACTATGTACAAGCTGCAAATTCTAAGTAGCCTGAACTGAACCATCTTTTGCAAAGGAGGAACACTGCATTTTGCCCAAAATACAGCCTTCACAAACATGTTTTCCGGGTGCCTCAAGTTTGGGCAAAGGGGACACCATTTCAAATTTCTACAGGCATAGCAAACTAGCAAAATTCAGATGAACAAAACGTGCATGCCAAAGCTTTGCATCTAACATAGCCTGAGAATCATGTACTGCACATGCCAAATCATTTACAGATCTTTCATAGTCTATGAGATTATACAACCCATGACATAAAATGCCAAAAGCAATAATCACGTCGCCATTCGATAGATCATGAACTGTACATCTATCATCAACAAATATCACAACCAAGCCAATCTTGGCTAATGCAAAAAATGATAACATATATTTCTTGATCCCTGGCATAAACAAAGCATCTGACAAGGTGAAAGAACTACCATCAGCAGTAGTCAAAATGATCTTACCAACTCCCATAACAGGATAGGAGGAGTTGTTAGTGCATATAAGAGTATTCCCTATAGGGGCAGGCTCGAGTGAAGAAAAAAAACTATGATGCGAGGTAATATGTTTGGTCGCCCCACTATCAAAGTACCAAACATCTGAGTCTACTGCAGACATACAGTGCTCATGAGAAGATGGTTCAAAACCACAAATAGTAGTAAACACCCATTCTTCATCCTGCACAAGATTAGCATACTTTGTTTTTAGTGTAGAGGCCTCTGCAACAAGCATTCCAGCCTCCTTTTTCTTTTCCTCTTTTACAGCGAGTTTTGGACAAATTTTTTATGATATGATCATTCCCTTTACAGTACTTGCAAAATAATTTCTGCTTTTTTGATTTCTTCTCATCTTTATCTTCCTTCTTCGAATGTGCAACATTTGCAAATTTCTGCTTACTAGTAGAAGAGCTCCATTTTCCTTTGCCCTTCTGACTAGCCAGGAAAGCTTGATCTGCAACATGCATAATAGACCTGTTTTGCCTAGACTGATCTTCCTGCAACAGAACAAAAACTAACTCCTCAAATGACAAGGCATTTGGATTGCCTTTCATCATCAACCAAAGAGTAGAAGAAAAAATCTGATATGAATTAGGAAGACCATTCAATGGTCTGCACAAGTGAGTTATTTGGTATAGCTCATCAGCAGAAATCAACTGTTCTTTCAAATCCTTGATCTTTGTCAAAAAACTGTCCATAGAATCACCTTCATTCATGTGCTCACTCTCCAACTGTTTTTGGAGGTAAGCAACACGAGCCTCATTCCTATCTTGGTACAATGTGGTAAGTGTATCCCAAGCATCCTTAGCCATTCTACAAGAACGAATGTGAGGAATAATGGCATGTTTGACAGACAAAGCTATCAATGCATGTGCCTAAGCATCTCTGCCATCCCAACGAATTTGTTCTGTAGCAAGTGCCGCAGAAATCGTAGCATGAACAGGAATATTCAGAATATCATCATCTTCGACACCTTCTACATCAGCTTCAATACCTGTAATCATAACAATTGTAGGTGTGATAGGATGTTTTTCAACATCTTGCACAATGTTCCAAAGTCCTTTTGCAACTAAAACATGTCACATCATATAAGCCCACAATGGGTAGTTTGTACCATCCAACTTATCCTCAATAGCCAACATACAAAATACACCACTGCTTTCAGCCATGGCCGGTGACTAAAATACCTTGATGTAGAAAATTGACTGTATCTCAAAAAGCTGAACAGAACTGCCCAGATGAATTCTGCTAAACCTGTAGCAGACTTCGAGATGCTTATACTCGCAAACCAAAACTGGTATATACCTTTCGCACAAAAAGATGAAATAGCCTGCACAAGCACTGTGATAGTGCATTGGAAGGCCGAAATGAGCTCAGATTGCAATTTTGGCACCACACAATGAAGCAGTTTTGATCTCGAAAACACGCTGAGTATACTCACCAATATTCGTGCGATTCTGAGACTGCAACCGGAGAGGTATCAATGACACCCTAGTTGAAGTGGCGACCTGCTCTAATACCAATTGTTGGAGTTAGATGTCTGCGGAAGCACTATTCATCCTCTCAGCTACACCATTCTACGCTAGGATATAAGGAGGTGTAAAATCTCTATGAATTGCTCTAGAATGACAAAAGAGGTTGAATTCATGTGAGCTATACTCATCTCCATTATCTGAATGGAAATAATTTACCTTAGTTCCTTTTTCATTCTTAATGGAAGAAAGAAATTTTCTAAAAGTATTGATTAGCTTATCCTTGGAATTGATAGGATATACCCATACTTTTCTAGTAACATCATTGATGGTGAAAAAGTAAAGAGAACCACCTGATGACATTCTGGGCATATGACCATGCACATTTGTATGAATGAGATCCAAAGATTGAATTGAAGAGTTAATGTGCATTTTATGCACATTCCTAGTTTTCTTTCCATATTGACATTGCTCATAAAATGAAAAATTATAGAAAGACAACACAAGTAATTAGCTAGAATGAGAAAGACTTTCCATTCCACTATGAGATATATGGCCCAAATGGCCATGCCATATACAAGCCATAGGTTGTTTGGTGATAGCTAACAAGTGTTATTTTTGTGACACAAATAGAGGATAAAATGGGCCAAATTTTATTCCTTTTGCAGTAACCATATTTCTCTTTGATATGAAAAAAGGCCGAGCATAGAAAAAAACTTTGTAACCAAGGTCATCAAGTTGACCAATTGACATAAAACTACATGCCAATTGAGGCACATGGCATACACATTATGCATAGTAAATTTATGATGATCAATGAACTACACAACCACATCTCCAATCCCAACAAAAACAACAACAACATCACATTGATAAGAATCACCAAGTCTTGAGGTACCAAGATACTTTGCTGCATAAGTAGAGAACCATTTTCTATGTGGTGTCACATGGAAAGAAGCACTAGATTAGGATGAGAATCTCATCTTTGAAGCAAGTTTAAATCAACACATAAAGCAAATAATCTTTTATAGTTGTCTTGTTGGGGAAACGATGCTTGAATGCATATTTAAGCATACCAAAACTTTAGTTTAATTCTTTGAGTTTGACATCACTTTCATACGTGTTCCTTGCATTTTTCAATATCATTATAAATGGGTGTGCATGGATGCACCTGCATATAAAGCTCGAGACCAATGATCATATGAATAGCAAAATGACCAACATCGATAGAAACATAAATACGTAGAGCTATGATGCTTATCATATAATATTAAACACATGTACATGCAACATCCTTTATATTTTTATGGAGAAACAAACATTTTAAGCATAAATTTATTCACTACAAACTCAAGACATCCCTTTGACCTACAATTGAAGATAAACTAGGATGTACATACTCCTTACAAAATACTCAAAATAATAGGAAATGGATCATTTCTACACAATGTACAATCTATAGATTAAGCCCATAACATACATCAAATTAAGGACTTAAGTAGGATAATCAGTCCAAAAAATGCTCATATCTTACATAAGAATGAGAAATAAAGATTCAATTTGCTGACAGTAATAGGGGCTGTTCGGCATACCAACACAAACATATTTTCTTGCATATACATTATGTAACTAAGGAGCTTAATATTTTTTCTTTTTCTTTTTATTATTTTCTTCCCTATACACCACATTAGGCTTCTTTTTTTTAATTTGAATGTTTCACTAGGATGGAAATCTCACTTTGAATATGGTCTTTTTTGAAGCAAGAGTTTTGAAGGATATCAACAAGTAAAACCAAGGAAAAATAATCCTTCCCCTTTAGAATTTTTTCATAGTAAGTAGGTTTCTCACAAGAGGTGTATACATCCAGATGGGTACCTAATCACATATATAGATTCCCCTTTCTCTCTTTCTATATTCTACAACATATACAACCATATCTCATTTTACCTCTCTTTCTTCTATGAGAAAGTAGCATCAAAGCAAAGCCTGATAGTAAATGGGTCGAACACATATAATACATCCACTCAACATGGAGGAATAATGAATGATCGATGAGCTATTCATGAGAATATAGATTCAGGCACAAAATGGGTAGCTATAGGATGCACTTGGTAGTAGGAATCATTCTTCAAATGATTGCTGCTAGCTCCATAGAGAAACAGATTGTAGAGACTCTACGAGTCACCATCAACATGACCATCCTTGGTTCAAGGCAAGAGTACTATTTCCATTTTTAGGCTCAAGGAAAACAAACTAACACCACAAAATCCTATTTGTGATTGCCCTAGTTTACTTACAAGTAGAGAAGAAAAGGGCTCCAACTGATACATTCACAAACACTTTGAGACAAATGGTGCAAGACATAGGCACTTAGGTTCTCACTTGTTGATTGTGCCTTGGTTGAGCAAAAATATTCACTTTCAAATTTAGCCTACGATATGTTAGTCTCCATTCAACTTTAGATTGGAAAGCATAATGAGAAAAATAGATTTTCATAGACAACATACTCAAACATGGATGTTCCTTATCATTCTTGTGCACACACATTGATCAACATAGATAGTGTGGAATAATTGATGAAAATTTTTGTTCACAATCATTTGCACAATAACAATAAGAGATTTTCACATGTTTAGAGCTCAAGGACTTTCTACATGAGGAAATGGATGACTACAGTAGGGAATCCTAAACTCCAATATCAATGAGCATAAATAGAGAGTCAAACTCAAATTATGAGTCAAGCCTTACTCCAAAGGTTAGATTCTTAAAGATGATATTTTATATAATTTTAATAATTGATTAATTAATCTCCATAGCACAATTGGAAGACCAAAATTTCCCTTTCTCTATCACTGCTAGTGCATCACCATAGAGAACAAAAAATATCTTCTTGCACATGGTTGAATTGTTCCTTTCACCTGATTTTGTGAGCAAGTTGTCCAAATCCCTTCACCTAACTCTGTAGTCACATTACCTTGAACTTCTTATACACTGAGTGAATAATTTAAGAAGCAATCCATCCTGTGGTAATTTCTCTTTATATGTCATGCTCCCACATAGTGTTTCCATTAAGCTCTTGTTCCTCTGCTCTTACATTCCTGCAATGCTAGAACTTACTTTCATGTATTACCTGTCTCCCTTCAACACTTATCCCATCATCCAAGAAGCAATATTCTTAGTTCTAGTAGCATTTTACTTCTGCCATTCATTGAAGAGAGGGTTTAATTGGAGTAGAATGAAGGTTCACCAAGAAGCAATAAATCTTTTGTTGGATATCAAGTGTGCCTTGATAATGCATGGCATCAAAGGACCAAGATTTTGTTTTTTACCACTAAGAATCATCTTCGAAGGCTTACTGCTGATCATAAATTAACTAGAGTATCACATGTTATTGTGGATGAAGTACATGACTGCTCAATTTTGGGAAATTTTCTTCTAATCATAGTGAAATATCTACTTCAAAGGAGGCTAATTCCCTTCTAGTTACTTCATGGAAAAAGGAACGTTGTTCTAAATGGAAAGATGAAGGTTGAGCTGAACAGGATAAAGAAAAGATGGGGCACATTGTGATTGAGTGTAGAAGTCTTAAGTGGTCTTTCTAGAGCATGGTGTTCCAATGAGAGGTTGAAAATTTCTACCTCTTGAAGGTGTTCCTCCTTCTTTTCCTTCTTTGTGTCCACAGTTGCCTTGGATCCCTTTGAAACACTCCATATCTCCTTTTTTAATGCCTCTTTGCCTATGGGACTACCAATTTGGTACTAATATGAATAGATACTAACCCCCACATGCTTCCAACTACTTGCATAATATGTTTTATCCCTCTTCTTGCATTTTCATGGTTCATGAGTAACTGCCAAAGATACCCATCATTGGGAGAGGCACATGTCTTTCTCTATATGTTGCCCGATTTTCCCCTTCCATATTGAGAAGAGACCTCCTCTTCCAATCTTCCCTCCAAAAACTTCCAAAAATGATCTCCACCTTCCACACCCTCACACGTGCAAATGTTCACATGCACTTACAAAGAATGCTAAATGATCTCCACCTTCCACACCAAAGATCATATGAAAAGAAAAATGACAAACATCAATAGAAACATAAGTACATAGAACTATGCTTCTTAAATCATTAAATAATAATTAAACATATACATGCAACGTCCTTTATAATTTTATGGAGAAAACGAGCACCTAAAGCATAAAGTTATTCACTACAAACTCAGGACATCGTTTCGGCCTACATTTGAAGATGAACTAGGATGTACATGCTCATTACAAGATAGTCAAAATAGTAGGAAACCAATCATTTCTACACAATGTACAAGTTGAAGATCAAGCCCAGAACGTACATCAAATTAAGGAGTTAAGTAGGATAAGTCTAGAAAATGCTCATACCATACATAAGAGAAAGAAATAAGGATTGAGTTTGCTGATGGTTGTAGGGGCTGTTCGGCATACCACATAAAAGTATTTTATTTCATATACATTATGTAGCTAATGAGCTTAAGATTTTCTCTTTTTCTTTTTGTTCCTTTTTTTTTATACATCACAGTAGGCCCCTTTTTCATATGTGAATGGTTTTCTAGGATGAAAAGCTCGCTCTGAATATGGCCTTTATTGAAGCAAAAGTTTTGAAGGATATCAACAAGTAAAACCAGGGAAAAAGGATCCTTACTCTTTAGAACTTTGTCATTATTAGTATTCTCCTCAGAGGGGGTGTATACATTCAGATGGGCATCTACTCACACATACAAATTTTCCTTTCTCTCTTTCTATATTCTTCAACATACACAATCACATCTCATTTTCTCTCTCTTTCTTCTATTAGAAAGTATCATAGCCTGATAGTAAATGGGTCGGACACATATAATACATCCACTCAATAGGGAGGAATAAGGAATGATCGATGAGCTGGTCATGAGAACCTAGATTTGGGCACAAATGGGCAGCTACAAGATGCACTCGATAGTAGGAATCATTCTTCAAATGATTGTAGCTAGCTCCGTAGAGAATCACCATCAACACAACCATCCTTGGATAGAGGCAAGAGTACTATCGGCATCTTTGGGCTCAAGAAAAATAAAAGTAACATCATAGAATCCTATTTGTGATTGGCCTAGTTTGCTTGCACACAGATGACAAGATGTAGAGCGGAAAATGGTTTCAATTGGTACACTCACATACACTCTGAGACACATAGTGCAACACATAGGTACTTACGTTCTCAATCTCTGATCACACGTTTGTTGAGCAAAAAGCTTCTCTTTCACTCTACTCTATGATATGTTAGTCTATATTCAACTTTATACTTGAAAGCATAACAAGAAAAATGCAAGTTTCACAGGCAAACATGTTCACACATGAGATGTTCTTTATCGTTCTTGTGCACACACATTGATCAACACAGACATCATAGAATCATTGATGCAAATCTTTGTTCACAATTATTTTCATAATAACAACAAGACAAATGCTTCATGTTTAGAGCTCAAGGACGTTTTGCATGAGGAAATGCATGAATATGGTAGGGAATCCTAAACTCCAACAACATTGAGCATAAATAGAGAGTCAAACTCATACTCCAAAACCCAACCATGCCATTGGCTAGTAATGATGCTTACGACCCATCTTGTGACCATAGTCAAGGAAATTATTCCACATATGAGGGCACAATAGTTGAATACAGACAATCTTACGAGCCGTATGCTTATGGTATTGAAGGACCGGATAGCTCTTATGGATATGAGTAGGACTATGTGTCATTAATGTACACAACTCCCAGAGCACCTGTACCCTCCCAACCAATGAATAGACCACCTGCACCTAGAGGACCATGTTACAGATGCAGAGGTGATCATTTTATCAGAGAATGTACATTACCTCACCCACCACCACTACAGCGAATTTGGGAAGGATATTGTAGTGATTGTGGTAAAGAACATCTTTTTAGAGATTGCCCCAAGAACCCCAACAAAGTTAACTCAAATGTGCAGATCAATGTGATAGAAGTGATAGAGTCATCGGAGAGTGATAAGGAGTACACTGTACCACTGAAAGCAATAATGAGAGCTAAAGCGAGAGAGACCTCAGAAAGAATCAGAGAAGATGTCCACGCCGACAAAGAATTGAATATACCCACACCTCAAGTAATTGCAGATTCTGAAGAGTCTGGGAAAATTATTAAAAATAAACGGACCCAAAGATGGAAGAATCGTAGAGAAAGGATGAAAGAAAAGAAACTACAGCAAAAGATGGGGAACGAGAATAATGAACAAGGCCAGGAAGAAAAACAAGAACTTGAAGGAAACAATAAGATAGAAAAGTGTAAAAACCAAGAGGTAAGATCAGTTCTAGCTGACCCGATGCCAGAAGAGTTAGCCATGTGGATTCAGGCATACTAGGCGCGAATAAAAGAAGGACCAACCATTGAGAAACATGAAAAGGAATATCCAAGAGGTGACTTAGAGAAGGAAAGATTGGAGATATGTAAGAAATTAATTGAAGTGGCTCAACAGACCCTAGAAAAACCTGTTCAGCTACTACCAAACTCAAGAATTCCCGAAAAAGAATTCCAAGAGTATGTCACACCTAATGACCCCAAGAAAGGGAAAGAAGATGAGACCTGTGGTGAAAATTACTGCGAGAATAAAAGGGAAGGATCCATTATCCCCGAAGTCGACGGGGAATGGCCTAAAGACTTATGGGCAAGAGTCCATCAAGATAGATGGAAGAGAACGGAACGAATTGAACCTCCCTTTGAGGAGTTAGAAGCAGAAGGTGAATTTGAAGCATCAATACCTGAATTAAACTCAACAGGATTATTGCAACTTGATGAGCGCAAAAAGGATGGAGACAGTGTGAAGGCTTTGTTGAACTACACGAGAGAATACGAACATAACTCTGAATTATATTGCATTCCCTCAGTGAGAAGAAAAGAGCAGAACCCATCGATTCAAACATCAGACATTATACAACATCTTAAAAAAGTAAAAATCCCTTGTGCTCTGACGTTGGAAGAACTCTTGAAGGTAAAAACACAATTGAAGGAGAAGCTAACTAGTCAATTAGAGACAAAGTCACACAAAAATGAGATGCCGGATGAAGTTACCACAGTTAAAATCCTAGTCGATAAGGTTGGAGATTTCAGTGAGGGAGATGAAGGAAACACATGCCTCCCCATCACTTACAAAGGTTACACCACTAAAGCCATCTTAGATTTGGGAGAGGGAGTAGGAATTGCTACCAAAGAAATCTGGGAAAAATGGGGAAAACAAGCTTTAAGACCAACCACGATGAAGATTCAAATGGCAGATGGACACACGGAATGACCCCTAGGATTATTAGAAAAAGTAACTTTTACTACCTGCGGAGTTGAATTCAAGCACACCTTAGCAATTTCTCAATTTGAAAAGGCTAGTAATTATGAGATAATACTTGGAAGGCCTTTCATGAGACAACTTAAGGTAGTGCAAGATTGGGTAAAAGAAGCTGTATACTTGCAGCATGAAGGAACCACGACCAGAATAAATATCCATACATACACGTATCAAGACGTTTCCCCCCTACAATGGAATCTGATTCATAAGGAGGATGACGCTCAATCGATTCACAGTATAGGTTCAAGTAACCAAACATGGATGAATGAAGACAACTCATCTATGGATATGCCAGGGAGCTAAAAGGGAAGAAGAAAGGAAGAGAGGATGGCAGCAAAGGTAAGGAGTTGCTAGATCTGTATAAGATCCAACTTACATGCCCCAAATATTCCTAGATGAAGAATTTGAACCTCATGATTGGATGGAGATTCTAGCTACTCTTGATGTATGCGTAAATGAAGAAGTAATAACCATGAATGAATGCATTGATGATGAAGGATATGATGTAAGTCTATACATGTTCGTTCTTCAAGAAGCCGAAGAAGGAGAAGTAATCGAAAAGGAATGGAAGTAAGATTATGAGAGTATCAAAATGGAACATGAACAAATTGAGACAAAAGGTGAAAATGAAAGAGCAAGTGTCATAACTAATGAGTTGAATCAAGGACTGACACAAGGAGAAGAACTTGAACTAGATAAAGAAAACGAAGAGGGAGAAAACAAGCCTCAAGGTCAATTCGAGGTACCTGCACACTTCAAGAAATATGAGGTAGAAGAGAGGAAGATTGCTATACAAATGCCAAAATGGGGAGCACAACCAGGAATAGCATATGACAATAAAGAACAGAACAAGAAAATAATAGTAGCTCTGGAGGAAGGAGAAGAGAGATGCACTTTCATAGGAAAGGATGTCTCAATGGAGGAAGAACAAGAGTTAATATGACTCATAAGAGAATATAGGGACATCTTTGCTTGGACATATAAGGATTTAAAAGGGGTAGATCCCTCTATTTGTGCCCATAGAATCCCTATGACATCAGAAGCCAAACCTTCCAAACAAAGACCATACACATATAATGATGTTTACTCAGCAAAAATTAAGGAAGAGATAGATAAGTTGTTGGACGCGGGCTTCATTTATGAGATCGAACACACAAAATGGGTGTCACCTTTAGTGGTCGTGCCGAAAAAGAATGGCAAGTTAAGGGTATGCATTAATTTGAAAAAAGTAAATGCCGCCACCATACGAGATAGTTACCCACTACTATCACTGATCATCTTTTGAAAAGGGTTGCAGGAAAGGAAGTCTATAGTTTTATGGACGGCTTTTCAGGGTATAATCAGGTAGCAATTCCTTCTGAGGACCAACATAAGATAGCCTTTGCAACTGAATGGGGAGTGTATGCATTTAGGGTTATGCCTTTTGGTTTAACCAATGCCCCAGCCACTTTTCAAAGGTTGATGTGCCATGTGTTCAAGGAATCCTTAAGGAAGAGCATGGAGGTATATGTGGATGACTTATGCACCTATTCAGCTATACTATCAGAACATATCCCAAAACTAAGAAAGATCTTTGCCAAATGTCGACAATATAGAGTTTGCCTTAATCCAGAAAAGTGTGTATTCATGGTTCAATAAGGGAAGATATTAGGTCACATTGTCTCTAAAAATGGAATTTCCACGGACGAAGAAAAAATCAAAGTGATTCTCGATTTGCCAAGACCAAAGACTGCTAAAGAAGTGCAAGCATTTATGGGACATTGCGGATACTACCGTAGATTTATCCACATATATGCCATAATTGCTAGGCCCCTTTATGCATTATTCTCTCAATTTATTTGGACAGAATAATGTGAAAAGGCTTTCAACAACTTAAAGAGTCGCTTCAGTTCAGCATCAATCCTCATAGTGCCTGATTGGAACAAACCCTTTCATATTCATGTGGATGCTTCCAAGTTTGCCATTGGATGCATCTTAGCACAACAAGCAGATACAGGAAAGTTAGACCATCCTATAGCCTATGCCAGTAGACAATTAAATCAAGCACAGTGTAATTACACCACTACGGAGCGAGAAGGTTTAGGCATGGTGTATGCAGTAAAGAAGTTTTGACACTACCTATTGGCAAACAAATTCAAATTACAAGTCAAGCTAGACTCCAAGATCCATAAAGAATTGCTAAAGTATGGATACCAAAGAAAGTGATTGCCACCCAACCGGAAAGAACGTAGATATGGATTCCCAAATCATATGCATCAATGACGATCATCAAAGGCAAAACATCAACAAACACAAAGGATCAGTACGATAGGAAAACAAAGAATCAAGAAATCGGTAACTACATGAATGTTCAGAAACAGAAATACACAACAAAAACAATTCAATGATTTGAAGAGCTGGCAAAGTGGAAATATGACTTGAGAATTACATCCCGCCCCAGAAACGATGGCGATACAGTCAACCACTAGAAATTAAAATAGATCTGGATACCTAAATGTCGATCAATCTGCATACATCGATGAGATACTTTAATTTGCACACATCGAGCATGCATAATAGGGCCACATTAGAAGGCCATGCATTCGGCACCTAATTCTTCTTCTACGGGATAGTGAAGCACATTTCCCTCTCAGGGAATAGGAGCACACTTATACAATAATCTCAAGGAAAATAACTAATGGTACAATAAAAGCTTCGGCTAGGTACTAACGCTTTTGTTTTCTTTCAGGAAGATATAGAAAAAATATATATGTATGAAGAAAAATCCTAGGTACTACCTTTCTCACACCCACGGGAAAGGGACGACACAAGTCACTCGGAGAGTTGCCAATTTCATGAAGGCTAAGTAAAGGACAAATCATGATACCAGCTTTACACTGATTACTGGTATGTATTGAGTGCATATGGCATCTTCAAATTTTGAGGCTATGCAAGAGGAAGACGTCCTGCTTCTTCCCTTGGAATCGATTTCTAAGGCGAGAGGTCATTGGTTCCTTGAAGACCAGCCTGTGTCGGATCTTCTTTTCATGGCCACCATCAAGATTATGGATAGGGATCACTACTTCCCTATCATGTCGCAAGATTTTCAAACCATAATACAAGGACTACCTCACATCGCAGATGTTTGGACAAGAGCAGGAATTGATGCATTTCTGCGACTTCCAATATATTTACTAGATTTTCACAGATGCACACAAGTTATGAACACACTCAAGTCCGCAGCAGATAAGCCGTCAATCCGGGAGGCTAAAGTGCTCAAAAAAACATGTGCATGGAAAACAATTGGATTTACGCATGAAGTAATCAACAAAGCTTTTGGATGGAGTCAAGATGGTCTCACTAATGTCAAAGATGAATGTCATGATGCAAAAAAGAAAACCTTTCTAGAAATCAACAGGACAGATATAGAAGAATCAGTTCGATTAGTGCATCAACATTTTTGTTTTCCTAGCATGAATAGATATACAACGTTGTCAGAGAGATGCTCTCTCCCTAACTGGATATCTCAATCCTTTATTTTGACATAAGAATTGTCGAATTACTAAATAGTATTATTGAAGACATGATGCAGGATTGGCAGTGGAATTTGGATGGTGCAAATAAAAAGTATGAACAAAGTTGTTTATATGCAAAGTCAAAGCAGTTCGTCTCCTCAAGGGACGAGGAACTCTGGAGGGTACATTCGTCTTGTATTAAAAATGTGCTTGTTGATGATCTTTGCATTGACGAACATTAGCAGGGTCTGTAAGCATACGATTGAAATGCTCTTTCATACATACAATGTCCGAACATGATGATTCTCATGGAGCAAGCAATGAAGCTATAAGTGGATATGAAGATATAGGCGGCAAACAATGATGGATGCTCCGAATGCTTGCAAATGAATTTCTCATTTGTTACTCCTATGTGTTTTGGTTCTTTGGAAGATATCTCGCACAGAAAATACGAAGTCTTCAAGGGAGTCATGCATGCAGACTTTAAGGATGAAAGGCATACTTCACTTTGGGAAACCCCAAACTTGCTCGCATTTTTATCATAGTTGTTGCTTCATGATTGGTGATCGTTAAGTTAACTCAAAAGTTTGCATGGAAAGAGAGCGGGCTAACTGAAAATAGGAGGTGGTATGCACGATGAGTGGAGAGAGGGAGTAGAACAGATTATGATAAATGAATTGATGGTGACTAGTCTGAACAGCTTCGCGCAGGAGGCCGATTTATGCTGAGGAGATTGAACACAATATCTCACAGCGAAAAAACTCCTTCCTACTAAAATGCACTGCTCCGAAGCGTGGCCAAAGTGGTGAAGCGTTGCAAATACGAAATACAGAAGGTTCTTATTATATATACTGTTGTGTTTTGAATTTGAGCATTTTATTCTTATTGAAGTCTGGCGCGCAACACCCACGCTCTTCTGTTTTCTATCATAGTTGATCTAGGCTATTCTGTATCTCTAATAGCTTACACATTTTTGCGCCAAAAAACATTAAGAAGCAGGTATGATGAAAGAATGGGAGGAGTTGTTCTGAGGAAAATGTGCGCAGAAACCAATGACAAGTTTTTTAATCTGGTTTTCATCAACGTGGTAAACAGTACTTTATCATGACGTTCCTCCGACAATTAATGTGTTAAACAGTGCTCTGATTCATGATCCAACGAAAGATATCATAAGTTTTTTTTTTTCTGACACAAATGATGTTATGAAACTTTGACATTTAACTATTGTGATGAATTTTTTTTTATAAAAGATATTATCTGCTTATTTTATAATTATAAAATTGGTGATGTTCTTCTGATAATGTTTCAAGAGTTCTGTGTGAAACAGCTGATCAAATTAATCTGTCCTCCGTCATATCGAACGTTCTCAATGTTTCAATTCGACTATGGAAGTTAAGTTCTTATGCGCCGTTAGCTTTGAATGCAGTTGTGTGCACAGATATCTATGCATTGTACTTTTGACATCTCTAAGTGGTTTAACTCTTTATAATCGCTTTCCATTCTAAACATTGAATTTGGTATAAGAATAAGAATGTTGTAAAGCACGGATAGAGTGCAAAATATCAATCTGAAAGATTTATCTTAATCGGACTTGTACGGACGAATTTGTCCAACTCAGGAACCAGGCTTTGCGTGTGAACCCTGTTTCAAAGATATGATTGATACCATTCAGTTGATTTTTTTCCTAAACAAAACAACAAGAATGTAATTATATATATAACGCGCTGAGTGACAAATGACACAGATCGATGATAACAATTAATATAATTTGATGTAAATGCAGTTTTCTGTTGTTTTTTTTGCTTCGTTCTGAGGAATGTGCTGGAGATTTTTTAAAGCACGCAAAACGTTTCATGCTTTAAACTGTTTATGTACTAACTCGGTAGCTTCTTGTTTTGAATTGAAAAATTCATTACGTTAATACGTAGGTAAAAAGGTCTTTTAATACGTAGGTAAAAAGGTCTTTGCTGATCAGAACAACTGTTTCGACGCATGAATAAGCATTTAAACTTTTGCAATTGATTTAATCCAACCATAATCTCATGTGAATTCGGATCATAGGGAGTTTTATTTTGGTTTCGCAAGCTTTACTCATTATAAAGATAATACTCTAAGAGTTCTTGGGATGGTAAATGCACAGTTGAACTATGAAGTTTACTTGTATTTACTTGTATGTTAATGCCATGATGTAAGGTACGAAACTATGGAACTATGAAAAATTAATTTAAATAAATAGAGTTTCATGCTTGTTTTCTATTGCTAAACATTAACTTCATTATTAAACTAAGATACTTTTTGCTTTTATAAGCTAATGAATGAGAGTTTTAAATGATCTAAACGTTGACCTGTTCACCTTCCAAACATAAATATCTCTGAATATTTTTGAAACTCCACTCTACCTCCTGAACTTGCATGACCACACTTTTATGATAATATTCAATTGAAAGTAGAACAATTCTGACGTGAATGAAACTATCTATGTGAGTCAAATATTATGGAAGGGTAACTAAATCCTTAACTAAATCCTTCTCTTGAGTTTGCGTTGCTCTTTAAATCTTCTTCCTACTTGAGCTCGCTCCAAGCACTTGGCGTGCACCGTAATTCCAGCGGTTGGCCTGATCCACCGGCCATCGCTTTCGCGCCCATAGCGCCTCAGAAAATTGTAGTTCAATTGCTCTCCCATGCGATGAGACGAATTGGAAATCAAGTCAATTTTACTCCATATATTCAAGATCGCCTATTCGAAGCTAAGAAGAAATGGAGTCAGAAGAAGTTTTTGAATGGAAGCTCAGCATTGACTTTGCTAATCTATGAGGCTCTCGAGATGAAAGAATATCTACATTTGATGCCAAACTCCACAGAAATGGCAAAATATGTGAAGTCCGCTACCATTCCAAAGAAAAAGAAAACAGTTATCTCCACAGAAGAAGTGGGAACAAGTTCCAAGAAACCAATGAGAGGGGCTAAGCGCGCTAGAGATGAAGCGGCGCAAGAAACACCACAATCCAAGCAAGCACATACACTACCAAGGATCCCTCTGACAGAGCTGCCCATCACAAAAAGAGATCTCTCGGCGGCACTAGAAGAAACACATACGTACATGCAAGGTCAAGTGAACCTCAATGTCCAAGGACATCAATATAGATAGGCAAGACGAGGGCCGCAACAAAAGGACAAGGAACATGCTCCAAAACTAGCTGCCAGATATAAAGAATTGGGACTGGAGGATTCAAGTTCTAATGAGGAATCTAGTCCTGAGAAGGACACCTTGGACACCGACATAAGAACAGAAACAAACAATGAAGAATGGATGGAGATAAAGCAGGTTGAAGTCACCCTGGACAATCAACAATCACCTATACAAAACCAGGAAGCATCAACTGAACAAACACACCTCATTCAATTGAATGAAAAGTCACAAATCAGCATAAAGAAAACTTCAATTACAATAAAGATGCGGTGCCACCAATAAAGGAAGAAAGACAGACAAGCGCAAAAAAAGATGGGCTTTTACAACAAAATATGGAATAAATTGTTATTGAAATCCCTGATGATACGCTGTGGTCACGATTTGAAGCCATTGCTTTCGGCATAAGATTTTTTGAAGAGGCTGAACCGCACCATTCGGGATGCTTCGCGATGTTATTTCTGGGAAAACCAAAGTCGAAAGGGATTTTTAGGTGCACTTTCCTATTGTGCCAACAAGAGGTCGTGCTATAGAGCAAGTCAAAGGATATTCATATTCATTAAAAGCATTGCTTGGAGGTCAACCTCATAACCTTTTGATATCGACATCTTCAAACATGATATCTGCTGATGAAGGATCCAGCACATCTTCTGCTGAATTGAAACAAATACTTACTTTCTGGTGCCACAATTGCAACATTGCTTATGTTGGGAGGATTGCATGCAAGGCGCCTTTATGATGACAAAAAGAGTGAGCAAGCAAGGCAACAAGCCGTTCTTATATTTTTAGGAGTTATGCTCGAGCATTTCATGCAAATCTGGAAGAAGTTGCTGAAAAACTTGATGATTATGCATCTTTAAAAAGCTTTTTCACTCGGAAGTTAAAAGAGGGCGGCAGACCTATTGATTCAACTTCTTGTGTGATTAGCCCTGTTGATGGGGTGATCTTGCGATGTGGAGGAGGAAGCACTTCGAGATACGTACTGAGGAGGACGAAGACGTAGGGCCCAGTATGCCTGCTTTGATCCTTATGGAAGGGACGAACAGCAGTACATGAACTCGCTGTTTGAGTGGCCAGAGGGCTGCAAGAGGCAGGCCATCAAGGTGTTGCATGATCTCAGGAGAAAGCAAAATCTGAGAAGAAGTCTAAAAAAGGGGGATTCAAAAAAGCAAGCAAGAGTAAGAGGCCCTGAACGAGCTTCTTGAGTCTGATGACAAATTTGGTTTTATTGTAATGGACGGAAATGGTGCTCTCTTTGGGACGTTGAGTGGAAATACACGTGAAGTTCTGCACAAGTTCACTGTTGATTTGCCCAAAAAGCATGGAAGAGGAGGGCAATCTGTTCTTCGGTTTGCTCGTCTGAGGATGGAGAAGCGTCACAACTATGTGAGAAAGACTGCAGAGCTGGCAACACAGTTCTTTGTAAATCCTTCTACCAGCCAACCGAATGTATCAGGTCTCATCCTAGCAGGATCTGCAAATTTCAAACAGAATTGAGCCAATCCGACATGTTTGATCCTCGTTTGCAAGTGAAAGTGTTGAAAGTTGTCGATGTTTCATATGGTGGGGAGAATGGTTTTAATCAAGCTATTGAACTGTATGCCGGGTTTGTGTCAGCAAGTGAAGGTTGACAAACTGCATGAATGAAGGACATCTATACCGAGGGTATCTGATGCTGTTGGGTACGGTGGAAGCTGATGCATGCCTTTGATTGTAAGAGTTTGTTTATTGGACATGAAAGGCACCCTTTGTTCTACCTTTATTATCTATTAGCAGTAAGTTCCTTTTTGTTGAATCAGACTTATTACGCAGGTAACTGGTTAGGCCTGTTATGTTTTCAGTATTATGTACTTTTGACTTCTTCTAATGAAAACATTTCGATGATCTCTGTTCCATGTAGTACTGAAATAAAATTCCGATTATCTCTCTGAGCTACTTTCGGAAGTTAAGCTTTAGATGGTTTGATTTCATTTGTGTAGTTATTGCACGGTTCTATTAGTTTCAGCTCTACTAAGTCATTAGTGATTGGACTCAATGCAATTAATTGGCTGATAACTTAGAAGACTATTTTACACTCTGATCAAGTTGTTAGTGCTCCTAATACAACTCTGCTTCCTGGAACTGAATCCTGTAAGATGGCTGGAGTAAGTGGGACCCTTAAAGTATGTAAATCGGCACGAAACAAAAATGTGTAAATGGGACAGCCAAGACGAACGGGCAAAGTGGTGGATGGATAGCAATTGATAATAAATCATATAAAAGGCAACGGCCTCAGTTTACCCGAACTGTCCTCTTTTATCATTACTAATGGAAGGACATGTGTAGGTTCGCTGTTGCATTTTGGTATTGTATGACGAATTTGCTGTGAACACATATTAACATACCTTTTGTCATTGTAAGGGACATATGCTTTATGGTTTGTAGGCGTTTTCGTAATTTAAAAGGTGAGTTTGACCGTCAAACAAAAATTGAGTTTGAAATAATAAAATCATATTAGGTCATCCATAGCTATTGTAAATTTATGCAACTTTAAACCTTAGTTCTTCAAAAGATTCTAGCCACACTAAAAATACTTTGGATTTTATCCCATCTTGAGTGATCCCATGTACCCCAAGCAAAGCTGTTTCCATTCCCTCCACCCTCCTTTCCATGAACCCCGACGACAACGCCCCAGGAAAAGACAGGAATTAAGGAGGCTGAGCCAAAGATACAACTTCATTTCGAAAGCCCCATGACACAACATTGCATGTGGCACAAGGAAAAGATGTTACCAGAGGTGAAGAACCTAGCATCCCGACAACATGGTTAAATGTGGATGTTACTCAACTAAAACCAATAATCAAACAAATGATACAAACGGCCATGGATACGCAGCAACAAATGATGGAAACAGGTGAAGATTATGACAAGGACATGCGAGAAAAGAATCAATTTCAAGTGATGAGTGAAAAATTGTCTACACAACTGATCCAAGTTCAACAAGTGGTTTCAGCTAAAGAGACGGAAATAATAGAAGTCAAAGAACAATGCACTACACTAATAGAGTAGAATCAAAAACTCCAGGAGCAACTGATGGAACTACAAAGACAACATGAAGCAAGTGAAGCGCACAAAGAGAGAATGAAGGCTAGAAGCAATCTGTTAGAAATGCAACTCAAAGTATATATGGAGGAAAATGATAATTTACACAACAGGAATAAAGAACTGATGAAGGCATTGCTATACGACCAACCAATAGACAAACAAGAGGCAACCGCAACTGACCAGAAGGAATTGAACGATCAAATTGCAAAATATGCAAATTTGCTGAAACAAGAGCAAACCCTCAAAGAAGAATGGGAACACATATATATCCATGAAACAAATGAGCTCAAGAAACAAATGAAAGCTTTTGAAGCAAAACTCCTGGTGATCACGGTAGTATATAAAGAGGATCACGCAAAAGGATCCTGATGAGCAGTTGCACTTCAAAGAAACCACATTCAATTACACTCAAGAAGAATTTGAAGCTGCACAACCTTTATGGAGAAGGAAATTTTTGGAGAAAAATTCTACTTTGTGGGTGCACTGGCAAGCAACACCATATTTACTATAGGTAAATTCTTCCTTTTGTCCAACCCCATATCGCCGTGAAGCACACAAAGTTTTGGATATGCAAAAGAGTGGTGTGCTCAATAAACAATGGTTAAATTATCCTGTGCTTCCAAGTCCACCTCACAATTACTTGCCAACTGAGAATTACATTGAATTTTGGATACATCGGTATGCAACAGTACCCGATCTAACTATTAAGATGACTAATAAAATCCTCAGCATGATACTTACAGTTTTGATAGTGTTCAAACACGCAACATACATTTTTGAACTTCATTGGCATTAACCAGGGCACAAATATCCTTATTTTTGATCTATCTGTTATGCCCAGCCGCCCAACAATCATGGCATATTATTCAAGGCTCATGTTCTTGCCAAGTCCATACATGCAAACTTTCGAGGAAGCATTTTTATCAGAATTTTTGAAATTGACTCCGAGATTTTCTTAAAAATGTCAATGAACTTGAATGCTAGAATGGTGGCATATGAATTGAGCTTCTTCGCAGACCATAGACAGCCACCACATGACGGTGTGAAAGCTGAACAATGGAAGCAACTCATGATACGTGAAGTTAATCTACTTAATGAGACCGAGCAAAAGGTTTACAGAACGTACTCTCGCTGAATTCCAAAGCCTGTCAGGGACGACAGAGTTCAGGAGGAGGGTAGTGTTCAAGGAGAGTCCAACAAAAAGAAAAGAAGAAGAGCACAGAGCCTCGCAGGGGCATACAACAGGGGAAGGGACATAAGCAGCAAGGACGGATCAAGGCCAACAAATATCCATGAAGAAGTGCAAGAAGATATTCGGAAGATCCTGAGCCTCAAGAAGGTGCTTCAACCTCTTGATCTTTGAAAGGTCCAGATCGAAGGCTGAAGATCCACACGTTTATACCTTCCACTGGTTGCGTGCGTGGAAGCCCGACTTAACACAACAACCCAGATTTAAAGAGGTTATTGGTGAGCTAGACTACAAATCTCAGGTAGTCCAGCTCCACGGGTTGCGAGCGGTGGAAAGAAGTAAACGAGCTGCAGACAAGAAGCAAAGCCTCTCAAGGGACGATAGAGAAAAAGAGGGGGAGAGTGTTGTAGAGCTAAGAAGAGCAAAGAGGCAGAGAAAAAGAAGGGCCCCAAAATTTTTCCGATTTGGACACTTTATTCTTGTATTATAGCCATTTTGTAACATATTTTCTGATGTAAATGCACTAGAGGAGTCCTCTAGATGCATACCCACAGAGATTTGTATCTTATCTTTGTAAATTAGTAGGAAATTACCCTTCTAGTTAATAAAGTGCCGGTCTCTTGTGTGAAAGGACCATTTTTAGCGCACATGTATATAAGTCAATTTGTGACTCTTTGTAGGGACTTTTTGCCATTGTGAGAATCAAGAGCACAAAATTTTGAATTTGTGTCTTCTCCTCTCTGCAACTTCTTCTGTGTGAGCTTGCATGCATGTATGATGTTTGGAAAGAGTGCTTGGAAGTGATATCTATCCATGAAAGTGCTTGTTCGTTGTAGGTAAGGTGTGTGTGACGTGTAGGAAGTGCTGAAGTGTAGGAAGATCAATCCCCCGACTCAGTATTTTGCTCATAATTTGAAGCAAGAGCATCAAAATCAAGTCATCATTGGATGCATCTTCTTGAGAGCTTCGAAATGAATCCGCTATTCGCTATATTCGGAGTTCGGAGGTGAGAGAAAATCTCAATTTACTGTTCACTACTATTCCAAGTGTTGCGACACCATAGCTGACCATTAAAACTTGAATGTGATGGATTCATACTTATTTGTACTTTTGTAAAACCTCATTTGCATTGACCATTAGTTGAATGCATGTCTTCATACACTCAGCTAGGTCTTGATACTTCTTGGATTGACAATTAAAGTGTGAGTCCCCACTATATGCACTTGAGGGGGATTGAGGTATAGTCTCTTTCTCCACAAGTCCCCGAGTTGGTACGCAAAGATGCAATCCATCTCGTGGTTGTTTCTCTTTGTACATTGTGCTCCCACACAATGTTTCCATTAAGCTTTTGTTCCTCTGCTCTTACATTCCTGCAATGTTACAACTTCGTTTTATGTGTTAGCTATCTCCCTTTGATACTTATCCCATGATCAAAGAAGTAATTTTCTAAGTTTCGATAGCTTTTTTCTTCTTCCACTCAAATGCATGCTCATCTTTTCTTTATCTTTCTCATCTCGACCTTCATCTCTCCATTCAAAATAGCGTTTCTTTTTCCCCATATTAACTGGAAAGGAATTAACCTCCTTTGAAGCAAATATTTCAATATGATTAGATGAAAATCACCCAAAATTGAGCATTCATGTACATCCATAATAACATGTGATACTCTAGTATCTTTAGGGATGAAAGAATGCTCCATTTTCTCAAAAATAAAGGCATCACATACATGTTTACAAGGTGCCTCAAGTTTGGGTAGAGAGGATACCATTTCAGATTTCTATAGGCATAGGAAACTAGCATAATTTTGATGACCAAAGTGTGGATACCAAAGCTTTGCATATAAGATAGCATGAGAATCTTCTACAACACATGCTAAATCATTCACAAATTTTGCATAGTCTATGAGATTATATAGCCCACAACATAAAACACAAGAAGGAATGATAACATCCCCATTTAACATATCATAAACTGTACATCTGCCATCAATAAATTTGACAACCAAGATGATGTTGGCTAATGCTGAAACTAACAATACGTTTTTCTTGATCCTTGGCACAAACATTAGTGAGAATGATCTTACCAACTCCCATTACATGATATGAGGATTTGTTAGCACATGTGGTAGTATTCCCTATAAATGATGCAGATTTACATGATGCACTTGTTGATGAGAGGGTTGAATAGAGGAGGCAAAAACTATGACCAAATGACAGGTGCAAAATTTGTGAGATAGCAAATTAGATGTAGCTCTATCATATCATATTTGTTCATGCTCTCATAGTGCTTGTTTTGCATTAGATTGCTATGCAATGGTTGCCTCTAGTCTGTGATGAGAATGAACCTGTTTCTTTTGATGAAGCAAAAAAATTAGAAAATTGGATGGCTATTATGCAATCAGAACATGATATTATTATGAAGAATCGTACTTGGTCTTTATGTAATTTGCCTCTGGGAAAAAAGACCATTGACACTAAATGGGTTTACAAGCTGAAGCGTAAGCTTGATGGAACAATTGATAGGTATAAGGCTAGGCTTGTTGCAAAAGGTTACACTCAAGAGAGAGGCACTGATTTTGATGAGACCCTTGCTCCAACATGCTGAATGACCATCATACATAGAATTTGTGCACTTGCAATTCATAATGGTTGGAATGTACATCAATTGGACATTAAAACCACATTTTTGGATGGTGACCTACGTGAAGAAGTGTATGTATTTCAGCCCCATGGTTTTGTGCAGAAAGGGCATGAAAATAAAGTGTGCATGTTGAAAAAGGCATTATATGATTTGATGCAAGAACCACGTGGTCGGCATGAAAAGATACATGACTACTTGATTGCACATGGTTTTGATAACAATCCAACTGAGAGCACCTCATATGTTAACCATGCAAATGATGTGCTTCTGATCATTGTTGTCTATGTTGATGACATGCTGCTCACTAGCCCCAATGAGAAACTTATTGTTAATTTTAAGGCTGATTTGTATGCCTCTTTTGAGATGTCAGATTTGGGGCATTTGCATCATTATTTGGGCATTCAGTTTATACAAGTTGATGGTGGAATAGCCCTATGTCAAAGAAAATATATTGACACATTGTTGAAGCATTTTGGCCTTGAATATTGAAAATCTATTGCCAGTCCTACGGAAATAGGTTTATGTTTGAGTCTTCATGATGTTGGAGATGCATTTGTCAATATGTTGGAATGTACATTAGTTGGACACTAAAAAACCAGTTCTTAATGGTAACTTGCATGAAGAAGTGTATGTTTTTCAGCCCTGTGGCTTTGTGCAGAAAGGGCATGAAAACAAGGTGTGTAGGTTGAAGAAGGCATTATATGGTTTAAAGCAAGCACCACGTGCTTGGTATGAAAAGATACATGCCTATCTGATTGCACATGGTTTTGGGAACAGTCCAACTAAAATGACCTTATATGTTAAATATGTAAATGATATGCTTCTGATCATTATTATCTATGTTGATGACATGTTGCTCACTAGTCCTCATGAGAAGCATATTGTTGATATTTAGGCTGATTTGCATGCCTCATTTGAGATGTCAGATTCGGGGCATTTGCAACATTATTTGGGCATTCAATTCATGCAAGTTGATGACAGGATAGCTTTGTGTCAAACAAAATATATTGACATTTTGGCCTTGAAGACTGCAAACCTATTGCCACTCCTATGGAGACAGGTTTACAATTGCGTCTTCATGATGCTGGAGATGCATTTGATGTTGTTGTCTATCAACAAGGTGTTGGGTCTTGATTTACTTATGCCTTACTCGACCATATATTTAGTTTGCTATCTCACAGGTCAGCACGTTTATGCATTGCCCAGGTGTCAAGCAATGGTAGGTGGTTGAGTGCATCTTTCGCTACTTGAGTGCTACCCGGCTACTTGGATTATTTTATCCCAAGGGGGATCACTACTGCTAGATTTATATGCATTTTTTGACTCTAATTGGGCTAGTTGCTATGAAACTCATGTGTCCACTAGTGGCTTTTGGTTCATGCTTGCTAGCTCATGTATATCTTGGTTGAACAAGAAGCAGCCTAATGTGGCTACTTCTAGTTGTGAGGCTGAGTATAGGATAGCTTTCACAACAACTATTGAGTGTGCGTGGCTCAGATGCCTTTTAACTGATTTGGGTGTTGGTCAGTCTTCTGCCACCACCATCTTCACTCATAGTCAGAGTGCATTGGTAGTTGTGAGGAACCCTGTGTTCCATGATCACACTAAGCACATTGAGGTGCATTATCATTATGTCACGGAGAGGTTCTCTGCTTGCTAGAGAGATCATCTTGTCATATATGCCCATAGAGGAGAACATTGTAGACCTTTTCCCAAAGGCTCTGCCAAGGGAGAAGTTTGAAGCTTTTCGAAAAGCTTTGGGCTTACTTCCTTTTGTGGATTGATTCCACATAGCTTGGCACTTCCTTATACATGAGTGCCAAATCCTTGTTCATTGCATCACTCCCAAGGGGGATTTGTTGATATATTTAGGTAGTGATGTGTGTGAACACACTAGGACCACCGGGGCACTTTTTTCCCTCTTTAGGAGGTTTTTTTTCTCCCAACCTGTATATACGCCTATTGCCCTAACGAGTTACTTAGATTTAAACATTCTAGTGGTAATACATTCAGTATTGTGTGTTGTGCTCCAAGCTTCTTCTTTGTCTATTTTGCAAACCTCCAAAGGGTGAATAAATTATGGAATAAAGGTTTCCATATGTGGAAGCAACTCTAGAATCAAGATAGAAGACAATGGATCAGATTTGAGGACATTAACCCAAATTGGAGAGTGGATTATGAATACTCGACTATTAAGAAATAGAATTAATGCTTGGAAAAACTCAAAGTTTAGCCTCCTTCTCATCCAAGGTCCCCTTAGGGTATAAAATTAGATGGTCACTATGGCCATTCACTTGTACAATTTTTCTCAATTAATTCAAGCAAGGGAAACTAGACCTCAACCAAACTTCACCTTAAAAAATAAAATACATATGTATATCTTGGTTTTTTGTATATCTTTAGAAACGTACAATTATTAGATCGATCAAACTCAATCATCCCTTTCTTCTCCTCCTCTTCTTTTCGATTTCAATATGCATTTTCCATGTATGTATATAAAATTGTACATCCTTATCCTAATTTATTTTATATTTTAAGGAATGATCCATAAAGAATTTTGTAAATTTAGAATCTTTATGATAATTAGTTTATTATGATAATTTGTAGGTTAATAATCATTCATGATCAATTATATTGGTATCTAAGTTCTATGGTTTATGATTTTGTAATACTTATTGTTTTAGTTTCACAAGAAAATTTGAAGTGGATCCTTGAGATCTCTAAGAATACATTGAATTAATTTTTCTATAACCACTTATTGTATTGAAATATATTTATATTCTTATTATCTTTTGAAAGAAATTTCATTCTATGTCACCACTAATTTTATAACTTAATAATGAGAATTTTGGGTTCCTTGATTTTTTAGCTACTTTATTTTCTCTATTGTTTGCACACACACACACACACACACACACACACACACATACACACACATGGTGGGGGTCTTCCACATGATCGATAGCCCCACCATGTGAGTGAACCCTGAGATTGGCTTGGAACATACATACATGTATACATACATACATACATACATACATACATACATACATACATACATACATAAATATATACATACACACATACATACATACACATATACATAAATATATCGATGGAAATCATTACTTTAGTTACTAAAAGAACACATGCTCTTTCCACATGATGCACCATTAACACATACTTATACTTACATACGTATGTACATGCTTGCATACCTGTTTTTTTAAAAATTATATTTACACATATAGATGCTTTTATGCATGAAGATTGGTGTTTTAATTGTCACCCATTCTACTGCTTTGGTGCTTATTAATTTAGTATTATGGTTGGTTTTGAAGGTACATTC
This sequence comes from Ceratopteris richardii, assembly GCA_020310875.1. Taxonomy (NCBI): domain Eukaryota; kingdom Viridiplantae; phylum Streptophyta; class Polypodiopsida; order Polypodiales; family Pteridaceae; genus Ceratopteris; species Ceratopteris richardii. The sequence goes on from CM035422.1 coordinate 148,936,746, forward strand.
AGACAATGCTTTCTACCAAACACGTGCTAAAGAGTCAAATGTGGTTCATCTATCAGTACCATTGTATAGATTGTTGACATTAAGGATGTGTACAATCATGCTCAAACTACAAAATAGTTTCTTTAATCTTGATTGTTTTCTATTATCTTTCTATATTATTTATTTATTTAGTTCATTTTGACCTACTATGGTATCCATAAATTTTGATGAGGTATTAGTTTTCTTTGTAAGTAAAAGACTGTTGGCTATATGGAAACCTTAGTAATCAAAGGTCTTAGGAATCCCTTCCTCTATATTTATGAGGGCCCTTTTATATGTTGCTATGTTTTTGCTATTGTTTTGTTATAGTTACTAACAATTTATGTTTTATCTTGAGAAAGTCCATGCAATCACTATGAAGAATAAAATTTTTTACACTTTGAAAAACACTTTGATACACTTTTACTATCTGATTTCTCCTTAATACTTTTGTTGTATTTATTTAATTGAAATACATATAATGGATATTTTACTTATAAGTTTATGAATAAGAAACATGATGAGTCTCTTTTTCATAGTTGGAGGATGATTCACATGGTGGACCATCTTCCAATATGTGACCCATTCCCGAGTTTGGGGGTGAGATATATATACATACATATATACTTAGGGTAATCATCACTTTAATTACTCAAGGAAGACACACTTCTTCCACACTGCTCACCCTTACTCATACCTATACTTACGTACATACATACATGCTTACATACTCGTCCTTGTTTAAAATATATTTTTATATACACATGTTTTTACGCATGAAGGTTAGTATTTGGTTTTCAAGGATTATGTGTAAATCATTGTGTATGAAGGTTAAGTCTTGGGTCATGAAATTAGAAAACAATTTTCACCCATAAATATAAATGGATCTTTAAATCATATAACCTTGTTATTTATCTTGATTCTTATAAAGGCCTATTCAGGAAAAATGGGAATTACACAGGATTTTGAGACAATTCTTTGTGTCCCAGTGTTTTACTTTTTGACTCATTCACATACTAGAACATGTTATTTTCTCTTGATTGGAGTATATTAAATTGATAATTTATTATTAAGCATAATTTTATAGTAAATGGGGTATCAAGGTTGGTCTCAAACTTAAGAAGTTAACATAGTAAGTAATACAAATGGGACTTGAATAATTCCCAAATTTCTTGAATAGGCCTTTATAGAGTTTGTTGGAACATCAAGCTTACACTATGATTGAGGTGGATTTGATCTACATCAAAGCCTATTGCGTCGAAAGAATATCCGTTGGAGAGTTCTTTTTCTTATGCTAACTTATTGTATTAAAAAAAAAAGATTTTTCATGGAACTTTTACCATTGTAAAAGCCTTGAGTTTTACACATGTAAAATTAGAAAGATGGAGCCTAAATCCCACAAATTTGTGGTGGTTGAGTTGCATTCAATCAAGCAATCGATACCTAAAAGTAGATCAAACTAGATCTTCACTTTTCCTAGATTGTAGGAAAGTGAATTGATTCCCTCCAACAACCATTCCCACCTTCATTTGAATAAAAAGTCCACTTGTAGAAGTCATAGAGCACTTCTTGAGTCTATATAAAGACTTGAGATCACTTTTACAATACATGGAAGCAATATACATACACTTGTGACCATCATTGTCTTGCTCCTTCAATTTTTTTCATCATCTTCTTCGCCAACAATAATCTTGCAGAAGCTTTCTCTACAGAGCTCCAAATTGAGTGAAACATGGCTCATTGCAAAGGTATTAATTTCTAATTTATTCCTATAAATTTTCATAACATTTAATTCAGTATATGAGGAGGAATCATAGTGTTTTTGTCTTAGGGTCAATCTCTACGTATTCCTGAAAATAAAAAGTACCACCGGTGAATGTCTGATTCATTCCTATAGCATATTTTTCTTATTCTTTATACTTTTGTGCATTATATACACTCAACCCTATGTGTATCACTCCCATAAAAGGATTTTTTTTAAATTGTAATCATGCTGGTCGCTATGGGAATTTTAAGCTCATTGTATCTTCCATAGATAATAAGTTTTTTGAGCTAGTCGACACGCAAACCTATCTGTTTTGTATCGAATCTTTCTCCTTGATGCTCCAAAGTACATAGTGCATTTCTTTGCACTCATGAAGGTTCATCTTCAAACATGCCTTTGTCCTTCAATATATGTTAATTAATGCTTATATGTCTTGTAATAATATATTCTTATTTCTCTTGCATGATTTCAAAGGTTTACAATGTTTTAAAGTATTTTTCATATTTCTCTTAATTTGTTTGATAATATGATCAAGAAATTATTTCTCTGTTTATTTAAAGTTTTTATCATAGATTGTGTTTTCATGAGTTTCTTGTTTGCTCTTTTCTTGTTCATTTTTACTATTTCCTTGATTGTTTATATCAAGGTTCAATTGAGTTTGTAATTTTGGAACTTTCACTTGATCAAATAATTGATCATTAGCTAAAATTTTTGGATCAATTGAAACATAGAAATCTCCATGCTTCTTTGATTCACTTGAATTTCCTTATTAGATTCATTTTTATTTGCTTCCATTTGTTCTTTCAAGATTTTTCAATGTTTTGATTTTCCACTTTTATTCTTCCACTTTTGATTTCTTCAACAAGTTTCTCTTGAGTTTCAATTGTTATAATATTAGATATCTTGTTTTTATTTTTTTTTTGGTTTCCAATGTTTTCTAGTTATTTTATGTGATTTTGATTTAGTATTTGTTTGTTCAAAGTACTCCTTTATCCAACCTCTTCCTACATAAAATGTAAAGGTGAATTATCTTGATAAGTATTATTTTTTCTCATTTTGTAGTTATTAGTTTATGTCTACAAGCATCTTCATATGACTAACAATCTTAAGACATATGATCAAATTGATCACACAAGAAACATCTTATAGGTCTTTTCTGAAACCTATTTGACTTTCTAAGTGTAACTCCAAGGGTGGACCTTCTATGGTCAAATGGATGTTTTTGATCGGAAGTATATGGACATACCTTGGACTTGTACCTCATGTTCATAAGTACATTTCAATGATTGTAGCTCTATTATTTGGTTGTTCAAGAGTTCAAACCTATTTTTCAAGCATGAAACTTCATGATCCATTCTCTCTTTCAAGTTTTAAAGATTCATGCCCATATAATTTTTTTAAAACTAAAGGAAGTACGACCTTAGCCTACTCTCCCATACTTGTATTAATTAAAGGAAAAGAAAAGTACAAGTGAAGGGGACTAGTGCCCATGGGACCCCCCAAATCCTATAGAGCAAGCGTAGATTTTTTAGATTTTAGATCGCTTTACAAAGAAGGTTAATCACCCTCATGCAAGGCCCACTTGGGTTTGAGAATTGCATTTATGGTTTGACTTAAGCAAAGAAGGTTAATTACCCTCTCATCACCCTCATGCCCATATTTGTTTTAGTTTCATACATTTGCATTTATGGTTTGAGTTAAGTAAAAGATTATTCCAAAATCGTCTTGTATATATTGATTGGCTCTAATCTTCATTTCTTTAAACCACTCTTCATATTTTCTTAACTTCTCTGCAATCAATTCATTCACACACAATTCTTTGTCTTGTGTGATATGTTTATTGAAACTCTTTTAGCTATGGTGATCTAGAAAAATTCTTTGAATAACCTAGCCTTGAACTCATTCCAATCCATGTTTTTATGATCTTGAATATGCTTACAAAATTCCTTTGTCTTGTAGGAAAGAATTGAAGTCTTTTGACAAATACTCTGATCCGCGAGCAACGGTCATAAAAATCTCCACCATACCTTGATCTTTAATGTGATTGAGACCTGTGTAACTGATATGGCCAAATCTAACATGCAATAATTGCATGTTCTCCTTAGGTATACAAGACTTAGCAACATTAACATGACTAATTTTGGACAAAACAAAAATTCCACTTCTATTTTTACCTTGTAAAAGGCATTGCTCCTCTTTTGGAGTAAATATATAGCATGAATATTTATTAAAATTGCATTTGTAACCATTTGATACCAAAACAAAAATGGATAGCATTTTGTCTTCAATTTCGGTACATGTAGAACATTAGAAATAGTAAAATTTCCTCCTATTATTGATTTTAGATTAAGTTCTCCAACACCGATAACATCTAGATCATGAACATCTACCATGGTCACTCTTCTTCCTATAAATTTAGTAAGGGAAGAGAATACCTTCTTGTAACCTATCATATGCTTAAAATTCAAGGATTTTCTGAGACTTCATTTAATGCTGCTTGATCAAAAGTCATTTCTTCATCAATGACACATGCATATGATGATTCTTCATTTGAAGACTTAGGTTTTTAACCATCTTCAACATTATTACCTAGTGATCTTTTCTCATTAAAAATCCTCTTTTTGAATTCTACTATAAAGTGACATGGTTCTTGCAATAATGGCAAATGGCTTTCTTTGAGGTGGATGTCATGGAAGTAGACTTCTCTTTAGGACCGGTAGAAGTACTTTAACGAGATGTGGTAGAAGAAGTTCTTGAAGACTTAATTTCATGCTTGTTTGTTGATCCTTCTTCTCCTTATTTGTTCTCTCCTCCTCCTTCTTCCCTTTGGATGATGACACCATGGCTTCATCATTCACTTCCATACTCTTCTACTAGTCTTCATCTTGGAGTAATAGGAGCTGCAACTCTTCAAATGGTATTTCTCTATCTCTTATGGAGAGAGAAAGAGAAGAAACAAATGAATGATAGGTAGATGGAAGTGAATTTATAAGGATACTTATTATCTCATCATCATGTATTCTGACTCAAATATTAAGTAATGGATCAAGTAAGTCTTTGAGCTTCAAAATATGTGACTAAATTGACTCACAAACTTTCATCCTTGTGTTGGCCAACTGTCTCCTTAGATGAGCTTTCCTAACAAGGTTTCTGCTTTGATGGAGATTTTGTACTTGCAACCAAGCTTGAACAGAGGTTCTACATGACTTGATCTATGTAATGTATTCCTCTTGACTCCCATAGTAGTAAATGAGAGTGCTTGTGCATCTCTTGAATTCCATATGGATTACTCTTCTGTAGGTTGAATATGCATCTATCTTCCTCTATCTATAGTTGAAGATGTTAGATATGCTCAATACTCCACCCTCAAGTGACCAGAAATGATCCATGGTGCTCTAAGTTGTAAGGCTCCCATTATGAGGAGAAGCGAGAGACCAGACATTTTTGGAACCCTAACTTGTAAGTTAGATGAGGTCTATGTGTTACTCTTGATGATTATAGATGATCTTTGTGAGCCTAGGCATTAGGTAGGGCATAAACGTTTGGGCCATTTGGTTGCCATTCAAGGAAAAAGTAAAAGCCGGATGGTGCTGCATGGTTTCCCCATAGAACCTTAATGGGGGGAGTGCAAAGGGGGGCATGCCCCCTTCTGGGAAGTCCAGGGGGCCTATCCCCTCAGCTAGTAGGGTTAAGACAATAGGACTTCTAGTCATGGAGATGTTGTCATATTGTATATTTTATCAACTATTTTGTATCTCTTGACCACATTTATCTATACCAACTCCCCCTGTAAAAGCTATATAAGCATGGGCTTTACATAGCATTGCACAATAGTAAGCCCTTCATCTAGAGTCTGTCTAGATCAACATCTAAGCTCCTCATTGGGAGCACACAGGTGGACAACAACATCATTGTAACTACATTACGCTTGGCAATATGAGAACTTGAGTTCTCTATCTCTCAATCTAAATCTATCTTTTTTTGCATTTTTCTCTCAACTATGTACTAGTCTATTCCATTGTGCTATTATTTTCTTACATGATATTAGAGCTCAAGAGGCTGTGAGTGGTGTAGAAGCAAAAATGTAGAGGTTTCAATGAAAAAAGAGAGAAGATGTCAAGCAGTATGCCATCGTCTACAACTGGGAATGAAGGTGGTTCATCAATAGGAGTAAGTGGAGCACAAACAACAGAAGCAATGATATCGGTCATCCCAACATTGTGGATATGACCACAAGCCTTCACAGAAGTTAAACTTGATGGTATGAACCACACCCTACGGAAGTTTAAAATCACTTCCATGCTTGATTCATATGAGCTTGTGGAGACTGTTCTTGGGATTGATCATGAGCCTCGAGAAACACTTGATCCAAATAATCCGGGTTGAATGATTCCTCTTGATGATGATCTTCTATGTGCTTGGAAATGTAGAAAAGAAGATGCACCCTATGCTCTAGTTACAAGTACTACTCATAGTGTTATGAATCTCATTCAACATACTACCAAGACATATGAAGCACGGAATATATTGAGAAATCAAAATGAAACTTGTAATCAGACACGGATTCAAAACTTAGAGAATCCACTAGCAGTAGAAAGGTTTGGTGATGGGGAGACTACAAAGGTGTCTATCACTCGCATAAAGAATCTATGAGATCAAATGGCAAGAAGAGGCGTACAAAAGTCAAGTGAGGAGCTAGCTTGGCATTGTCTTTGAATCTGTCAACCTAAGTTTGATGGTTTGGTAATTGCTCTTAATACTCAAATTAGACCTCAACCACTAACTTTTTAAGAATTTAGTGCCTTACTCATGGAGGAGGAGCTATGGCTCAAGGCAAGAAGTGGTGGCAGCAAAGGAGATGCTACATTCATAGCAAATTCCAATGGAGACAATGTGGACTCTTCAAAAGATGGAGACAAAAACAAGAATGAAAAAAAGAAGCTAAAGGGAGAGTGTTTCCACTACAAGAAGAAAGGACAGAGAATCCATGACTCTCACATCATGAAGGCAGAAGAGAAGAATGGCTCTTCAAAAGTTGGCAAGGTTAAGGAATCTTCCAACATAGTAGAAATAGAGCTTGAGATATTTGTTACCATAGAGAAGGTATGCTCCTCAATTGAAAATGCAGGAATGAATGACTCATGGGTGTTGGACAGTGGTGCATCTTGTCACATGACAAGCAGACAAGACCTTTGCAATTTTGTATAGCCTCTAAGGAACCCATCATAGTAAGATGTCATATAGAGGGTGAAGGTACAATTTCTTTTATCAACTCTAAGGATCTCAAAAATCTTTCAAATGTGTTGTATGTTCCACAAATCAAATGAAATCTATTTTCAGTAGCTTCTATAACTGATCAAGGTCATCAAGTATCTTTCAATAAAACAGGAGCTAAGATTATGGACAATAACAACAACATTTTTAGGACCGGTGTAAGGAGCAACAACCTATATGAGTTGTGTGCTCTTACAACTACTAGAAGTGTGGGCATAAGTAAGATATGGCATGAGAGATTTGACCACATTGGATACCATGTACTGAAGGAGATGCATTGCAGGGGTATGGTTGCACACCTACCATCAATTGCAAAAATGAAGGAACCATGTGAAGCTTGCATCATGGGCAAGCAACATAAGAAGGCATTTCCATAAGAAAGCAAGAACAGGGCAAGCTATCCTCTAGAGTTGGTGCATGCTGACTTGCGCTGAAAAATGCATACACAAGCCTTGGGCGGATCTTCCTACTTCATGTTATTTGTCGATGACTATAGCACGAAGATGTGGGTGTACTTCCTTCACAATAAGCCTCAAGCTTTTGGTAAGTTTAAGGAATGGCTTTAGCTTGTTGAAACTGAAATAGGGAAGAAGATGAAGAAATTCAAGACAGATGGTGGTGGTGAGTTCACATCAATAGAGTTTGAAGCATGAAGATCAAGAGTAAGGAAATCAAGCATGAACTCAAAGTGGCACATAGCCCTCAATAGATTGGTGTTGCAGAATGTCAGAATCAAACCATCATGGAGATGGAAAGGTGCATGTTGATGGGAAAGTATTTTGGGCAGAGGCTGTCAAAACTACTATCTACATCTTGAATCCAAGCTACACCAAGGAACTTAATGGAAAGACTTCACGAGAAGCCTACAATGGTAAAATCTCTTCTGTTTCCCATTTCAAAGTATTTGGAAGTGAATGTTATGTACATGTTCTAGATAGGGAGACAAACAAGCTTCAACCAAAAAGCATCAAATGTATCTTCCTAGGGTACAAAAAAGATAAGAAGGCTTATAAGCTTTATAACCATGAGGCTAAGAAGATCATGGTGAGTCGCGATGTGGTGTTTAAGGAGGAGCAGCCACATGTAGCAGAGGAGGAAAAGAGAGCTAGCACTTTATCATCAGGCAAAGGGGCAATCCACTATGAACCTAGCCCAAAAACTGACCGTTCTACACAAGAGAAGAAAGCATCATCTTCAGATGATGAGTCTGAAAGTCACCAACCTGTCATCACCCATGGAAAAGCCATTGCCACGTTCAGTGAATCAGCTGCACTATTAATGTAATCTCCTCTTTATCCTCTTCAATCTTTTGGGTAGAGCTTGGAGTATATCCCTTTTGGATGAAGAAACCACATCTTCCTCTGCTTTTCTTGACCTAGGGTACTTTCCATTGACAATGTTCCATAGTCCTTGGAAAGTAGCAAGTTTATCATTAGAAAAATTCACATTGGATAATTAGACATTCCATCGTTCTTGTCTTCTTTCTTAAGTCTATCTCTATAGTCACCCATCTTGAGTTAAGGGTGTATGTGAATTGTGCTTTGATACCAAATTTTGGAAGTGTGGTAGGCCCAAACAATAATCACAGGTTTAATCCAAGATCTTTCTAACACTTGACCTTAGCACATTGCACATCTTAACTCAAGAGAGATAAATGAGAATATAGAGAGATGAGAAGAAAAATATAAAAGTGCATCAACTTAATGCTACAACACACACTAATAAATGCAAGATGTCTATATACAATGTTTTTATGATATAAAAAATGAATGTAAGACTGAATTTAGTTACAAAAGTAGTGTGATAGTGTCTAAGAGGTATTACATGAGTGAATATGTGCAAAAAGAAGGAAAATAACTATTCAAAATAGTTATTACAACACACCCTAATATGAAAATTAGGTATTCTCTAATGTGGAGAAGCAACAATGGTCACTTCTTGTGATGAAGTAATAGGTAAACACTTGGTACAACACCAACATGTGAAGGAAACCTAAAGTAGATAGTAATCATCTCCAAAATCATCATGCACACTATGGAGTGTGAAGAAGAACAAGACTTAGCTGCCAAAAAATCCTCCAAATTTGCATATAATCCTCTAGATTCCTCCTCTTCACCCTAGAGCTTGTATGTTGAGTAGCTTAAGAATTGATGATTAATGAGGTCCATAAGTTTCTCCTTATATAGTAATGAAATCCCTATGAAAATCTTCCCAATAAGTTTACAAAAAGAAAAATCTTTGGCCAATTTTCATGTGAATAGCTTACGAAGACTTTTTTACATGCACTAAAGCTTTTGGAGCTTTTACTAAGCTGTTAGATCTCATCCATTGGGTTGTGCTACTTTTCAGATCTTAAATCTGAGTCATTGATTAATTATGAGATGAAAAACACTTTGAAAAGCACAATTAGTATTGACTTTTGATTGAATTTTTGATGCAAAATGGTGAAGTTTTTACATCATTAGAAAGCTCTCGAGGAGTAATTTCCAATGATGCAATAATATTTTTTGAATATCTTTGACCAAATCATTGACTAAGTACCAAAATTAGGGTTGCTCACTTTTTTGGTAATTTTGAGCATTCTGACATTGTTTTCCAATAGAAGCAACTGCCAAGGAGACAAGAAACTCAATCAAGGGTGCCAACCCAATCAAGGTCAAAGTCATTTATCAACAGGAAGAGGTAGACGTAGAGGAGGCATACATGGAGGTAGAGAGAACTACAACTCCAATGGATTCTACATGTATATGAAGCAAGGGCATTATACTAAGGATTGCTATCAAAATCAAGGAGGTCACAACTACAAAGGTTAAGGTAGCTATGCTAACTCATAAAAAACATCAGTGAATGATCACTTGTTAGTTATGAGGCATAGTAATGAAGCTAAAGCTCATGATGAAGTATGGTTGATAGAAAGTGGATGTAGTAACCACATGTCAAGAAGGGAAGAGTTCTTTAGCAACCTTCACGAACCTAAGAAAAGAGGCTTTTTGGAAACATGTGACAACTCCGAGCATGAGATTCAACAAATGGGATATGTGAATCTTGAATACAATCACAAAGTAAGGAGCTTATATAAGATATTGTATGTTCCCACCATTACCAAGAATTTAATCTTTGCTCGATTAATGGTAGAAAGAGTTTATCAAGTGAATTTCAACCATAAGGGATGCTTCATAAGAGATCCGAGGAATGGTTATGAGTTGATGGCAAAAGGTAAGGAGGAAGGAACGATGTTTGCACTTGATATAGGTAAAGGAAAAAGCAATAAAGCCATACTATCACCCATGGAGACTTGGATATGTGGAACAATAGATGTTGCCATGAACATAAAAAAAATCAAGGACATGGGGAAGAGGAAATTTATAAGAGGACTACCTCAATTTTCATTATAGATGTTACATGGGATGTGCAAAGCATGCTGAATTGGCAAGTCAACTAGGTCGCCATTCAAGAAGAGTGGCTACGTAGCACATGGCGTGGTAGACGTTGTGCATACAAGTGTATGGGGGCTAACAAAATAGCACTCCCTTATAGCTAATATATACTTTGTGGCATTTATAGATGAATTCTCAAGGAAGGTATGATTATATTGCATCAAACATAATTCGAATGTGTTTGTCATGTTTAGAAGCTTCAAGCCTCAAGTAGAGAAGGATTAGGATGCTACATCCAAAACCAAGGTCAAATAGAGGGGACGAGTGTTTCTCCAATGTTTTTTGTGACATATTTTAGGACCAAGGGATCAATAAACAACTAATATCTAGGTATACACCCCAACAAAATGGGGTGGAAGAGACAAAGAATGGGCATATAAAAGAGATTTCTAGGAGCATGCTTAATGAAATGAATGTTCCTTTTTTTTATTGGGTAGATGCCATGATAGGAGAGGAGGCATGGAGTGGAAGGACATCAGACCTTTCACATATCAAAACTTTTAGTTATGTGTTTTATAAAGTAATCTTTGTAGCAAATGATGTATACTTTACATAAAGTAAGTGCTTACTAGATGTAAGTATGAGTATAGATAAGTGCTTACTAGATGTGATGTATAAGTATGGTATGAGTGGATCTAAGCCACTCACAAAGCCTATAGATTCAAAAAAAAATTTATGTGTAGATGGACAACCACTTGAACACATTACAACATAAAGAAGCATTCTTGGGAGTCTACATGATCAGAAGACCTGATTTGGCTTGTGTTGTAGGGATATTATCTATCGAGTTTGATGGCACATTTTTTTCTTGCCAAGTCACTCATCCACAAACATTAGGGTTTTATTTATGTACTACTCTTTATATAATGTATTGGTTGTATTGTTTTATTTGGCCATTCTTGTACATTTCTTTTACACAATAGAATGACAAGAAGAAGATAATTCTTTCTTCCCTCAATGTGTGTGTGGTCCCTTCTTGTTGTGAGAGTGTGTGAGATCTCTCTTCCTTATCTCTTTTCTCTGCACAACATATGCATGAATTCATACATACATACATACATACATACATACATACATACATACATACATACATACATACATACATACATAATACATGCATACATACATACATACATACATACGTACATACATACATACATACATACATACATACATACATACATACATACATACATACATACATACATACATACATACATACATACATACATATATTCATGCATTCATGCATGCATGCATACATACATACATACATACATACATACATACATACATACATACATACATACATGCATGCATGCATGCATGCATACATACATACATACATACATACCTACCTACATATTTACATACATACATACATACATACATACGTACATACATACATACATACGTACATACATACAATACATACATACATACATACATACATACATACATACATACATACATACATACATACATACATACATACATACATACATACATACATACATACATACATGCATGCATACATGCATGCATGCATACATGCATGCATGCATGCATGCATACATGCATACATACATACATACATGCATGCATGCATGCATACATACATACGTACATACATACATACATACATACATACATACATACATACATACATACACACATACATACATACATACATAAATACATAAATACATAAATACATACATACATACATACATACATACATACATACATACATATGTACATACATACATACATACATACATACATACATACATACATACATACATACATACATACATACATACATACATGCATGCATGCATGCATACATGCATACATACATACATACATACATACATACATAAATGCATACATACATACATATTGTTATTAGTGATGATGGTTCGTTGGGCATTAAGACAATTGAAATTATTAACACTTTTTTGGATATAAAATAATATACAAATGGATTTTTATATTTTTTGATACATGTATAGAGTAATAAATATATGCGTGAGTATATTTTCAACTTGTTCCCTCATTATAACAATTGCATCAATAATTTTCCTCTAGTAATATTTTCTATGATAATGTATCACACTGTGGAATCATAATAACAATTAATTATTACACATGGTTGTACACATTTTTCAAGTTTGTACCCAATAAGAATGGGCCATGGTCCCTAACTTCGTATCACTTTTCACACATTCTACTCGTGTTTTTGTGTTTGATTGTGCAATCCTAACAACCTATCTCATTACAGAGTGTATGATTGACCAAGGATCCGGTTGGAGATTTGAAGATGAATTAATTCAATCTTTTTGTCACCAGAGCATAAATCCATTGTACAGACTATACCATAAAGTGTTTTCATAAATTTAGAATGTACACAGATAAATATCCCTTTAGGATTATGACCATATACACAAAATAAAAAAAAACATCCTAAAGAAGGGAAAAAAGTGCCATAGTAGTGCTAAGTCTATTCACACACATCAATACCAAGATATACTAACAAATACCCCCTAAGAATTATGTGGTGAGTAAGTAGTTGACACTCATGTTTGAGGAAGTATCAAACATTGTGGACTCAGATCAATCCACAAAAAGGAAGTAAGCCCAAAGCTTTGAAATTCTCACAAGGCAATGTCAAGGGAGCACTAGATTGTGCTCTCTCACTACAATAGACAAGATTTCTGAAATATACTTCTAATTACAACAATCCCACGTAGGGGAAATAGCACAGGAATATGTAGCTAATACAAGAAGTCCCACATCCTGGGAGCGTAGGTATATATAACTCAGCTAGAGATGATACACGAGATCTCACAACCCGGGATCGTAAGTATGGAACAAGATCTCAGGATTACAAGAACTCCCCTCTGGGAGATGGACTAGATAGAAGAAAGAACTCGACAAGATCTCGTACTACGAGATTACAAGAGGACAAGACTAGATGTCTAGGATACAAGACTAGACAAGACTCGAACAAGGAACAAGACAAGAACAAGAACTGGAACTTGGAGAGTACTTACTTGGTGGTCACGACTCGTTGAGCTCCCAAGATTGGTATTGGCAAGACTGATTATGAATGTGGCCAACCCCTCCTTATATAGGTTTTCAAGGGCGGTTCATGAAAGGCGGTTACAAATTGATGATGTCATCAATTCGAAACATGAGCTCTAGATATAGGAATCAAGCAAGTAGACAGTCGATCTTAGGGTTTTGCACGTTCCGGATGCAATGGATGCATTGGTTTCTCCTAATTCTGAACCAATCATGAGATACAAGGTTCACATGGAATCTAAGGTTCAGGATGGTTTCCTTTGTCCATAACATCACCTCCCCCTCAAGCGACGAGTTCCAAGAGGAGCGGTCATGTTATCTAGTCTCGGCTTTGTTGGATGTCTCTTATGGAATTCTTGAACCTTGATTGGTGCTCTTTGAAGGTTTTTTGCAGGTTCCCAAGTACGATCACTGATGTCATACCCTTTCCAATGAATAAGGTATTCCAATCTTCCTCGGGATATTCTGGAATCTAGGACATGCTCTGTTGTCAGGATCTTGCTCATGCAAACAGAGGTTACCGACACAGAAAACACACAGAAGAATAGAGACAGCAAGAGACGAGACTGAACGCAGTATTGGGTGCAATCTCCCCCCATGCACTCTGATTCGACAATCCATAGAGTGCATGTATTTATAGGAATTTTTGATTACATCAAAAAGAGTGGTTACATGAGAGCGGCTTCAAAAAGCAAGCGTGAAACTAAAAGTTGGTATTTTTTACAGAAAGCCATTGCTTTCAATAACACAAACTGCGGTCTACAATGACCCTTATTCTAACCATTACTTTTCTAACTGTTTCTAACAATAGAACCTTCTACGCAAGTTTACTTACAAGCTAAATAATAATTATTTGGATTATTGATGTCCGCCCTTTCACTCCTTGCACGCTCCTCACGAACCTTGTGATGCTATATCAAAAACATCAAAAACACATTAATACATTAATAATTTAACACTCCAAGAATTACTTGTTCAACATATTCCGTAATTGATAACATGCGCCTCTGTTGAAAAAGCAACTGACCTTAGTTGATAAAATAATAAACATGGATAGCCAATCACATGTTCCATCACTGAACAAAAAAAAAGCATGTTCCATGTAAAAACACATGCATGGAAATGTTCATGGAGATGTTAAGTTATTAAGATTATTTGTGAGATGCTGACATAGCCTAGGGTCTATGAGTATGAAAAGAACAAAACCCTCTTGCTACAGACTTTCTTTGCTCTCAACCTCAATCTCTTTAACCTAATTCTCACCCATGCAACTTATCTTGGACCCTCAATCCGATGATTTCTTCTCGGGATGTACCCTCAGGAAATGTACCCTAGCAGAAAGTACCCTGTCTGGATGTACCCTGATGTACCCTGATAGGATGTACCCTGATAGGATGTACCCTGTCTAGATGTACCCTAGTGTACCCTGACAGGATGTACCATGAGACGTGCCACGTTGTGTCGCACCGTGCCGCCTTGAAAAGTAAGAAAAACTCCAAGTTATGTTAAATTTAAGAGGAGAGAACTTGAGTGACAACTCCAAGAAAGAGTGTAGTGGTAAAAGTACTTCCCTTGTAAGTAGGAGGTTGTGGGTTCAAATCCTCCTACCTTAGGGAATCTAAACCACTCTATTGCGACTCAAAATTAAAATTGCCTTGCGCAGAGCCAACGGTCGCCAAGGGAGCCTTGGGTGCCAATGTTGCCAATGTATTGCCTAAGTTATTGCCTAAGTTCTTTGCCTTAGTTGATGCCTTGGAGTAAGCCGAAGGAGTAAACGTAGGTGTAAACGTAGGTTCTGGTTCTGGAACTGGAATAGAAACACGATCTACAACGACCCTTATTCTAACCATTACTTTTCTAACTGTTTTTAACAATAGCTTCTATGCAGGTTTATTTACAAGCTAAGTAATAATTATTCGGATTATTGATGTCCGCCCTTTCACGCCTTGCACGCTCCTCACGAACCTTTAGCTGCTATTACAAAAACATCAAAAACACATTAATACATTAATAATTTAACACTCCAACAATTACTTGTTCAACATATTCCATAATTCATAACATGCTCGACTTCAAATTCTTCATGATTATCAATCTCGATAGGTGGTGAAGGACTAGGTCTCTCCCCCCTCAATGGTGAAATCTGATATGGTTCCAACATGGATACATGGAAAACTAGATGTATTCTCATAGTACTTGGTAGCTGGAGCTTGAAGGTGACTGGATTAATCTTGGCCAAGATGGTAAATGGACCAAGTCTTTGATGATCTAACTTTGCACATTATCAAGGTCTTGAGGTTTGCAAATTGTTTCTGAGTAACCATACTTTATCCCCAATTTGGTACGATGGATTCTGGACACGATGTTGATCTGCATAGTACTTATATTGTTCTTGAGCTTTATGGATCTCTTCCTTGAGTTCTTTGTGAATGTCCATGAGGTACTGGGCCTTGTCTCTAGCAGCTGGGTTCTTGACATGATTTGAGAGTTGTATATCCATCCTTGGATGTTGTCCATAATTTGCAAAGAAGGGAGTCTGCTTGGTAGATGCATGAACACTATTGTTATAAGAAAACTCTGCAAAGGGTAAAAGCTCAAACCAATCATTTTGTTGATGGTTGCTAGTGCAACGGAGATATTGCTCCAGGACTTGATTCACCCGTTCTGTTTGTCCATCAGTCTGTGGATGATTTACTGTAGATAGTTTAACTTGAACACCAAGGAGCTTGCAAAGACTATTCCAAAAGCTGGAGATGAACTGTGGCCTCGATCACTGACAATGTCATCAGGCAATCCATGAAGCCTCAATATATACCTGAGAAAAAGTCTAGCAGTGGCTGTACCTGTGATTGCCTTGGTAGTTGGAATGAAGTGTGCCATCTTTGTAAATCTATCCACAATAACAAGAATGGCATCATACTTATCTGACTTTGGTAGATCTGTGATGAAATCCATAGACAATGAAGCCCATGGCCTTTCTGGAATAGGTAGAGGTTGCAAGAGGCCATGAGGTTTATGTCAGGGTACCTTAGATCTATTGCAAGTATCACAGGTTCGAATGTATTCTTTGACTTCCTTCCACATATGAGGCCACCAAAAGTCCCTTGATATGAGTTCTATTATTTTATTCACTCCAAAATGTCCTGCTGCAAGGTTTTCATGGCATTGTTGAAATACTTGGATCCTGGGTTTTCCTGGAGGGACATACAATAGGTTCTTATAGAGTAGTAACCCATCCTTTTCCTGAAATTCATTTACTTCTTGGAATTTTCCTTCTTGAGCTTTCTCCTTAACGTTACAAAACAATTCATCCTGTGGTAGATTCTCACGGATCAACTGATTCAAGGCTGAATCTTCATGATGGCTTGAAGAGATAGCTGCTAACTAGAGATGCTCAGGCTTGAGTAATACACTCTCTTGTTGATCAAAGGCCTCTTCACCCTTCTTTGGTGCAAGGTAAGATCTTCTGGATAGGGCATCTGATGGAAATTGTTGACGTTTTGGATGGTATGTGATGACAAAGTCGAATCTGGATAAAAAGTTACTCCATCGAGATTGCCTTCTATTGAGAATCCGGGTGGTCATAAAATACTCTAGGTTCTTGTGATCTGAATACACAGTGACTTTATGAGCTACTCCTTCTAGATGGTGACACCATGTGTCAGACATGTCTACTATGGCAAGAAGTTCTTTATCATGAATTTCATAATTAATTTATGGAGGGGAAAACTTCCTTGAATGATATGCAACTGGATGTAGGCGTCCATCATCTCCATATTGGGAAAGAATGGCCCCTAAAGCAAAGTCTGATGCATCTGTCTCAAGGAAGAAGGGCTTACTAGAATCAGGATGGACTAGAATTGGAGCGGTAGTAAATGCTGATTTCAAGGTCTGAAAAGCCTTTTCTGCTTCTTCGATCCATGAGAATTTGGAGTTACCTCTAAGCTTGGTAAGAGGTGTCACTATCTTGGAGTAATCTCTGATGAATATCCTGTAGAAATTGGCAAACCCCAAAAAACATTGTACATCTCGAACACATGAAGGTGGTTTCCAATCAAGGATTGTCTCAATCTTCTTAGGATCCAAAAATTCCTTTATCTGATACAATGTACCCTAAAAATTCCACTTCTGTCTTATGGAAAGAGCACTTCTCCAATTTCGCATATAATCCTTTCTCTCTTAGTTTCTCTAGGACTATCTTTACATGACATTCATGATCCTCTAGATTTTTGGAAAATATCAAGATATCTTCAAGGTATATTACAACAAAGTCATCTAAATATTCTCGAAAGATATCATTCATCATATGTTGGAAGACAACTAGAGCATTTGTGAGACCAAATGGCATAACTACATATTCAAAATGGCCATACGTTGTCCAAAATGCTGTGTTCCATTCGTCTCCTTGTCTGATCCTGACAAGGTTGTAAGCTCCTCGAAGGTCAATCTTCGTGAAGAATTTTGCTTTTCCAAGGCGTTCCAAGAGCTCAGATATGAGTGGTAGAGGGTATCTATTCTTTATAGTGACTTTATTCAATCCACGATAGTCTACACACATCCGGAGAGTCCCATCCTTCTTCTTTACGAATAAAATAGGAGCTCCTGCTAGAGACTTTGAGTGTTTGATAAACCCCTTGGCTAGATTCTCATCAATGTTCTTGCGTAGTTATGTAAGTTCCTCTGAGGATAGTCTGTAGATTGGTCCAAAGGGCGGTTGTTCTCCCTCTTGAAGTTCTATGGCACAATCATAGGGTCTATGCTCTGAGAGGATGTCTGCATTCTTCTTTTCAAAAACATCTTCAAAGCCTTTGTACTGATTGGGTAGCTGCACTGGATCATCTTTCTTGGATTCTTGAGCTGGTATGGCATAGATCATATATGTTAGTTCATTCCTTATTGCATGTATGAACGTTTTGGCTCCAACATATGTTGGGTTCTTCTGGATATCTCGAGGGGTGATTTTATTATTCTCCCAATTAATTTCTGGTCACCAAGGTGTACTCTTAGAGGTGTGAATCATGGTCACCAAGGTGTACTCTTAGTGGTATGGTTTCCATGGTTATATTCCCCGATTCTAGGGGCCGTCCATCTACTACTTCAGCTACTACTGGTCTGTTCTTCCGAAGTACTGGAATTCCATGTTTGTTAACGAGTCCTTCATCAATGAAACATGAGGACGCTCCTCAATCTACCAGAGCTATAAGGGAAAGGGTCTTCTTAGACATGATTAACTTGACAGGGGCAAGACGTGTTTCTACGGGTGTGGATGGAATTGTGAAACCCTTTCTTATATCATGGTCCAGCTGTATGGTCTCTTTTACAACTAGACTTCCTCGTTTCCCTGCTCTACAAGGGTGGCTGTGACTTTGGATTTCGTTCTCTTGTTGGGACAATTAACTGCAATGTGGCCACGGTTTCCACAATATAGACATAAATTGTTATCCCTCCTTCTTTGTTTCTCTTGTGGTGTTAGAGGCTGGAACCTAGTTACATCTATCTGCATAGGTTCGGGCATAGACTCATCTCTAGGAGTAGGTTGGAAAGGTTTCCATTGGCGAGGTCTTCCTTGTACTTGTTTTTCTTGTTTCCTTTCAAAAAGGCGGTTATCACATTGAATGGCTTGGTTGATGTATTCATTCAATGTCTTCACTTCTGGCATTGTGAGTAGAAGGTCCTTCACATCATCCCTTAAGCCCCATCTAAATTGGCTTATGAAATAATCTTCGTGTCAAGTGAGGTCACATATCAACTGCCTAAATTCTAATGCGTAGGTAGAGGGAGGGCAGTTACCTTGACGTAGCTTCCGAAGTTTTATTTCTGCCACTCGACTCGTGTCTGCATCTCCAAATGTGGCGATGAGCTCTCTAAGAAACTCCTCATAGTCATGAAGTACGGCCATATCCTTCTCCAAGATTGAGGCGAACCATGATAATGCTTGACCATAGAGCAAGGTTCCAATAAAAGCGACCTTGGATGCATCATCAGGGTATCTATTAGGCTGCATACGGATGTACAGTTTGACTTGTTGCAAGAATCCCCGAAACTTTGTGCGATCACCATCGAACTTTTCTGGCATGCAGATCTTAGGTTCCCTCATGAAGGATGTACTAGGTCGTTGATTTACTTGCATACTCCCTTGATTTGTCTGAAGACTCCGATTTGTTCTTGTAATTCTTGGAGGAGTGCACCTACATGCCCTGGATGTCCCATCTCGATTTGTGTCTGTCGATGAGTTAGGTCTTCGACTTGTTGTTGGAGACTGTGAAGTGATGCTACAATCTGTTCATAAGCATTCTCCATGGTGACTGGTCTTGGATGGAAGCTAGTCTTGCCAAAATGTCAGGGGAGCACTAGATTATGCTCTCTGACTACAATAGACAAGAATTATGAAATATACTTCTGATTACAAGAATAACCACGTAGGGGAAATAGCACAGGAATATGTAGCTGATACAAGAAGTCCCACAACCCGGGACCGTAGGTATAGATAACTCAGCTAGAGATGATGCAAGAGATCCCACAACCTGAGATCGTAAGTATGGAACAAGATCTCTGGACTACAAGAACCCCCCTCTGGGAGATGGACTAGATACAAGAAAGAACTCGAAAAGATCTCGTACTACGAGATTACAAGAGGACAAGACTAGATGTCCATGATACAAGACTAGACAGGACTGGAACAAGGAACAAGACAAGAACAAGAACTGGAACTTGGAGAGTACTTACTTGGTGGTCACAAATCCTTGAGCTCCCAAGACTGGTATTGGCAAGACTGATTATGAATGTGGCCAACCCCTCCTTATATAGGTTTTCAAGGGCGGTTCATGAAAGGCGGTTACGAATTGATGATGTCATCAATTCGAAACATGAGCTCTGGATATCCGAATTAGGCAAGTAGACAGTTGATCTTAGGATTTTGGCACGTTCCGGATGCAATGGGAGCATTGGTTTCTACTAATCCTAAACCAATCATGAGATACAGGGTTCACATGGAATCTAACGTTCAGGATGGTTTCCTTTGTCCATGATAGGCAAAACCTTTGTAAAAAGCTCCGCAACATTATCTTGTATGAGAAATATGCCAAACTGATCTCTCTAGTAGACAATCTATCCTTGACATAATGATAGTGCACCTGAGTGTGATTAGTGCAAGCATGGAACATTAGGTTCCTTGCAACTCTCAATGTTTTTTGATTATAGTAAATATGGTGGTGAAAAAAGTTTGACCAACATCCAAGTCATGTTTGAGATATTTGAGCCAAGCTCACCCTATGCTTAATGTCACAACTAGAAGTGGCCATAGCAAGCTACCTCTTGCTTAAACAAGATATGCTTGAGCTACCAATCATGAAGTAAAAATCATTTATGGACACACAAAGGTCATAACAAAAACCCAATATGAGTTGGAAAAATCATGTAAATCTCATGCTATTGATCCCCCCTTGGGGCAAAACAACCCAAACTATTGAGTACCAGATAAGTAGCAAAAGTTATGCTTAACTAATTGCCAATGCTTAGCTCTTGGGATCTGCATGAATTTGCTCATTGGAGAGATATAAAACTGAATAGTAGGCTAAGTGATGCATATATAAATAAGGCATCCAACAGATTTTTAATAGAGATCAACATAAAATGCATATCCAACATCATGACGACATAATTGTAAACCTACGTCCATGCGATTGTGTGACACAAGTATCATAATAATACTTGGAGTGAATTAAGGCTATACTTTGTCTTATCTTTTTGGATCTATTTAGTGTGTTTAGTTTTATTTTTGTTCCATGATGAAATGAAGAACATGGATGAGCTAAAGATCATATTAAACAAGTCAGTTGAAGGGATACAAAGGTTGCAGAAACAAGGAAGAAGAAGCGAAGGTGGTTGCGGACAAACCCATTAGAGGAAGAAGAAGGAAAGGTGAAAGAAAGCTAACAATGTAAATACAATCAAAAGATAGGTTGAGACCTTGATTGGAAGCCACAACTATATTCTACGTGTATACCGAACATCTATCATGGTAGTCATTGTAAATCTGATAACAATACCATACAAGTTTTCCACGTGTTGTATCTGTAAAGGAACATTCTTTTGTGCATAGAAATTTATGCATTTACTTGCACATTTAGGATTTTTCCTAGTTTTGTGTGCTTAAGTTATGAGAGTAGAGTGCAAGAGTTCCTTTTGAGAAACATTCGGGGAACTTTTGGTATTAATTGAGGCAGGTGCAAGTTAGGGATGATTTTGCAAGGTTCTTTTGGGATGGCCATAAGGACATTTAATACCTACTCTCCAAAGAGAAATTTACGTATTCTCGAACCCCACAACACACTTGGCACTCCCACTAGGCCTTTGGAAGTAAGAATGTCATGTGTTCAATTTGGAAGACTCACGGTCAGTGGTGGCTTTATAGAACTCGAGTCTAGATATGTAGTGGAAGAGTTGGTAACTCAATTTGACATTGATTCAGATGTACTGTTAGATGTAGAGAACTTTTTTGATGCAAACGGCTTTGAGTATTCCTACATGCGCACATAATGAACATACCATACCATTGAGGGAGGAAGACCATCGATATGGTGAAGAGCAGTGGCCTACACTATACCAAGAAAGGCAAGGGGACTCCCATATTGTCGGTCCAAGCTATATAATAGCTGGTGGGGATGCATATTGTGATGGAGCATTGGAATGCGAAGCAACAATTGAGGTCTCCAAAGCCAATTCCAGTAAGATTGCAATTCGGTTTGCTAGGACAAAAAGCAAATATGTTAGTAGGAAAAAAGGCACAAGGACTTCGGATGATGAGCCGGAGCGTGGGGGCATCTCAGTTTAACAATAAAATGCACCGAAATGTGAACAATCATGTAGGACAATACGAAACAAGATGGGCAACAAGTGCATTCGAAAATCTATATAATGATCAAACAAAGAAAGATCACTTTGTGACAAATCTGTAAGAAAAAGAAATAGAATGGTTCATACAATATGGCATGAACGAATTCCCGAACCGTGAAAGGCTCAAATCCAAATTTTTGGCCCGGTTTAGGGTTGATGATTTACTAGATGGCTTATTACATAAATTAAGAAAAGTTAAGCAACAAGATCTATTGGTTGAAGATTATGCAAAATAGTTTAGGAATTTGTTGAAGTGCTTTATAGCGAATCAAAGACCTTCTTGGGAGCAAATTGGTGATTATCTTTGTCAAGATTATGATAACAACTTAAGAGCACAATAGCTGGGTATGCTCAACTAGCAAGAGAACACAATTTTGTGAATCTAATAGAAGTCATTGTACAGGGGAAATGACGATATGGCCTCACTAGAAAAATTCCTCTGACCAAGAGATGAAATCAAAGACAAAATTTGACACAGAGGATGATGAGGAAGAATTAGGTGTGTCATGACACTCATACTACATGTGCTGTCCCATGTCAAAATCTCTAGGGACACAAACCTTACCTTTATACAATAGATATCCATCATGGATACTGTAATTCTTCCACTTGAATCCTTCTTGAGTACCTGTCAATATTCCATCCTCATTGGCTTCCTAAATATCGGAATATGCAGGATCAAGCCTACTATGCATCAGAATCACAAGGTCCTATGCACTCACATCAAGTGAGACTAACTAGCCCTCATGTTCAGCAAGTGCACATAGTGGTGGTTTGATACACACACATTAACTTATCAAATCAAGAGTATGACCCAATCAAGTGCATGGAAACATGTTCTCTAATGATGGTAGATGTGCAAATGGGTCAAGTGATGCATGCACAAGTGGGTTTCCACCTCAAAGGACAACTTGTACACACGGGTGTGTGCCACAATACTTGGTGCACTAGTAGACACAAAATTGAGGATTTCTCCTAGCCTCGATACCCCAATATGGTCAATAGTGGGTTCATTTAAAATCTTGACAAGATGCATCTAATGGTGGTAATTTTCAACTCAATCGGACTACTTTGATCCAAGTTACGTCCAAAAAACTAAGTGTTAACACCTATCTAGACCTAACAAATCCCTATGCTTCCAACACACATGATATCAGTCGAAAAAGGTGGGGAAGGGGTAGATAGTAGACAATATCTCCAAGCATATGTTTCAAACCTCAAACACACATACAAGCTCATGAAGAAGAAGATATACAAGCAAGAAGAAGGACACAAAAATTTCAGAAGTTGGGTATTCATGCTTATTAAGGAGGCAAGTCCTCAAGCCCTCCCAAGCATTGAATGTGCTCCGCAATAGGGACCACTCTTCATAATCCAATCTCCTAGCTGTGTCAATGTCCTCAAATCTAATACATTGGCATGCTTCTTGAATCCAGAGGTGTTTCCATAAATGAAAGAATTTGTTCCAACGCTTCCAAGATTTTCGGAGGTTCCAAGGCTCAACACCTCTAACGTGCTTCATAGGAAGCTAGATGGGATCATTTTGTCTAATGATGGCTGCCCATTTCCAATCTTCATTGATCTCGACAAACTGTTACACCTTGTTCCAACTCTTCCATAGGGAGAAAACTAAGCTTGAGCCTCTTGGAGTCACCAGATAGGGGGAGAACAAAAGAGTGAGAAGATCTAAACACTTCCACCCTGCAAGGCCCACAAGACTAAGATCACCCTTGTTTTTAAGAGTGACTTTGGCCCAAGGGGCACCCCTATTTCTCCAAGATTTAATTAACCTTTTGGTTGTGAACTTACTAGCCATTCCTTCAATGTCTAGAATCCACAAACCACATTCTTGTTTTTGGCTTATGCAAGTAGCCATTTAATTTTGAGGATGCCCATTCTTTTAGGGTCTTTGATCCAAAGAAATTTTCTACAAATTCTTTCCAATTTGACAATCTCAAGGTCCTTTAGTCTCCAACAAGAGAGAAAGTAAATGATGGAAAAAAGAAGGAATGCGTTTACCATCATGGCTCGCCATGGCAAGTTGATCTACATACCTTTCTGGTATGGCAAATTGTTCTGGAGCTTAGACAAAGCCCAATTGCATCGTTAACCCATCAAAACTTCGAATCCCATTGCAATACCTAAAAGGTGAAATGGACCCTAGGGATCAATTCACGACGATGGTCAACCAAAATTTGAGGTGGATGTCCAATAATGGCCCTAAAATCCATGAAGGAGCAATACGCTTAATAGTGATTGGATGTCATCCCATTTTTTAGGGCTCTGTAGAAAATGAGCCCCAGAACTTGAATTGGAGATGTCTCTAGATCTACTAAACCAAATGACTTGAGAAATTTTACAGATAAACTAAGTATTACCTTGCTGATAAATTCTCATTCATCCAATTTGGAGCTCTATAGAGAGAGCAATAGTCTCTATAAATTTACTATTGTTGAAGAAGAAAGTGCAGAGAAATGAAGAAGCACCACAATGATGGCGAACATGTATTTATATTGCTTATATGTTAATATAAAATGGATTGAAAGTCTTTATATAGAATCTTGAAGCCCTCCATGACTTTTACAAGTGGGTTTTGAATTCAAATCAAAGTGGGATAGTTTCTTGGAATGAAGAGATTCAATCTCGTACAATCTAGGAGAAGTAAAATCAAGTTTGATGATTTGATTTAGGTGACTTGATTGATTGATGAATATTCAAGTTTAACTACATCAAATTCATCGAATTTGAGCTCTCCCATTATGCTTTTACAAGTGTAAAGCTCTGAGCTTTTGGAAAAAATATTTAATCACAAAAGATCCTTATGAAAGTACCATGGAAAATGAGTATTGATGAAGAGCCTCTTCAAGAGCTATCTTTGGCACATTCAAAATGATGGTTTCGTGAAGAAGAAAAAATCCACCTCAAGCATAGTGTAAGCTTGATGTTCAAATAGTTCCCCTCAAACTAAAGTATGCTCGATTCTTTACTCTCTGATAGATTGAACACCTACCATAGATTTGAATCTACATAGATTTATCACATCAAGTGCCTTTTTCATCATGTCTGCTATTTGCTTCTCAGTAGGAACAAATGAAATGTCAATTTCCTTGGCCATAAGATTTTTTCTAACAAAGTGGTTATGGAATTCTATGTGCTCTCTCCTTGCACGAAAAATTGAATTTGCAGCTAGATGCATGATACTTATATTATGTCCAAGTATGTGAGGCTTGGAGCTCACAAGTCCCAAATGTGAGTATAGCTCTTTGAGCCATATTGCTTCTTCACTTGCAATAGTTAGAACTCTATACTGTGCTTCAATTGAAGATACAACAATTGTTAGTTACTTCTTGGAACTCCAATGAATCAATTTTGAACTTGTAAATGCTAAGCATACAAAGGTACTTCTTCTATCATGAGTACTCTCTTTGTAGCATACATGTGTGGTCTTCTAGGTGAGTGCATGAACTTGCTAAGCACTCCCACACTATAGGATATATCTAGCCTTGTGTGAGTAGAATATATAGAGCTATCAACTAGGCTTTGATATTCTTTAGGATCATTAATCAACGCACCTTCATAAACACTTAGTCTATGGTTGAGTTCCAAAGGTGTACGTGCAAGCTTGTTGTTCTCCATTCTGAAATTGAGAAGTAGGACTTGGATGTATCTTCTCTAAGTCAGATACATCCCTTCAACAATATAAGCCACCTGCATATCTAGGAAATATGTGACCTCACCTAAGCCATTGATTTTGAACTCCTCTTGCTAACTACACCATCACTTTTGCACTTCAATTTATACACTTATTTGCATCCAATAACTTTGTTATTTTATGGCAATTTCACTAATTCCCATGTATCATTCTTTTTTGATGTGTTGCTCTCAACCTCCGTTGCTTTGCACCAATCTTCATTTTGTGATGCATCACAAAAGTTCTTTTGTTTATCATTTTCGATTCTCTCTTTCATGTACGCATAATGAAGCTTCATAGATTTGTTGTATAGATTCTATCTATCCACAAGATGCCTTACTCTTATGGATTATCTCATAGGAGTTTCTTCATCTGCTCTTGAATATGTTTATCTTTTTGCATATCTTAGGTGTAAATATTTCATCATCAATATCCGAATCTGAGATGTACTCTCTCATATTTTATTTCCCTTTATCCTTTCTTCTTTCTCCTTACATGGCCTTTTGTATTCTAACTCCATGAAATTCCAGGCATGTGAAACTCATCCTGACCATAATCTTGGCTTTCTTCATGATATGAATGTCTAGAACTTATCTATGTCTTATCATGAACATTATACATTACCAAAATGGATATAAAGGAAGGAAGGACTACAATAATTACACTGAGGATCAAAGTCAAGAGGGCTCACTTCTTCTCATGAACCTATTATTGATGCAGGGTAAGGATGATGATCATGTCTTCTATATTGATTCAGGGTGCTCAAATCATGTATCAAGAAATGTAGCATTTCTCTCTAACTTAGAAGATCCCAAGAACAAACATGAAGTGCAGATAGGCGATGATACAAGGCATTAATTGGAAAGGATAGGTAATGTCAAGACATCAAATGGCAATATGAATCTTCTAAGCAAGGTATTGTATGTACCTACAATAACCAAAAGCTCGATAAAAGTCGGACAAATTCTGGAGAAAGGATTGTAGGTTAGATTCACAAGACATGGAGCATGTGTGGAAGACCCCAAGCAACGATTTAGAAGGATATCCAAAGGAGATAAGATAGGAAGACTCTTGACTTTTGAAGTTGAAGACACCAAGAACATAGCATTGTTTAGTTATAGATCTCAAACACTCTCTGAATTAGAGGTATGGCATAAAAGGCTCGCTCATATTGGTGAAAGAACTTTGAAACAAATATGCAAGGATCAAAGTGTACGTGGATTACCCAACATCACAAAGCAACATATGATCTACAAGTGGGGAACTTGTCAATTATGCAAAGCTCATAGACAACCTTTCAACAAGAAAGGATATATCCATTAGGAGTTATTGGATCTTTTACACACAGATGTGTGGGGTCCAAGTAAGGAACCTTCCATTTTAGGTTCAAAATATTATGTATCTTTTATTGATGATTGCAATAGGTGGACAATCCTATACTTTATGAAGCATAAAGATGAAGTTTTCAATTGTTTCAAAATGTGGGACTTGAACTCATGACCTACCGGCTAGGAGTATGATGGGCTAACCACTTGCCCCAAAAGCCATGGTTGAGGATGACTTCCTAATCCTCCCTCTTAGGGTGTGGTTCAACCATTTCCTACCCATCATTTCTTGAGTCTAACACTCTCTTCTCCTTCTAGAGATCATTGTCTTCAATGATCAATCCTTGATCTCCCCTTGAATCGATGTCCTCACCCTTGTATAGTCTCTTGAATGGTCTTGTTCTCAACCTTGTTCTCTTGAACCTTGCCTTTCTGCTTCTTGGCCACTAACCTATGGACTTGCCTTGCTCTCAACCTTGGTGTCTTGAGCCTTGCCTTTCTGCTTCTTGGCCACTTTCCTACAAACTTGCCTTGCTCTCAACCTTGGTCTCTTGAACTTGGTTCTCACCCATGCAAGGTATCTTGGATCCTCAATCTAGTGCTTCCCTATTGGGATCTACCCTAGTGGGATGTATCCTAATGGGATGTACCCTAGTGGGATGTAGCCTCAAAGGATGTACCCTGGTAGGAAGTACCTTGCGATGCGCTTCTATTCCCAAAAATAAGCTTGGCCCA
Source organism: Ceratopteris richardii (assembly GCA_020310875.1). Classification (NCBI taxonomy): domain Eukaryota; kingdom Viridiplantae; phylum Streptophyta; class Polypodiopsida; order Polypodiales; family Pteridaceae; genus Ceratopteris; species Ceratopteris richardii. The sequence continues at coordinate 148,964,973 of CM035422.1, forward strand.
TGAGGCTTCCCTATTGCTCCATGCCTTAATTAACCATTTTTCTGCTAACTTATTGGCCATGCCTTCGATGTCAAGAATTCCCAAACCACCTTCATCCTTTTGGCTAATGCAAGTAGACCATTTAATTTTGGGGATTCCCCTTTTGTTGGGGTCACCTATCCACATAAAGTTTCTGCAAATCCTTTCCAATTTAGAAATCTCTTGGTCTTATGGTCTCCAACAAGAAAGAAAGTAAATAGTTGAAGAAGTGAGGAACATGTTAATCACCATGGCCTGTCTAGCTAGGTTGATCTGCATACCTTTCCAGTAGGCCAATTTGTTATCGAGCTTCAAGAGAACCCAGTTCCATCATTGTCTCATTAATATGTCAAATCTCATTGGAATACCTAAGAGGCAAAAGATTTGTCCACTAGTTATCAGGTGATAGCAGGCTAGCATAATGATTCACAAGGCAGCTAAGACCATCAGTAGCAATAGCAAACAGGAGAGGGGCCAAGGGGCATCCTTGCCTGATAGAGCATTTTACTCGAATAGCTTGAGAAAGATGGCCATTGATGTTATACGAGCGGATGCATTTTTGAGAAACGTCGAGACCATCTTAGTGAACTTGTGACCAAAACCAAGGTCTTTTTGAGATTGGAGAAGGAAGTGCCACTCAAGCCTATCATAGGCTTTGTCAAAGTCAATCTTAATAAAGATTACATCTTGAGAAAACTCTTTAGCAAAATCTAGACCTTCCCAAATGTGGATGATAGCTTCCAAGATGGACCTTCTCTTGATGAAAACGTTTTGATCTTCACTCAACCAATTTTGTAAGTGGCAGGAAATTCTATTAGAAATGAGTTTAACAAGGATCTTGTAACGTGTTTGTAGCATCGTAATTGTTCACCAATTCTCAATCCTGTTTTTGTTTCATTTTTTGTGAATAAGCTTGATAATGCCATTGTTGAGACATTCAGGTAACATACCAAATGAAAGCGACTCTTGCAAAACCAGATGCAGAGGAGTAGTCACCACATGTTGGAAGGTCTTGAGAAATGCATTGGCAAGGCCATCTAGACCGGGGCTTTTCCCATTAGGAAGTGAATTGATTACTTCGAGAATCTTAGCATAAAAAATGCGAGCTTCTAGAAGCGACTTTAAATTTTGCAATATTTTAGAGGTCTTGACTCTAGAGATGGTGGCCATGCAATCACGCATGTGGGGAGAAAGGGGGGTATAGACTCCCAGAATCTCGGAAAAGTTATTGACAATCACTAAGCTATTCTCTTCAACTGTCTTGCATTCAATCCCATTGATGTCCAACATTAAGGGGATCGAGCCCAACTTCTTGAGGAGTCTACACATTTCTTTAGTAGGTTTGTCTACCTTACTTGCCCACCATTCTTTAAAGAACACTTGAAGATTATTTCTTTGAATTTTTTTCTTTGTATCTCAACATACCTCTGATTTTCCGCACCCCTATTTGGTATTGAGAATGACCTTTGTTCACTTCCATCTCCAGATGTTTCAGTCACTGATAGAGATTCTCCCTTCAAACTCGATGAACCATACGTATAAACATCTAGGCCTAGGTAAGAATACAATGAGTCTCCATAAGGGTGATCCTCCGACATTTTGCAGGTCAGGAATGAGAGGAGAAGGTCGACTTCCAAGTAGAAACAACTTCCTGTTGGATAGAGGGGAGAGAGAAGGTAATAGTATTGGCATGGAACCAGGGAGCTTTCTTAAGATTGTCGATCGGCTTAAATGTAAGGATAATAGGGTAGTGATCCGAAATAGTAAGGTCGCAAAATTGGGAGAGAGAGGGGTGCCCCCACTCATTGACAATATGTTGGGCGATGTAGCTTCTATCAAGTCTGGCTTTCCTCAAATCAACACTAGATTGGAGGTTCGACTGAGAAAAACCAGTCTCATCTTTAACTTCAACCAGGTCCAAGTAGAGCTTGATATGGTCCCAAATTTCTTTCTCTTGCCCATCAATAATCCTCCCTCTATTTCCTCACCTGTCATAAGGAGCTTCAACCATGTCGAAATCCCCACAAAGCACGACATTGTCGGAAAGAGAGAGTAGAGAGTGCCAAGTGGCAATCCTCTCCGAGTCAAAATTGGTAGCGTACATGGAGACAATGGTGAACTGAAAAGGGTTCCCGAATGAAGCACCAATCCAACGATGATTTTGGTCCTCTTGGGTGTTGAGAGATTGTCCATGTCTCAATAAAACTACATTGGAAATTTCTCAAATGTTATTAATTAAAAAAATGAAGTGAGATAGAGATTCGAACTCAACTTGATTCAAAATTATCAAAGAGTTTGAATAAAGTCCATAGCGAGATAAAAAATGTTATATGATTGCAAACTTGAATATACATGATATGTACTCATGTAATATATGAGCCATTTTTGAAAATTCTACAACCTCATAAAAAATTAATAGGTATTTTCCAAGGAACATTGAATTCTGAAAACAGTTATGCAGATTCTTTGAAAATCACGTAATTGAGAAAACCAAGGGTTGATGAGAAAATTGCTAAATTCTAGCCCAAATACCTACGCAAGAGTCCGAAAATGGCGCTTCCAAGGTATCCCAAGTATGCCTAAGTCGTTGCATGGACGAACTCAACGTGTATCAACTTGTCATTTCACGAGCTTTACTTACGGAAAAAACTCAAAAAAAGACTAGAAATCTTTTCCAATCAATTATCAAAACAAACTTCACAGAAGCGCCAAGGAATAAACGATCAAAACTATGGATCATGCTAACCGACACAATGTTAAGACCAACTTATGGGACTTCCTCCATCTTTTGTATGCTATGAAAGCGTCTTATCAAAATGGCGCTTCCAAGGTATCCCAAGTATGCTCTTACTATCCATCATATCTAAGATGGATTTATTGTATTTTTCTTCTTCTTTTAAAGAACTACGGATAATATGTTTCTTAACAGAACTCTCTAACTTTTAGAGGGAAACTAAATCCAATGCATTAGTTTGCTTGAGAGTAAAACATTGACGGATAGATATGTGCACAACGTCAATGAAACCAACTTATCCATCCTGTTTATCGAACCAAATTTTGATTTCAAGATGTCTTCCATAGGGTACATCATAATTTTGGGAAAGTATCTATTGAGTGAACCACTCATGAAGAAGAAGCAACTCAAGGAAGAGGTTCCTTACATGGTAGATAACAATGGGGTGGAATGCATTTATGAGAAAGAGAACATTGAGATAATGACCAATCACTTCACGCAAATATTGGGGGTGTCCAACCCATTCATTTCTCATAGGTAGGATTGCATGGATTCCATCTCGAGAATGAGATAAATAAGAATTCTTCAAAACATCCTAAATCTTCTTAATTCCCCTATCACCAATTGACAGATTCTACAAGTTATTGATGCTCTACCTAGTGGTAAAAGCAAGGCTCTGTATGGCCTCACCAACAAGTTCTTCAAGACTCTCATGAGTGACTTAACTAAAGCACTTCATTTGGTGTGGAAGGAGGTCTTACATTTTGGTGCTCTCACTAACTTTACCAATGAAGGGGTAATTGAGTTTATTCACAAAAAAAGATAGAAAAACCAAGATTGAAAACTAGCAACCCATCAGTATGCTACAAACTGGCTATAAGATCTTAGCCAAGGTTATTGTGAATCACATTACTTCTCTTCTACAATCATGGATCAATGAGGAACAAAAGGGCATCATATGGGAAACATTCATCATGGAGGCTATTATTGATGTATTGAAAGGCCTTGAATTTTCTAAGCAATCTTGCCAAGACCTCTTCTTCATCAAGATCAGTTTTGACAAAGCATATGATCACATGGAGTTGGATTTCATATTACAATCCCTAAAAGACATTACTTGTGGACCTAAATTCATCAACATGATCTCTATGCTTATGGGGAATGCCTCAACTTGAATCAATATCAATGATTAACTCTCTCATGAGATCGGGTTAAAATGTTATATTAGATAGGGTTGTCCTCTGGCTCCTCTTCTTTTTGCCATTGGCACCGATGGCCTCAGTTGCTTCATTAATTATGAGGCCCTTCTTGGGCACATCCAAGGTCTTTGGATCCATTAATGCCAAAAATAGATGCTAATGAGACTCCTCACTGGTGACACGAATGCTTTTGTGCATAATACCCATAATAATATCCAAAAGTTCTGGAAACGTTCAAATGTTTTCTATGCTTCATGAAGATCTAAATAACTCTCTCCAAAACTAGTTTCAAGACCATATGCAGGCCCTCTCTATGATTTTTAACTAATCAAGAATGTAAAGAAATAATCAAAGGATATATTTTTTGGCTCCTCAATATCCTGAAGCATTTTAATATGTGACTTCAAAGGCTCTAATCGTGTTTGCTACATATGGAAGAGTTGGAAGAAGACGAGACTGTACATCAAAATTAATGAAGATTGGAGATGGGTCGTCAGGATTAGACAAAATGATTCTATTTGTTTCCTATTTCTAAATCCAAGAAGTTGAATCGGAGAACATTCAAAATACAAACAAGCTTTGGAAAAAAGGTTTCAGCAAGTGGAAACATCTCTAGAACCTAGAGGTAGATCATTTGATTAGATTTGAGGGCATCAAACCTATTAAAAGAGTTGACTATGATGACTGGTGCCTTCTCAAATAGAGAATCAATTCATGGCACAATTGAAAGACTTATCTCCTTCTTGGCAACAACCAACCCTAGATTGAAGTGTTAATATGGTCCACAAAAATACACTAGATAAACTTATGAGGTTCATAAGCACCTTGATTGGCATAACTTCTTATACATAAGATTTTGCCAAACACTAGTCTATCATCAGATGGAAACTTGTTTGCATGGAATCTATGGCATCCTCTAATTGACAACAAAAAACTTGCTTTGATGTGGAAAATCCTCCATTGTGGAATCTTGACCAATGCCAAAGCTAATAAAATCTGTGTGGCCCCACACTAGTTTAAGCATTGTGCTTGGGAAATAGAGGACCTTTTCCATATCTTCTTTGTGTGCCCCATAACCTATGTGATATGGAAATCTCTCACTAGGATTTGGAGCTTACAAAGGAAAATCAATTGTAAACAAGTGTTACTTGGAGAAACAATATGTTGCTCTTCTAAGTTGTGGAACATCATTTGAGGGTAAGCACTCTAGAAGATATAGAAAGAAAGATGTGAAATCAAATTCGATACCCATCTTAAAGATTGATCAACTAAAAAATCCCTCACCATGTTAGGTAGAAGACTATGTGATTACAAAAAATATTTGCCTTTTAGACACAATAGGATGTTTGTTTTGGAAGATAACAATATTACAAGCAAGTGGGTCACTCATAAGGGCGATGAAAAAAATGTTAATCTTCTTGGTAACTCTCTTTAAAATATTTTTCATCTATCGAATGTTAGGTTTTCTTCTAGTTTAGGACAATCATAGCTATCACACCTCTAGGTCATCTTACCACTACTTTGTGGGATATAGGGGATCCCAATGGCACTAAGCCCATTCAATGTATTATTGTTCTTTTATTAGTTTAATCGTGGGAGAATAGGCTTGGGCTGAACTTCTTTTTAGTTTACTCATTTGCTCATCTCCATGTCTTAAATAATGTAAGATCTTATGTGGAAGCCTTGGATTTTCGTTCCTAGATCCTTATCACCCTGAGAAATGAGATTAAAAACGTGGATCATTGGTTTTCCTTCTATAAGATTTACACTCAAACGAGATTTTGCATACCCAAAATCGAAACGCACACACACACACACACACACACACACACACACACACACACACACACACATATATATATATATATATATATATATATATATATATATATATATATATATATATATATATATATATATATATATATATATATATGCGTGTGTGTATGTATGTATATATATACATATATAGATTGATATTAGGGTTTAAAAAAGTGCACAGATCCTAAGCAATTACAATGCATCAATCAAACAATTGAAATTTCCCAACACTTATAATGCTAAAATAATTTGTATTAACCGATCAGCCTTATCCGAAAATAAAATAAAACACCCCACAATACTTTGTTAAATACTGCAAGTGCTTGGTATACATGATCCGATTTCTCTCAAGTCATCATAATTATTAGTGTGGGAAATAAACTAAATATCTCTTCTATTTATCTAGAAGGCAAGAAAAATTGGGATGTACTTCCTTCCAAGTAGATGGATACACATACTTGCGTAATGTGGTAATGATGAGCTTTTCAATAAGAATATAAATTCTATGTATCATAATCACATGATGAGCTATGCTTGACAAGAAAAATCATAGGATTTGGGTGGATGGGAATGATTTAATGGCGAGATGTTTACAAATAGAGTCCTACAAGTATTATCATTATGATGTCCATTTTAATTTCAAAATATCGAAATGGATCCCCTCCATATATCGAGGTGGTGAATTTTCAGAATATAGAAATGGATCCCCTACATATATTCAGGTGGTGAATGCCTTAAAGTGAGAATCATTTCTTATATCATTGAAGCTATCTACCGTAAAATCGATGTCATCTCTGTGGTCTCCTTGTTCACCCAAAGACATTTACCAACTTTTGAATCTCAAAATATTCACTCATCAAACCATTAGATTTGTTACATAGGTATTTGATATCACATTTTAGCTATATTTTATTTCGTGTTTTTATAGGGAGTACAAAAATTTCCAATGTCCCTAGAATCTTTCCATTTGTGTTAAGATTTTGTATATTACCGACAATCGTTGGCATTGTGTTGTGATAGGAATGACACAAGATGTTTTTTCCCTTCATTCTTCTCCCTAAAATATCTCACTTAGTCTAGTGTGGGGTTCTTTTGGATATTAGTTCTAGGGTATTGCAATTCATTAGTTCTCAAAGAGCATTTCCTATTGGATAAATGGAGTATCTACGTTTACATGGATAGTACTTATTCTTATATAGCCTTTAAATTTGTTTGCTAGCTTTCCATTTTTACTTCATATTTTTCTTCTTAGATTCATAAAATACTATGTGATTTATTTATCGTTGGGTTTGTTGAGGTGGTTACCTCCATATGCTTAATTGTTCCAAAAAAAAGAACTTTGTAACTTCCTTGTAGATATCTATTAAATGTTCCCCTCTTGATGAAGAATCCTTCTCCTTTGACTCTAAACACAATTCGTTAGGCTCAAAACCTCGGATAGCTCCTTGGGCTTTGTGTTTGAAACTCAAACTTGGTCAAAGGTCTTTGAAACTACCAAAAATAGATAAATAAGTCTCTTATGATGGATGATCTCAAAGATGATCGCAAATTATGAATAGAATTCCCTCACTAATTTTGTCACTTCATTGAAACATAGTCACTCTTTGAATATGTTGAGTGTCACTCTACTTGCACGTTCAAACAAAAAATAAAAAATCATTTGAATGTACGTGATTGCATCGCACGTTCCGATGGAGTACTTGTAGAGGCTAGAACTGGTTACAAGATACTAACGTGCAAAGGCACAATTTCACTAAGAGCATGTAGATTTTAGACAGGAGTGTTGACGAAACTTTAGAAAAATATAACCCCTTTGCAGAGAACATACGGTCTCATTCGATGGTAGATCTTATAGCTCGTTAGCCCATACATTTTGTAACAATGTTCATAACTAAGGTTCGTCAAACTTGGGGCAAAAGTAGGAAGCTGATTGGCGTTCTTAAGACAGTTTTTTTCGTTATATGTTTATAAACGAATTAAACACTATGATTGAGACTCAACTGACTCATGGAGGCATACAAACTCTTTGTATGGATGTAGGATCTGCAACTGGTGTTTGGATCTCTAAAAATCCAATGAGGTGAATTTTTTTGTCAAATTATGAAGTTTCAAGACCTTCGTCCTTTGCATGAATTAAAACTCCGAACATCTTTGTCAATATTGTTTAGCATATGTACTTTTTCCGGGAGATAAAGTCCAGATATGTATAGCACACGCCTTCTATTCACAACGTAATTATGTAGTCGCATGCGCTCTTGATCTTCGGATGCATGTAGTATCTGCAACAAGTTTACCACTCCTTTCCATAGCTCCTGTAGCGTAGATAGACCTTGGTTCTTCAGAAATTGAATTTAGTTGATGATGATTTACTCAAGTGCAATGGCATTAGCCAAATGGAGCTGATATTCGACAGCGAGACTTCATGCACCTCTGAGAACTAACGTTACTAGATGAGCACCACTGACGTGAAAAAAAGAAGCAGCGAACATCACATTCCAGCTCGTAAGATGATGAACTGTACAGCCGACCAGTAGGGACAAAGAAAAAGGACTTTGTCAAGAAAGTAACCTGTATGAAAAAAGTCAAATAAAGTTGTGCTGCTCACCTTAGAATCATGAATCCTATCTTTGAAAGGTAACTATCAAGAGAAGAATCTTAATCACAGATGTTTTACAGAGAAGACACTTCAAAGGAACATGATGAATGTACTTACCATTGCATCCAAAAGCCTGAATCACATCATTTGATGATTGGATGCCTACTACCTTGAACATGATTAATGCCCATGGACATTGTACCACTGTATATATACATATGTTTCCATCACTGATTCAAGGCACATTAGATTGTTTAATCTATGTCTATATGTGCGTACAAGAGATATCTTATCCTGCTTGTTGTCTTATGTCCTCCACTCATTATCTGTGTGCGTCTCACAAGTTTTCTTACTCGCCTTGCACAGGGATCGCTATAGCTTCTAGAGCATTTTGCATTTGTCATTGGCCAAGGCAGAGCTAGAGCATATTTGAGATATTCAACACTTCCTAGTCTTCTTCTTTTGTTTGATGAGAGCTCAATTCTTTATCGAGCTTCAACGTTACGAACCAGTTCACCTCGTCTAAGTATTGTTTTTATTGGCCTCCTTTCATGCTAGATGCCCAAGTTCGCCTTCTCCGTATCTAGCCATAGGCTAAAAACCTGCTCGAGGCATATGCAATTACTCCATTTCATGAGTCTTCTCTAACAAATAATTGTAGTAATTTATTATTTTTACATCACCTAAGAACCTTTTGGAAGAGAAGGGATAAACAAATTCACACCTTATCAAAGAGCTGTGAGAAAATACCAAAGCGTTTATAGCTATGCTATCACTTCTAAGTATATAGGTTTGAGCTAGCTTACTTGTAGATATTTTAGTAAGTTTTGATTAAAATAACAGGATTAGAAATTGTATTAGAAATATTTTATTAAGTTTTGATTAAAATAACGGGATTAGAAAGTTTTTAGGTGATAAAACCTATGGCAAGACCTTCCCAATCCTATTTTTTGAAGCATCAAAGGACATGGAAAGTACAAGCACTCATAGATTCCAATAAAAACCAATGAGTCCATCTAACACTCGTCAGCCATGAAATTCAAAAGGTGGAAAACTGACAAAGCCAACTTAATAGGGTCCTCGACGATAGCCAAGGCAAGACACATACCCCCCTCTTTGCCGAATATGGTTTATTCTAATGTAATCAAAAGACCAAGATGCCATAACCCCAATGAAGCATAAGAAATACCATATGATAGTGTTCTAACTACAAAACTTGATGATGTTCACACACAAAACAAAGCCCAATGAGGTAGAGCAAACCCAATGTGGTAACCTAATATGGCACATCAAACCTCCAAATATAAATGTCCAATGTGGCATTCAATAACGCAACTCCTTTTCATATGCAACAAAAAATGGGAAGGATTGTAACCACGTCTCCTTGTCAGAGAACTACTTCTCTTCTCCTTTATGAAACTTCTGTGATAAGCCTTTATCAGGGAGCTTTTCAGAAGAACAAGTGCATCCCTACGACCTTGACCATGATTAACGCCCATACACATTGTGCAATGAATCAAGGCACATTACATTGTTTAATATGTGCGATTATGCGTGTACAAGAGATGTCTTATATATCTTGTTCTCTTATCTCCTGCACTCATTATTTGTGTGCATCTCAGAAGTTTTGTCTCTCGCCTTGGGCAGAGCTAGCCATAGCTTCTCTGCCCTATCAGTTGAGAGCGAGATTCTTCAGTTCCTAGATCAAGTAATTTTCACTGTTTCTTTGCTCAGAACAGAAAAAGGACACTGGTGTTTGGCGAGGCGATGTGATCATTGAGATGAAACTCGAGAAGTACAATCCAGGTGTCTTCCTTGAACTGAGTAAAGCAGCACGACGATGGCTAACAGGAGCTGATGTTGGAAACCATTCTAGATGAGATAAAAACGACGACATTCTAGGAGCAGTCGACGAATGGAAGGTTCGAGCCTCAGATCAACTCGTATCATCATTGCTCCTTTTTCAATCACGAAGTCTGATTAAACAGGAAATGGCGGAAGTAGTACGGCTGAGATTTTCTACGAAATGAGAGTGGTATGTTTAGTACGTGTGGGAGTAACGACCTAGTATGCAGAACCTTTATGATGAAGGAAAAAGACCTTACGATGAAGAATTGAACATCCAAAGAGCAGCGATCGAGAAAAAAACGACGTCTTTGGGCATCTGCTGAAGGCTGATGATGATGACGATGATGATGAAAGACAATGAAGCAGTCGCTATATCGATTTTGCCTTTACAATAATGAACTGAGTCTTTCAAGAGTAATGATCTCGAAAAGGTTCATCGAATAAGGACAAGAAAGAAAACAATTCAAAAGAAACATGATGGTGATAGTACATTTCTCTGCACTTCATTAGTTTTCAATTCTATTGATTGAGAAACACGCTACAAGAAGCAAGGGGAAAGATATCAAGGAGATCAATAGACCTATCGTTGTCTAGGTGAGGAATTCACTGTAAATTTATCAGTAAATTTTATTTTTGATCTTCACTTCAAAGATCTTGGAGTGCATCAGCAAAGGTAGATTTTTTTGATTGTGTGATCGTTTTGTAGACTAAACATAAAGACACGACTGTGTAGGGTTTTCCTCCAAATTTTATGATGTCTCTTCTCTCGTAAACTTCCCATAGAGCTTCTCCACTATTGGGCCTATCCATGTGAGGCAAACGGTCGGCATAACAGAGCTTGTCCCCTTTACGAAAAATGTTTCGCCCAAAGAGAAAACAACGCACTTGAAATTTCCAACAGATGGAGCATCACAAAAAGAGAACGATAACAATCACTTGGTAAACCCAATCACATATACTGGCTCACATGTATATAGAAAAATAGCCTTCATATTACCTATTAAATGAAATAAAAGGACTTATTTTAACGCAAAGAGGACCTCGAAATTTTTGTAATATAATTCATAAACTCATTCTCAAAACTCTATAAATACTTTTTGAAGTTTGATAAGTGTATTCATGTACCTCAATATGATATCTAGGATCTAAATGGCAACAATCCTCGTTCCATTACACAGGCTAAGAGTTGAGGAAAGATAATTAATATTTTTATCACAACTTAAAGTCACAATGCTACCACATCTAATTGAGCCCTTCTCATGTGGCACATATTTCTATTGATCAATGCTTAATTCTACCTCTACTCGTTTCATTTTATGATTCAATAAAATTTTGGGGTTTTAAGACACATACTTCTTTTTCATAGGAAATCCTTTTATATTAAGGAGCTTTAAGCATCATTTTTTGCACTATTGTACATAATTTGAATCCCATATTGGAAAACTATTTATGTAATATGGACAATAATTCCTCCATTTCTAGTGTTTAGCCATCGATTGCATCCAGTACCTTATGTTTTCCCCAATAATGACCTCCATTATAGGAATTTAAAATTTTCTATTGATTATGATTTATTCCTTTTGTGATCCATTAAATAGGATTATTTCCATACCCAAAACCTTAGTTCTTCTCAAATGTGCTTTCCCTCAATAGTAAACAACTATATTTCAAACTCCCAGTACAAACACAATAATATTTTAATCCTCCCCCTAAAGTACCATTGAGGAAGCAATGTAGAAACTCAATATCCTCTTTTTTTAGAAACCTACTCTAAACTAATTAAAAAAATTGGAAGAAGATAGAAGAACAATAGAGAGAAGAACAAAAAAGTATCATCACCTTTTCATCATCTTCATTAGGGATCCGCTTACTTTTTGGCTTATTGGTCCTCAACATTGAAGACCTTGTGGTGTTTAGAGGGAGGATACCTTTTATAATTTCAAATCATTGTACGAAGATCTAGAAATCATTACCTCGGGAGGGGGGAGGGTTTGTTGAAGTTATCCTTTTAAAGAAATATCCTAACCAAGCATGAGTGGATTCTCCGAAACATCCAAAGTGCTGATTATTTTCCTTCAAATGCACCAACCTTCATAATCCACTTTACATCTAGGGTCAATGTCCGAATATGGTCCAATGTCATATATCTTTTCTCTAAAGGTACTTCCATTTATGAAAGCCTTTGGACCAAAGCTTCCTGTTTCATTGGATGTTCTCTTTCTCAATACTTTTGATTTCAATAATTTGAGGGCCATATAAAATCATGATAGTTGATGGTTGTTGGGAAAGATGGATGGACACTCGAAGCGATTGAGTAGGTACTGCCAAATCTTGCTTTGTACCAGCCCTTTGATGCTTCAGAGTTGATACGTAGACCTCCTTAGCTTTCCAATGACACCATAAAATGGCCTATGTACTTTGGAAATGATGTATGTAAATATTGAATCAAAACAGACAACTTTGAATCTCAAGCTTCAAGGAAAACCTTCTATTTTTGACTTTACACCTGTTGGATCTTTTGCTCAGTATGACCAGCATAATAGGTATTGGAAACATTCCTTTTAGGGGTATCTAATTAACTTAGCAAGCTAGATATTCCAATTAGAATGATGTAAAAAGATTAACTATGCTCAGAGAAATCAATTTAGCAAGTAAACCTTTACCCTCGATTTGTTAGGACTGTTGCAGACTTTGACTAGTGATCACCTCGACAAGCTTTCTTTGAAATGACTGAATAGAATCTCTTCAAATTTTGATAGCATGTAGACAACTTGAGCTGGTTCCAGCAAGCTTTAGATCTTTGAATTTGGTGGAGCAATGAGTGAGATATGCTCTCCACAAGTTGACAGACTTTCAAGTACTATGACAGAGAACTCAGAAATGAACAATGTAGATATATGTATTAATGAACACTTGTATACAATGCCATTGGCATGAAGATCATTGCTTAATGGTGTAGATAGGTGTGGGCTAGAGTGTAGGCCTCACACACACTCAGAAATGACAGAGATGAGCTCGGGATATGAGTCTTCTACCCGTGACTTTTTGAGTTGACCTTTTATAGTGATTTAGTTCAAAGTTTGAATTTGAATTCAAATTTTGGCTCTCTTTAATCAAGCTCCTACATCCTAGGAGATATTCCATCTACTTGATTGATGCTTTACAACTAATAAAGTTCACGAGATTTCCTTGGTAGGTGTTTACAAAGATTCCAAAGTCAAAAGTGACTTTTACAAAAAAAGTAAAGTAAAGTGGTAATTAACCACTAGCATTTGTTCCTATGCTTCTCCATATGTGTATGGTCTTCAAGGTATCCTTCAAGCCAAATGTGTAGGCTTGTAAATTGCACCAACAACTCTCCCTCAAGCCAAACATTTTGGCTTGGTCTTCATTCTTCAATCTTCATGTATATCTTGCAATCCAATCATTGCTTTGAACCAGCAAAGTTTGGTTCCATCCAAAGCTTTAGTCAACAAATCTGCACATTGCATGTTGGTTGATACATAGGTTAGTTAAATGTCCTTGCTTAATAACTTCTCTCTCACATAATGGTAATGGACCTCTATATGTTTGGTCCTAGCATGATAGATGGGATTAGCTGCAAGGTGAAGTGAGCTTGTATTGTCTCAAAAGATTATTGGTGACCTAGTATATAAACCCAATTCTGTATACAATAACTTGATCCATATGGCTTCTTGGGTGGCATTAGCCAATCCTCTATACTCTGCCTTGTAGAAGATAAAGCAACAGTAGGTTGCTTCTTTGAAGACCATGATATTAGGTTATCACATGCAAATGAAATGTATCCAGAAGTGCTCCTCCTATCATCCTTGCATCCTGCCTAATCTGCATCTGAATACATCTTAATATCCAAGTCTGAAGTGTAGGGGAAATACAAACCATGATGTTGTGTTCCCTTGAGATACTTTATAATTCTTTTGGCAGCTTCTAGGTGAGGTACCCTTGGCTTGTGCATAAACTGACTTAGCACACTAACTCCATATGCAATATCTATCCTTGTTAAGGTAGCATAGTTCAAACTTCCAACTATGCTTTGATAACCTGTAACATCATTAATTTCATCACCTTCATGTGCACTTAGTTTTAGGTTTACCTCCATTGGAGTACTTGCAACTTTGGCATCCTGCAAATGAAATTTCTTCAACATATACTGTATGTACTTTTTCTGAGTAATGTAGATTCAAGAGTTAGTATAGACTAACTCAAGTCCAAGAAAATACTTTAGTAGGCCAAGATCATTGATCTTGAACTCCTTCATCATCTGGTTCTTGATTTCTCTGATTCCATTGACATCATTACCTGTAAGTTTAATATCGTCAACATATACACATAGGTATATTACCTTTGAATTACTTCTCTTGATGAATAGAGAAGTGTCTTCCTTGCTCATGAAAAAACCTTGGTCTTGGAGGTATGTGGTTAACCTGTGATTCCATGCCCTAGGTGCGTGCTTTAATCCATATAAAGCTTTATTCAATTTGCACACATATGTTACCTTGTTTGGATCCTCATAGCCAGGAGGTTGTGCATATATACCTCCTCTGAAATCCATCCATTCAAGAAAGCATTTTTGACATCCAATTGATACATGTTCCAATTTTTTGATGCAGCCACACTTACCAACACTTTAATGGTTGGCATCTTGGCCAAATGTGAGAATGTTTCTTCATAGTCAATGCCTTGGGTTTGTGCAAAACCCTTGGCCACAAATCTGGCTTTGTACCTGTTAATTGACCCATCAGGATTTCTTTTAATTTTATAGATCCATCTGGATCCAATTACCTTCATGGACTCTTTTTTTGGTACTAGTTCCCATGTGTCACTTTCCTTGAGTGCTTTAATCTCCCCATCCATAGCTTCCTTCCATTCTGTCTTGGTTATGGCTTCTTCATATGATCCTGGTTCTTCAATTGACAAATCTTTGGGAAGATAAACAGAGTGTTTAGTATCAAGAGATGTATTATACCCATATCTGATAGGTTTTTTGCTCTCCCTTTGTGATCTTCTGATTGATTGATTTGAAGATTCAGGTATGTCTTCAAGCTTCTTCATTTTGACTTTGCCTTTGGACTTCCATGCCTTGAATTCTTCAAGGTTGATAACATCTTCATCATCTGAAGTAGTGTCTTCATTCTGAATAGGTTCCTCCTTACCAAGACTTGGAAACTCCTCCTCCAAGTCATAGGGTAGTTTAAACTTCCTGCATTCATTCTCATACCAAGAATCATTTTCATCAAAGACAACATCGCTACTAACCATGAATCCCTTATTTGAAGGGTTGTAAAACCTGTATCCTTTTTGATTCAGATCATATCCAATAAAGATACACTTCTCAGCCTTAGGGTCTAGCTTACCTCTTATCTGAGAAGGAATGTGTACATATGCTACACATCCAAATATCCTGCAATGGTTTAGTGAGGGTCTCTTACCATGCCATGCTTCATAAGGTATCATCCCATTAAGGGACTTAGATGGTAACATGTTTATGAGGTAAGTGGCAGTAGAAACACTCTCTGCCCATAAATAGTTAGGTAACTTTTTCTCATTCAACATGGACCTAGCTATTTCAACAATCAACCTATTTCTTCTCTCAGCTATCCCATTCTGTTTAGGAGAATACCTTGTGGTGATTTCTCTTTTAATGCCTTTGTCCTGCAAGAAGTCTTCAAGCTCATTGGAGAAGTACTCACCTCCTCCATCTGATCTTAGCCTCTTTAGATTCTTCCCTGTCTCATTCTCAACAAGTGCAAGATATTTTTTAAAGCAATTAAACACCTCATCCTTGTGTTTCATGAAGTACAATATAGTCCACCTGCTATAATCATCAATAAAAGATACATAATACCTTTATCCTGAGATTGAGGGGTCTTTGCTTGGTCCCCATACATCTGTATGAACAAGCTCTAGATAGTCCTCATTCATGTATCCTTTCCTTGAGAAGGGTAACCTGTGAGACTTCCCAAATTGACAAGCACTACATTTATATATCATGTGTTGTTTTGAAACATTGGGTATTCCAATTACACATTGATCCCTGCATATTTGTTTCAATGTTCTTTCTCCTACATGCCCTAATCTTTTATGCCAAATCTCAAGTTCTGAAAGTGTTATAACTGTATAGTGCAATATTCTTTATGTGTTCTAGCTCAAAAGTAAAAAGTCTGCATGATTTTTCTTCTTTTGCTATTCTCTTGAACCCATGCCTTGGATCCTCCACAAATGCTCCAAATTGGTTGAATCTAACCTGCAAACCTTTCCCCACAATCTTTCCAACACTCATCAAATTTTTGGTGATGGTTGGTACATAGAGTACCCTACTCAACAAGTTCTGATTTCCATCACAAGTCTTAACATTTCCAACTTTAACTACTGAGTGCTTGGTGTCATCACCTGTTTGTACTTGATGCTTACCTTTTGGTTCTTCAAGGTCAGAGAGTAGAGCGACATTGCCAACCACATGATTTGAGCATCCTGAGTCAATGTAGAATAGGTGGTCATCATTTGTACCTGATTTTGAAGTCATGTTCATGATCAAAAGAGAGTCATCTTACTCTTCTGTATAATTGTTGTAGTCCTTTCTGGATTTGAATCCTCCTTGATAGTTTCCATTGTAGTTGTTGTTGTAGTTGTTGTTGTAGCCTTGGTGATGGTTGAATCTACCTCTTGACTGTGAGTATCCACTTCTTTGATATCCTCTTCCTCTCTGATTCTTGCAATTCCTGAAACACTCATCTGTAGTATGATTTGATAAACCACAAATGTTGCATGCTGAGGAGTTATAGGATCTCCCCCTACCCTGCTTACCTCCTCTACCCCTTCCTCTTGATGATCTACCTCTCCTTGCATAGTTGGCTTGGGAGGTAGTGCCTTCATCCTCTATCTTTTTGTTCTTGCCTTTATCTTTAGACTTACTTTTATCAGTGTATAGGGCAGAAGAGCTATTACCTTTGGATGTATCTCCATTCTTGTTGAGCTTGGCTTCATGAGTGAATAATTGTCCCATGAGAGTGGTAAGGTCTGGAATCTGCATGTCCATGTAAAGGTCCATGGCAGTGGTGAAGCTTTCCCATTTGTCATCAGCTTTGATCCCATTGTTCACTTGTCTTACAATCTCCTCTTCTTCAATCTCTTCTCCCTTGCTTGCTAACTGATCTGCTACATCTTTAATCTTAGTCACAAATTCTGAAATAGCTTGCTTAGGTTGCTTCCTTAATGTGGTGAATTCAATCCACAACTGATTTTTTCTGAAAAGTAGGATGACAAGGTCTCCCAAGTCTCTTGGGATGTCTTATAGTTTCTAATATGTGGCAAAAGAAAATCAGAGATGGAGTTGAGTAAGTAAGACCTTGCTAGTGCATCCTTAGCACACCATGTGTTGAGCTTTTCACGTTCTTCCTTTGTTGGCAATCCTCTTGTTTTGAATGAGGGAAATTCCTCATCTCCTGAGACTTATCCATAAAGACTTCTTCCTTGTAGGTATGTCTTCATCCTTAGAGACCATGCCTGATAGTTTTTCTTGTACAATTTATCAATAAATGAAGGAAAACCATCTCCCATTTTACCTTAACTTGCTCTGATACCACTGTTGGGAAAGATGGATGGACACTCCAAGAGATTGAGTAGGTACTGCCAAATCCTGCTTTGTACCAGCCCTTTGATGCTTCAGAGTTGATAAGTAGACCTCCTTAGCTTTCCAATGACACCATAAAATGGCCTATGTACTTTGGAAATGATGTATGTAAAGATTGAATCAAAACAGACAACTTTGAATCTCAAGCTTCAAGGAAAACCTTCTATTTTTGACTTTACACCTGCTCGATCTTTTGCTCACTATGACCAACACAGTAGGAATTGGAAAAATTCCTTTTAGGGGTATCTAACTAGCTTAGCAAGCTAACTATTCCAAGTGGAATGATGTAAAAAGATTAACTATGCTCAGAGAAATCAATTTAGCAAATAAACCTTTACCCACGATTTTTTAGGACTGTTGCAGACTTTGACCAGTGATCACCTAGACAAGCTTTTCTCTAAAATGACTAAATATAATCTCTTCAAATCTTGACACACAAGTTGACAGACTTTCAAGTACTATGACAAAGAACTCAGAAATGAACAATATAGATATATGTATTAATGAACACTTGTATACAATGCCATTGGCATGAAGATCATTGCCTAATGGTGTAGATAGGTGTGGGCTAGAGTGTAGGCCTCACACACACTCAGAAATGACAGAGATGAGCTCTCGATATGAGTCTTCTACCCGCAACTTTTTGAGTTGACCTTTTATAGTGATTTAGTTCAAAGTTTGAATTTGAATTCAAACTTTGGCTCTCTTTAATCAAGCTCCTACATCCTAGGAGATATTCCATCTACTTGATTGATGCTTTACAACTAATAAAGTTCACAAGATTTCCTTGGTAGGTGTTTACAAAGATTCCAAAGTCAAAAGTGACTTTTACAAAAAAGTAAAGTAAAGTGGTAATTAACCACTGGCATTTGTTCCTATGCTTCTCCATATGTGCATGGACTTCAAGGTATCCTTCAAGCCAAATGTGTAGGCTTGTGAATCGCACCAACAATGCTAGCATCCCATTTTCAATTGTTATTAATTGATTAGAGGGGCTTCAACTTGTTAAAGGCTTTCTAAAATGACCAGATCAGATATGATCCTATTAGAGATAAAGACTCATTCAAGTAAATTTCAACGGTCAAAGAGAGAGAGAGAGAGAGAAGATATTGGGGGTTGTAAAGAACCTAAGTAATAAGGTTGGTGGATGCACGCAAGAAATGTAAAGGGATAATTTGGGCCCTAAAAACTCTACAATTCTCCCTACAAATTGTGATATTACTAAAAAACACCAATAGTTACAAATATATCTAGAAGCTATTCATTGCAATTTTCTACATATTTGTAGAACTTGAGGATTCCTCGACCTTGAGAAATAAGTCCCTGACGTCCAAGCATTTATAAGGTTTTCTTTTAATCCAATATGACCTCAAATGAGAGTGTAGGACGTGTTTTTAATTAGGACACATATTAAAATATGAAGAGGGTCACTTATTAAAACCTAGCTATAAGGTGAAAGACTTTCTTTTTTTTTTACTTCTTCTTGTTCATTTTCTTTTCTACTCAAGTATGAGTTTCTTGGGAGCTCTTCTATCTTTTCCATGAGTAGAAGATCTTCACATCATCGGCTCCTCTGATTGACATTTTCTAGGCAACAATCCATTGCTTGATGTTAGTTGGTGTGTGTATCAAGCGAATGGATGTGTTTTGTTGTTCAGAAGATGTGTATAATCACACTTGTTGAGGTGAGTGACCTTGAACCTCATTTTTCTTGTTTGTGAATTCCTTTTCTTCCTTTCTATCATTACTTTGGCCCATTTAGGCAATAAAATAGGTAGAAAGGAAAATTTTCTATTTTTTCGGTTTGTGATTTCTATTATTTTTTGAGTTTTGCACTAAAGCTTTAGTTTATCTATCATCATCCCTGTGTTAATCTGAGTTTTTTTGTTAATCATGCTACTAGGGGGGGAGTCATGTAAAAGAGGTCATGTGGAGCTTCAATGGCTTTGATTGGGAATCATTCAAGTAAGAATAGAAAGAGAGTGTAGTTTCTTTCAAACAAAACCCATCTATAAACCTTGCTAACTCAATGAATGAACCTTTGTCTAATACTAAGATGCATGCTAGGGAGGACTTCATCCAATAGTCCAATGTGTTTATCCACATAGTCACATAGCCTCCCTTGTTTGTAGTCAACCACATGCAAGAAAGAAGCACCTCTCAAGCATATATCTTTGAAAGGAAATTTCATTGAAGAAGTAGAGGAAAGCAGTAATCCTTTGCTGGTTTCATATCTTGATTCCCTCATTTAATACGTCATAGGGTATGGAATCATGCAATGTTGTGCTTTTGAATGGAGCTAGAGAAGGGACACTAAAAGTGTGGTGCGCACATAGAATCATAGAGATGGCTACATGTTTTCAACAAATACACATGGAGACAACAGTATACATAAGGGGAGAGAGAGAGAGAGAGAGAGAGAGAGAGAGAGAGAGAGAGAGAGAGAGAGAGAGAGAGAGAGAGAGAGAGAGAGAGAGAGAGAGAGAGAGAGAGAGAGAGAGAGAGAGAGAGAGAGAGAGAGAGAGAGAGAGAGAGAGAGAGAGAGAGAGAGAGAGAGAGAGAGAGAGAGAGAGAGAGAGAGAGAGAGAGAGAGAGAGAGAGAGAGAGAGAGAGAGAGAGAGAGAGAGAGAGAGAGAGAGAGAGAGAGAGAGAGAGAGAGAGAGAGAGAGAGAGAGAGAGAGAGAGAGAGAGAGAGAGAGAGAGAGAGAGAGAGAAAGCCCTTTGTGGATAAGATTGTGTGTACTCTTGTAGAAGCTACCCACTTCTATTTTTATTGATAATCATTTACATAAAATGTTTTGTTGTCACATCATCAATTCTTCTCCTCACACTAAGAATGAGCTTGAATACAAAATGAAACAAATGCATATGTCCATACAATCTGAAATTAACATGAAAAGAAATTTATATACAAACTAAAGCTTCCTAATTCGTAAAGCTTCTCTAATGTAGATGAACTTACCTTTTGAAAGAGCTTTGATGAAGATATCCACCACTTGTTTTCTATGGTTGATGTGAATCCATTCCACTTCTTCCTTAATGAACTTCTCATGAACAAAGTGATAGTGATTTTCAATGTGCTTTAATCTTGCATGATAGAGTGGATTCTTTGATAGGATAATACTGCTCACATTGTCACAATAGATGATCACCTTTCCGTCAATGTGAACACACATGTGTCCAAGTAGGTACTTAATCCATGTTGCTTCACAAAAGGCTTAAGTAATTTGCCTATATTCAATGTTCCATGTAAAAACACATCCATTGAAATGTTCATGGAGGAGTTACATTAATGTGTTTGTGTATGATATGTAGATGTTAAGTGGTCATAATGGGTGTTAGTTGTGTTTTATGTATCCATTGACATTCTTCAATAGAGTGTTTTTTGTACTTGACTAAATATCAAGGATATTGAGTACCTGTGCATGTAGTAGTGACATCATGATCAATTATTCTCTCAAGAACTAAGATTTCAGATTGTTCTTCAATTAAAGGAGGGTCATCAAGAAGTGGAGTGAGTGGTAAAATTCCTTTAAATGTTGTAAGTAAACTAATATGAAAAGAGTTATGTATATTCAAATGAGTTGGTATATCTAATCTAAATGAATTATCATTAAGTTTTTGTATAATGAAAAACGTCCATAATAGTGTGGTGCAAGTTTAATTTTAAGATGTTGCAAAAAATTTTTAAGATGTGTTTTAATGAAATGCAACCATACAAAATCATTTTCCTTGAATTCCTTGGCTAATCATTTTGTTTTGACATTACATGTATAATGTTCTTGACTTTTCTTAATGTGCT
This sequence comes from Ceratopteris richardii, assembly GCA_020310875.1. Classification (NCBI taxonomy): domain Eukaryota; kingdom Viridiplantae; phylum Streptophyta; class Polypodiopsida; order Polypodiales; family Pteridaceae; genus Ceratopteris; species Ceratopteris richardii. The sequence goes on from CM035422.1 coordinate 148,986,642, forward strand.
TGTGAACATCCTGAAGTATAGAAATTTGATCTTGAACAATAGAATCAACCATCAGAATGTTAGTTTGAGTGAGTGACATGGGAGTGGGAAGCTTACTACCATACAAAAAAGTTCAACAAAATCTTTAAAATCTTGTTTTATGCATAATCAATGTTGAAAAAAAAAGTAACCCATGACGAAATGTATAATGTTCATCAGTTAAAGGTGCAACATTGTTGAATTCATGCAATGCATGTGAGAAATACAAATGAGATGCATAAGTGAAAATCATTTCTTGAAAGGAATGAATTTGGGTTGCACAAATATTATGCAAAACAATAGAATGTGAAGGAAAATAGTTAAGAGCATCCGCTATGACATTAGCTTTACAAGGTTGATATTGGATTATGGGTTGGAAATTTTGAATGAATGAAGCCCATTTAAGATGTCGATCAGAGATTAAGGGCTAATTTAATAAATGCTTAATAGCTTGTTGATTGGTTTTGATTAAGACCTCATACTTGCATAAGATAGTGTTTCCAAATTCACAAAGCATGCACAACTACTAACAATTCTTTATCATATGTACTATAATTCTTTTTGGAGGGCTTAAGATTCCTACTCTTAAATGCAATGGGATGATCATTTTGCATTAAAGCAACACCTATTCGTTAGTCACTAGCATTAGTAATGACATGAAATTATTGTGAAAAATTAGGTAACTGTAAAACAGGTGCATGTGAAAGTGCATGTTTGAGTTTTTCAAAGGATTGTTTTTGGGTAAGCCCTCATGCCAATTTTATTTTCTTTTTCAATAGCAAACTAAGGGGCAATGCTAAATAAGAAAAAATTTGAACAAAAGTCCTATAGAAACTAGCCAATAAAATAATAGAATGAACATGATTGAGCGATTGTGGTAACGGCCATTCTACTATAACTTTAATCTTTTTTGGATCCACATGCTTACATTGAAAAAATTAACTCTTTTTAGGTTTAATGTAAAGTGTGTTCTCTTGTAGGAAAAAACTATATTTTTAAGATGCTTCTCATGCTCACTATCATTTTTATTGTAAACAAGTATATCATCGAAGAATACAAGAACAAAAACTTGGTAATCAAGAAAAATGTGGTCCATCAGTCGTGCAAATGTAGGAGGAGCATGAGTAATTCCAAAAGGCATTACCATAAATTCATAATGGCCGGTTTGAGTTCTAAATGCAGTCTTAAAAAACATCACTTTGTGTCATACAAATCTGATGGTACCCCGATTTAAGATCAATAATATTAAAGAAATGAGCTCATCATAATTTATCTAGGAGATCATCTATTTGAAGAATAGGGTATCTATTGTTAATTGTGATCTGGTTAAGGGATCTATAATCAATGCACATTCGATAAGTTTTATTCTTCTTCTCTACTAAAAGAACTGGTGCTCCAAATGGGGAAGAACTAGGCCTTACAAGTCCTTTGTGGACTAAGTCTTTCACTTGGTTTTCTATTTCCTTTTGATGTAGTGGGCCATGCCTATAAGGTGCTTTATGAGGAGAAGAACTACCAAGAATTAAGTCTATGCTATGGTCAAAGATCCTCATGATGGTGGTAGTTCAAAGGAATAATCAAACATAAAACAATCCTTATAAGTAATCATGAAAGGTTTATTTGCATTTGGAAGTGTATGAGTATAATAATTTATGACATTGACAAAAACAATGCATGAATTGAATCCTTTCCTAAATGCACATTTTACTTGAGTATGACTAATCAATGGAAATTGCTAGAAATCATGCCACACAAACAAAATAATAATTCGACCTTTAAATTGAAAGTTGAAGGTACATGTATGGTAATCAATGCATGGGTTGTTATGAATAATTCTTCGACATTGAATAGAGATTTACTTGAGCACCAATCCATCTTGAATTACTATGATAGCTTGTCAAGACATGCAGCACCAACACAAAATTATGAGTGAGATTTGAACATTGCTAGAAGAAAAATAAACATAGACCAATAACTGAGACGAGCAGGAGGCGGCAAAGAATATACTAAGGGGATTTCTTTGCTTTTCGGTAAAAATAAAGAATATACTAACCAATTAATAGACATATGGGGAACCACTCATTGAAACCTCATACAAAGTGGTTTTATTCATTTGGAAATAAGTGAACCTGGAAACGGAGGTGGCTGATGAATCAACCTCCACCTGTAATTTCAATGTTGATTGTTAATAGCGTTGAACTTAAATCTTTGATGGTGGGAAGGTATGTGATATCAAACATACGTCTCTCCTTACAGCTTGAAATCGTATCTCATCTTTTGATAAAGAGATGATGACACTTTTCAAAGGCACTTTTCAGTATATTCTGACGCTTTTTTCAAAGGCAACGACTATACTAACGACTTTTCAAAGCACTTTTTTTTTTTTTCGAATGCTGCTCGGTCCCTTGTCTTCGACCATTATCGTTCAACAACGGAATCGAGAAACTTGTAGTATGACTTTAATTTCTTCTTTACTTCACGTTTTTGCCTTATCGTTTGACTTTCCTTTGCTCCTTCAATCTGTTACAAGATCAACGATTCCGCCGACGGTTACTTCATCCCTTCCATGCATTAATAATCAACCCGAGATGCCCCACATATGTCAGCATTCATACACTCTTTTACTTCTTCCAATTAGTGCGATCGTAAGTCATTTACTTTGGATCAAAATTTTTGCTTTGTCAGACTTTTTCCTCATCATTCAATAAATCGAATCGTGAAGTTACAGTTTTCATTTCTAGATATCAACGATTGATACCAATGGTCACACCAACATAGATCAATCAATGAAAACTACTTACATTACTGAACATTGAATGTTTGCACAAAGATGATGAAAACAAATTGCAGTCGTACGAGAATACATTTCTCATATGCTCGTTTACATTTGTTACCATTCACGACAAGTAATGGACAATTTATCGATTATATTATCTCTTCACGTGTTGTTTTCCGTTCACTACGACTAAGTTCAATCTCATTCAGATGGCGGGAACATTATTATGTATCTCTAAAGGCAAAATGAACATGATTGTATTTCTTACTACCTATCAACATCTATATGCATGCATCCTTAACATATATAATTTCTTTTGCTCTTTAAACTGAAGTTTTTTGAAGAACATCCAGTATCAAAAGGAAAAATAAAAAAGCATGGGACAACACTGGATTTTTTGCTCCACAAAGCTATAGGAAAAAGGAGTGCATCGTTAATAAACAACTAGAGTGAGAGGTCCAGAGGAGAAAAATACAACGAAAGAAGAGGTCAACAAGTAAATATTGGCATCTTTATAGTCATTTTAGTTGAAGTCAATCCAATCTAAGTAAGTAAAAGAGCAATGCTAGATTTCAACAACGTTCCTAGCATTTAGATTAGCAATGATTGCTAAATTTTACTCATAAGGCATGTGAATAATCCAAATTATAATTTCAAAAGATGTATTTTTTACATTAATAATAGTTGTAGAAACCATATCAGCTACAAAATTCAAAATTTTCAAATCTCTTCCTCTTCAGACACGTTCGCTATTGTAAACAATAAGATAAAAAGTAAGTGAGTCCCATGAAGGAGACGAAAATGTAATGAGGGTTTTCAAAGGCTGCAACGGATACTAAGAGCTTTCTGTTGGTTTCTGTTGATCATAAGGTCAACATGGTAATGCTGCTCGTTTTCCTTCTCTCCGATCATCTTTGTCATCATAGACAATAGTGGGTGACTGATGAAGCACGCTTCGCTTTAGCATTATTCAGTACGACTCAAAATATTGATAGTTCTCTCTTGTTCAGGAGATTACTTGAGCGCCTCTTTCAAATGTTACGATGGTGATCAAGTTTTTGCTTGTGGTCGCTAGTTGTGAAATAAGGAACTTCTGTATCGTCGTCCTCAGCATGAATTTTGTCTGAGTAATGGACGCACCATAGCTGCGCTATGCACAAGTGGTATCAGAGCAGTTGAGGGAAGTAGAATTCCACCTGCAGTCTTCTCGTCAAGAGATTGGATCTTCACAAGTAATCGATTAGCCATGGGTTTCAATGTTGTAGACTTCGAGAAATAGCAGTAGCAGCTCGCACTCCCGGGAAGCAGAAACCCATGGGTCTAATGGTTCACAACGAGCGAAGTGCAGCTCCACCAACGCCACATTGATAGGCACACCTGCATTCACAAAGACACTACCCTGACAGAAGCACATTCCATCATTGTACATCTTAGCATACTTTTGGTCATTTAAATTTTGGGAGGATATGTGAAGCATGCACGTTTGGCAAACATCAACATATGAAGTTTCCAAGAAAAGAAATGCATAGAAAGAGACCTCTAGAGCTCATGCATAGTGATGTGGTTGGACTTGCTGGAACAAAATCACTTGGTGACTCACTCTATTTTTATATTCATTTATAAGAAGGAGAAATATGTTCTTTCACATGCAAGAAAGGACACACATTCAAGATCAGATGAAGGAACACCTATGAGATGATCGACAAGAGTAAGGTATCATGTGGATAGATTGAATCTATATAATAAGTCTATGAAGTTTCATTATGCATACATGATGGAGAGAATCAGCATGAGGAACCAAAGAATTTTAATCATGCATCACAAAGTGAAGATTGGTGCAAAGCAATGGATGATGGGATGAATGCATCGAAGAATAATGATACATGGGAATTAGTGACATTGCGTCCGAATAAAAAGCATTGGATGCAAATGGGTATACAAACTGAAGTGCAAAAGTGATGGCTCAGTGGAGAGATTTAAAGCTTGTCTAGTTGCAAAAGGATATGCACAAGTATATGGATTGGATTATGATGAAACATTTAGTCCAATGGTGAAAATGACAACGGTGAGATGTGTGATTGCATGGGCTGCCATTAACAATTGGAAATTATATCAAATAGATGTTAAGAATACATTATTGAAAGGAAAATTGCATGAGAAAGTCTATATGCAACAACCAGAAGATTATGTGCACCTAAAGTATCCTGACTATGTATACAAGTTAAAGAAAGCGCTTTATGGGTTGAAACAAGCACCAAGAGCATGGTGTGAATAATTCACTAAGAAGTTATTTGTTCTTCAAATTTATGCAGTCAAAGGTAGATTATTTACTATCTGTATGGAATCAAGGAAGCGAAACTATTATATTAGTTATTTATGTCGATGATTTGATTATTAATGGCAATGATGAGAAGAGGATTGATGATTTCTCTAGCAGCTAGTGGTCCTTATGATATTAGTTTGTTAGGAACCTCCTTCTTGCACATGAGCCCTTTTAGATTGAATGGTTAAATTGGAGAAACAGTGAAAAATAGGCTAGGTCTTTAGTTTTTGAGGATCACTTGGGCTTGCATATCTCTCTTAATAGGATATGGTGTCTGAACTAGCCCTATTAATATCAAAATTTAAGTTTGTGGACCTATGGCATTCTCTCATTGAGAAAAGAAAACGATTTTTATGTGCAAAACTCTCCGCCAGGGAATTTGCACCAATGCGAAAGTTAATAAAATATGTGGGGCCCTTCACTTGTGTAAGCGGTGCCTCTATTGTAGAGAATACCTTGGTTGCATATTCATTTCATGCCCTATGAGTCACTCTGTATGGCAGGTTCTTGCCAATGTTTTGAGTTTATAGATTCAATGAACTAGAAGCAAACATTACTTCGAGAAACCATAGAGTTCTTGTTATACTTTATGGAATAATGGAATATGGATTTTAATGTCGTGAGGGTTTTCATGTGATTTCTGTTTTCGTTTAGCACGTGAAGACTCATGAGGGTGTGAATGTGCATGGACTTATTCAAATCTTTTTGAAGATATTTAGAAGATAGTATTTTAGTTATTTTTTTGTAAAACTATTAGATCTCTTTAGAAAGCAACATTTTGGTAAAAATAGTAGATCAGCTGAAAAGCGATAATCTTGTAAATAAATTAGATTTTTGTAAAAGCACACTTTTTGAAGAATTGACCTAATGTATCTTCTATTCAGGAGATAATGAGAAATACCTATAAATACACATGTTCTGGTAGACTCCTCCATCAGAGTATGTGGGAGGAGATTATACCCAGTCTAGTGTCTAGTCTCTTGTCTCTTTCTATTTTGTTTATGCTTTTGTGAGATTTTGTTTTTGCATCTATCCTCTATGTACATGCATCTGCAAGATCTGATCGGCAATGGTATGAGAGCCAAGGCGCATTAGGAGAGGTGGTTTCTTGGAATCTGTTTGTGATTTGGGATGTTTGTTCACAATTTGATATTCGTCTAGATCGTTCAGTCTAGGTTTTTGTTGATCCAGATTGTTTTTTTTCCGCCACTATGTTTTTCCCAATTTTTTGAATCAGTTACTATATGTTGTGGTCCTAACATACTCTACATTGTGCTCACTATACTCACTGTGTTCAGTGTGCTCAATGTACCCCTTTTTCTCACTATGCTCACTGTAGTCATTGTACCTATTGTACCCCCTGTGCTCATTGTGCTCATTGTACTCATTGTACCCACTATACCCGCTATGCTCACTATGCACTATTCACTATTTGAGTTTGGTTGAATGGCATAGAACTATGGCATACCTTTGGCATCTTTGGCTTCTCTAGCACTCATGGTTGACTTTGGTCCACTTTGGTTTCGTTGGAAACTGTTTGCTACGCATGAACCAATTCTAACTTATGAGTGGTAATAAGAGCTTCCTTATTTCCCTAATTAGCTTAGTTATTTCTCTAGTTAGCCTACTTAGTTCCTTATTTAGCATGTACAATATTCGAACCCACAACCTCATACTTCCAAGAGATAAGCTTTATCCACTTGCCTATTTTCACTTTTTGATACCCCATTTCTTTAATTAATATTTAATATTACTTTTACCACTCTCTTTTCCTTATTTAATTATTTATTTATTGATTTATTTAACACTCTTCCATTTATTTATTTATCAAACACTCTCATTTATTTTATTTATTTGTTTATTTACTTATTATTATTTTTATTTTTATATATTATTGAATTCTTTTCACATGCTTAGTACTAGGTTTTGTTTCTATATAAGCCATGGATCCTACCGATAATACCGAGGATTCTGGTACATTACCCCTACCAAGGGTACCAATTGAGCAATAGTGAGAACTTTTGAGATACAATCTCCAACATGCTCAAAATGAAATAAAAGGACACAATGCTGCACTTCAACAAATCCAGAGTGATGACAATACCCTAGTTAGGGTGGTGAAGGTCATTATCCCTTCTCAAGAAGAAGGCATGGAGTCTGAGATTGGTGCCAAAAATTTCCAATTCACATGACTCAATGGGTGAAAGGATGGCCAATTTGATCTTTCATGGCCATCCCAATTTAATGATTTTTGTTTTAACAAAACATACTCTGAAATTGAGAAAGTGAAATTTGTTACTAATTATTTGGTGGGTAAGGCCTAATTATGGTGGAATGTTTTGCGGCATAGCAGTGATCGTCGCATCGCATGGATCACATTTCAAAAAAAGATTAAGGAGTCTTTCCTTCCTCCTCAGTTCCACTTAGATACATTCTTTACTTTGCATGCAAGGTACTTTTAATGGTAAAGTTGTTAATATTTTACATGATGATGGTCGTCCGCATGATTTTATTTCTCATACAATAGTGCGAGATTTCCAATTAAACCCACTTTGTTCTGTGTATAAAGTTAAGACTGCATTTCAAGAAAATAGATATAATGTTACAAGTGAAGTGCATAATGTTCAGATTTGCATAGGTTCATACTTAGATGAATGCACATTTTTAATTGCTCCTTTGAATTCCTATGATGCTATACTTGGTATGCCTTTTCATCACCGTTATAATCCATGCATTGATTATCATACACACACAAGATATTTCTTTTTCTACAATGCATGACTTCCAATCATTTCCATTAATTAGTCATACTCAAGTAAAATATGCATTTAGGAAAGTCTACTACTCATGTATAAATCATAAACTTCCTAATGCACATAAATCATTTATGGATTCCTATAAGGATTATTTTATGGATAATTTTCCTTCTAAACTACCACCTGCTAGGGGATTTCTTGACCATAGAATAGACTTAATTCCTGGCAGTTCTCCTCCCCATAAAGCATCTTATAGGCATGAAACTTTACCTTAAAAAATAGCTTATCATCTAATGATCTACTCCACAAAGGCCTTATAAGACATACCTTTTCTCCCTTTGGAGCACTTGTTCTATTAGTGGATAAGAAGAACAAGACTTATAGGATGTGCATTGACTATAGAGCAATCAATAAGATCACAATAAAAAATAGATATCCTATTCCTAGGATAGATGATTTGCTAGATAGACTTCGTGGAGCATGTGTCTTTAGCAAAATTGAACTTAAATTTGGGTATCATTAGATATGAATGACACAAAATGATAGTTATAGGACTATCTTTAGAACACAAATTGGTCAATCATGGTAACCCCTTTTGGACTCACCAATGCACTTGCTATATTTACACACATGAGAAATAATATTTTTCTTGAGTATGAAGCTTTTGTTCTTATTTTCTTTGATGATATACTTGTCTATAGTGAGGATGACAATGACCATGAAAATCATTTAGCAACTCTCTTTAATTTGTTATGCAAAAACAAATTTTATGCCAATTCTGAAAAGAGTTATTTCTTTCAAAACGAATCAAAGTATTTAGGCCATATTGTTTCTAGCTAAGGCATTAATGTAGATCCAAAGAAAATTAACATAATTGAAGAATGGCCTATACCTCAATCTAAGAACTATGTATGCCCTTTTCTAGGTTTATCTAGTTTGTATAGAAATTCTATAAAAGGTTCTTCTTATTTAGCACTTCTAGTCACATTATTATTGACGAAAAAGTTAAAAATTGCATGGGGATTAGAACAACAACAATCGTTTGGAAAGATCAAACATGCACTTTCTCATGCACCTATTTTGCAATTACTAGATTTTGCACAACCTTTCCATGTAGTTATACATGCTAGTGGTTCAAGGATAGGTGCTATTTTAATGCAATAAATGATTATCCAATTGCATTTGAAAGTAGGAAACTTAAACCTTTTGAAAAGAATTACAATACATATGATAAGGAACTTTTAGCTACTATTGTGCATGCTTTAATAATTTGGAAACATTACCTTATGGGTTCTGAATTTTTAATCAAAACATACCAATAGGCTATTAAGCATTAAATCAACCATTGATTTCTGAGAGACACATTAAATGTGCTTCATTCATACAAAACATTTTGCCTATGTTTCAATATACATCAACCTAGCAAAGCTAATGTTGTAGCTGATGCCCTTAGTTGTTTCCCATCCCCGCAAACAAATATTGTTTAAATCAATATTATCTTTTTTGTTCATACTCATTCATTTCATGAAATGATTCCTACTTATGCATCTGATTTGTATTTTTCATAAACGTCGACTAGTTTCATTAATTCTACAATGTTTAATGAGGATCACTACACTTTTCATAATGGGTTCTTGTATGTCCAACACAATTTATGCATCACACAAGGTTTTAAAGAATTTGTTATGAAAGAGATGCAGGAACCAATATATATGGATCAAAAGGGCATAAAAAGTACTATTTCTACATGTAAAGAATTTTTCTTTTGGCTGAATATGGAAAAGGATATTGCAGAGTATGTTTCCCAGTGCATTGTGTATCAACGTGTAAAAGAAAATAATGATAAATTATTTGGATTATTAATGCCACTTCCCATACCTAATAGACCATAGAACCAATTTCTATGGATTTTATTACTGGTCTTCCTACAACTTCATCTCGTAATGATATGATTTGGACAATTGTTGATAGGTTTAGTAAACAAGCGTATTTCGTTCCTTGTAAAAAGACTTTTTTTGCACCTCAAGCTACTAAGTTATTTATTTAATATATTTTTTTGCCTCATGGTTTTCCAAGAGTTATTCTTTTCGATCGAGATGTTTGTTTTTGTAATCACTTTTGGGTTGTCTTATTTCAAAATTTAGGTTCTAAAATAGACTTTAGCTCTACAGTGCATCCTGAAAGTAATGGAAAAAGTGAAGCTACAAATACTACTATTTTAGATTTATTAAATTTTTATTCTTTAGATAATCCAAGTAATTTGGATAAGAAACTTCGTTTGCTACTATTTGCATATAATTACACAACACATACCACTACACTACAACATACCATGGATATACCGACGGTCGGCATACCGACGGTCCGTGTCGGCGTCGGTATGACCCTCGAAATATTTTGGAAAACCGCTTGGCCTCGGAATAACTCCGTGGATATGAGCGTCAGTATGAGCATCTGTATAAGCATCGGTAACTTCCTGGAAATTACGGACGCTCATATTGACACTCGGTTTTAACCGGCCCGAGAGCAAACATTCGACATTTCGGCATTTTGAACTTAGATCTTTCTACTATCAACTTTGCACGCACGAACACGATATCTCTGTTTGTCACTCTTTCTCTCTCTCTCTCTCTCTCCCCTCCCCTCTCTCTCTCTCTTCCCCTCCCTCTCTCTCTCTAAGCACACCTCTATGTTTCTAGATCTGAAGTTTTGGTAAGTATATCGCACATACTGTAGCACTCTTTTCTTTATTTATGTTTTTTCTTTTCTAATATCTTCTCTCTTTAATTTTGCAAAAGATTTTTGGATCAAGTCTTTGAAAATTTGACGAAGGACAACTTCAAGTGGATTTTGATGACCACGTTCCAAACAATTACATCGATGTAAGTAATTGTTTTGTTTTCGATTGACATAGAGAGAGAGATATATACATATACATACACACTCACATATGTATAAACACACACATGCATATCCATACACACATACACACATGCATATGCATACACACATCCATATGCATACACATGCATAAGCACACACACAATGCATATGCATACACACATACATGCATATGCATACACACATGCATATGCATACACACATGCATATGCATACACTCATACACAATGCATATGCATACACACATGCATATGCATACACACATGCATAATATGCATACACACATGCATATGCATACACACATGCATATGCATACACACATGCATATGCATACACACATGCATATGCATACACACATGCATATGCATACACACATACACAATGCATATGCATACACACATGCATATGCATACACACATACACAATGCATACACACATACATGCATATGCATACGCGCATGCATGCATATGCATACACACAATGCATATGCATACACACAATGCATATGCATACACACAATGCATATGCATACACACAATGCATATGCATACACACATGGATATTCATACACACATACACAATGCATACACACATACACAATGCATATGCATACACACATGCATATGCATACACACATACATGCATATGCATACAGACATACACAATGCATACACACATAGACAATGCATATGTATACACACATGCATATGAATACACACATACATGCATATGCATACACACATGCATGCATATGCATACACACAATGCATATGCACACACAATGCATATGCATACACACATACACAATGCATATGCATGCACACATGCATATGCATGCACACATGCATATGCATGCACACATGCATATGCATGCACACATGCATATGCATGCACACATGCATATGCATATACACATACATGCATATGCATATACACATACACAATGCATACACACATACACAATGCATATGCATACACACAATGCATATGCATACATACAATGCATATGCATACACACAATGCATATGCATACACACAATGCATATGCATACACACAATGCATATGCATACACAATGCATATGCATATACACACATGCATATGCATAAACACATACACAATGCATACACACATACACAATGCATACACGCATACACAATGCATATGCATAAACACATGCATATGCATACACACATAGATGCATATGCATACACACATGCATATGCATACACACATGCATATGCATACACACATGCATATGCATACACACATGCATATGCATACACACATACACAATGCATACACACATACACAATGCATATGCATACAGACATAGAACATATGCATACACACATGCTTATGCATACACACATACACAATGCATACACACATACACAATGCATATGCATACACACAATGCATATGCATACACACATGCATATGCATACACACATACACACATACACAATGCATATGCATACACACATACATGCATATGCATACACACATGCATATGCATACACACATACACAATGCATATGCATACACACATGCATATGCATACACACATACATGCATATGCATACACACAATGCATATGCATACACACATACACAATGCATATGCATACACACATGCATATGCATATACACATACATGCATATGCATACACACATACACAATGCATATGCATACACACATGCATATGCATACAAACATGCATATGCATACTTACATGCATATGCATACACACATACATGCATATGCATACACACATACATGCATATGCATACACACATACACAATGCATACACACATAGACAATGCATATACATAAACACATGCATATGCATACACACATACATGCATATGCATACACACATACATGCATATGCATACACACATGCATGCATATGCATACACACAATGCATATGCACACACACAATGCATATGCATACACACATACACAATGCATATGCATACACACATGCATATGCATATACACATACATGCATATGCATACACACATACACAATGAATACACACATACACAATGCATACACACATATACAATGCATACACACATACACAAAGCATATGCATACTCACAATGCATATGCATACACACAATGCATATGCACACACACATGCATATGCATACACACATGCATATGCATACACACATGCATATGCATACACACATACACAATGCATACACACATACACAATGCATATGCATACACACATACATGCATATGCATACACACATGCATGCATATGCATACACACATGCATGCATATGCATATACACAATGCATATGCACACACAATGCATATGCATACTCACATACACAATGCATATGCATACACACATGCATATGCATATACACATACATGCATATGCATGCACACATATACAATGCATACACACATACACAATGCATATGCATTCACACATACGTGCATATGCATACAGACATACACAATGCATACACAAATAGACAATGCATATGCATACACACATGCATATGCATTCGCACATACATGCATATGCATACACACAATGCATATTCATACACACATTCACAATGCATATGCATACACACATGCATATGCATATACACATACATGAATATGCATACACACATACACAATGCATACACACACAATGCATACACACATACACAATGCATATGCATACACACATGCATATGCATACACACATGCATATGCATACACACATGCATATGCATACACACATGCATATGCATACACACATGCATATGCATACACTCATGCATATGCATATACACATACACAATGCATATGCATACACACATGCATATGAATACACACATACATGCATATGCATACACACATGCGTATGCATACACACATGCATATGCATACACACATGCATATGCATACACACATACACAATGCATACACACATACACAAAGCATATGCATACACACATGCATATGACTACACACATGCATATGCATACACACATGCATATGCATACACACATACATGCATATGCATACACACATGCATATGCATACACACATACATGCATATGCATACACCCATGCATGCATATGCATACACACAATGCATATGCATACACACAATGCATATGCATACACACAATGCATATGCATACACACAATGCATATGCATACACACATACACAATGCATATGCATACACACATACACAATGCATATGCATATACACATACATGCATATGCATATACACATACATGCATATGCATACACACATACACAATGCATACACACATACACAATGCATATGCATACACACATGCATGCATATGCATACACACATGCATGCATATGCATACACACATGCATGCATATGCATACACACATGCATGCATATGCATACACACATGCAGACATATGCATACACACATACACAATGCATACACACATACACAATGCATATGCATACATACATGCATATGCATACACACATACATGCGTATGCATACACACATACACAATGCATACACACATAGACAATGCATATACTTACACACATGCATATGCATACATACATACATACATGCATATGCATACACACTTGCATGCATATGCATACACACTTGCATGCATATGCATACACACTTGCATTCATATGCATACACACAATGCATATGCGCACACAATGCATATGCATACACACATACACAATGCATATGCATACACACATGCATATGCATATACACATACATGCATATGCATACACATCTTTGTGTATTTAGAGTTTTATAAACATCAACTGGTCTAGGAAATTTTAATTCAAATGTAGATGGAGGTAAAAATGAAATGAAAATAGATTAATGATTGATTTCCTATACAAAAGATATAGGATACTTGTTCATAAAATGATATCCTATACAAACTAAACAATATATTTTCAGCTAAGTAAATTCTTTCCATACTTTAAATCTTCAGTTCTTCTTCAACAGGGATGCATGTCATCTGAAAAATCACATGAGAAATATAAGTATACTTCTATAAAAGATTAACACTCATTTAAAATTTAACATATTTAAAAACTTAGTTTAATATAGGATAATTAACCTTTCTAAAATATATATATATATATATATATATATATATATATATATATATATATATATATATATATATATATATATATATATATATATATATATACATACATTTATTTTAACAAACATATTGCAATAAAATTAATCATTTATACATTACTTTAGCATTCATCATATAATTCATATACATACATAGAATTCATATACTTTAACTTACATATTCATACATATTACATATGCTAACATACACCACATGCATACATACATAGTAACATACATGAATGACATAACATACACTAACATAAATAAACATGCATACATAACATACATATACATGAACATACATATACATGAACATACATATACATGCATACATAACTTACACTAACACACACATGCATAAACATACATACACATGCATAAACATACATACACATGCATACATACCTGACATACACACATGCATAAATGACTTACACTAATACACATAGGCATGAACATACATACACATGCATACATAACATAACATGCATACTCAACATACATGTACTAACATAACTTACATGCATACATGCACATGCATACATGCACTAACATAACTCTCATGCATATATGCACATGCATAAATGAACATGCATACATACATATGCACTAACATAACTCACATGCATACATGCACATGCATTAATGAACATGCATACATGCACATGCACTAGCAAACATGCATGAACATACATGCACTAACATGCAACAAGCAAACATGCATGACATGTATACATACATGCAAGCACTATCATATAATATTCATACATTAACTATGCATACATGTACATAAATATCATTCACTAATATACATCTAACATCTACATGCATTTCCTAATATCTAACATGCACTACCTAACATCTGACATCTAACATGCATTAAATGCCCTAATATGCCTAACATTTACTAACATCTCTAACATTCAACAAGGGTACATGCACTAACATCTAACATGGGTTTATGCACTAACATCTAACATAGGTACATGCTCTTACTAAATGCATTTCTAATAAATTTCTATCAAGCTAAGGGTTGAAGAAGCTTGGATTAAGGGTAAGAAAAGGAAAGGATAAGTGAAGATTAAATAGGGTAATTATTTGGATATAGAGAAGTTGGAAGGAATAATGAATTCTTTGGAAGAAAATAAGGCTCAATTACTCCTTCTTTTTGCTAACCTGTGAACACACAAAAAACATTAGGATAACAAATCATACATCTAATATGTAACCAATCTTATTAATTAGACACACACACAGACATAAATAAATACACACACACACACACACATATATATATATATATATATATATATTAATATTTATAAATAATATTTATTTCATATATGTTTTTTTAATATATAAGTAATAAATAATATTTATATTAATTACAAAAATAAAACATATAAAATCTCATTATATAAACATAAAAACGAAAAAAGAAAAAAAACTCTCTTATTCTCTCTCTCTCTCTCTCTCTCTCTCTCTCTCTCTCTCTCTCTCTCTCTCTCTCTTCTGCGCCCATCCTCGGCTGCAGGGGGAGGGGAAGAGAAAGAATTAAAGAAGAATAAATTGGAAAAAAACCATTTAATATATATATAAAAATAAAAAACTCCATCCTTCTCTCTCTCTCTCTCTCTCTTTCTCTTTTTCTGCACTGGTCGGGTCCGCCCGCTGTCTGCAGGGAAAGGGGAAGATGGAGATAAAATAAAAAAGAAAAGAAAAAAAATAAAAAAAATAATCTTTTCTCTCCTTCACTCTCTCTCTCTCTCTCTCTCTCTCTCTCTCTGCTGCGCTGCCGACAGAGAAGAGAGGGAAGAGAGGGAAGAGAAGGAGAAATGAAAAGAAATAAAGAACATTAAATAAAGAGAAGAAAAGGAAAAATGAAATGGAAGAAATAAAGAAAAGCAAAAACACTCCTCATCTCTGCGTCGAATATTTTTCAAAACAAAAAAAATTTGCTCTACAATGAATGAATGATAAAAGTAAGAGAGATGGACTTCTGTCTCCTCCTGCCAGAGGACAGTCATGAAAATGTGTGCACAAATGCCTATAGTCTAGACCAAAGGAAAAATAGAGTACCTAAAAAATCACATGAGCTTGTGAATACGACTCCCCTCTTTATATAGATGAGAGTAGCCCACCATAGCCCACATTTTTCCTAAGATAACTGATCCATGCAGTCTACATTTACTCCTCTTCAACTCAACATGTCTCAACAAGAATTTAGGCATGGGATTTTCCTCCATTAAAGTTTCCAAAATACACACAACTACTCAAATTTAATATTTACTTGGCCATCCTTCGGGGCTCCCAGATGATTAGCGCTTCATTTTCCTTAGATAAATCCCCTCAAAAAATGCCAAGCTCTATGATTACAATAGTATCCAGTAAACCTTCAACTCATCCGCACCACTCCTGCGTGCGCAATCATCATCAGAAGCTCCATGTAATCGCAAACATTCGTTAACTTCTTTGGAGATTTGGTAATTCTCCAAAGTAGCAAGGCTCGAATCATCTCTGTACGTTTTCTTAACAACTATCTTGAAAAAATCTTTGAGCCTCGATTTTCTTCTGCCCGGTCCAAATTATGCAACACATCTAGTTTTATTTGTAACTGAAGCTTTATCCATTGCTTTCTAGGGTGCTATTGTTCGTATTTAGTGTGAGAATACATGAGCAATTACATTTTTTTGAATAGGTCAGACCATCAAAAGACAATAACGCCTTCGATACTACACATAAAACTTCCTAATGCTCAAAGATTGATGTCCAACCATTATCAAAAGCTTCCACTATAACAGATTTAAGCACATATCAAGCATTAGATGCTAACTGATAAACTCAAGCATAAAATATAAAAGAGTAGTACATGCAATGTCTCCACCTCATTACACTCTTCTAGGGCTATCATGCCCACATGAGGCGAAGATGGTTCTCACCACCCCTCTTCACATCATGTGGTTTGCTGGCACAAGAAAGCTTCAAGGAGGTGGCGACATGAAGATACCTATTGTATGCTTATTGAAAGAAATGAAGACACAGAGGAAATTACTCAAGATGCTTGAAAATAAACACAGTTTCGTAAGAACAAAGGATGATTTAAAGGATGTTTCCAAACATACATAAGTTTCCACAATACAAATGTCTACCTAGAGATGCTTTAAAACATACAGGAGCCATATCTATGTCACATTCAAACCCTCAATTGCTCGAAGACGTACATGAATTGCATTTAGACTCATATGAACAATTAAGGTGTTGAAAGCCAGACATAGCATGTTGTTTCAACATTTCGAGCCTCAAGATATTAGACAATGGAGCTTCTCATATCTACAACTCACTAAATTAGTATTCATTTAACAGTAAGAGCTTGTACGCAAGTACGTATGTACAGAACGATGCTGATGGACATCCTAGTGATGGCGCGGTCTTGAACGCTGCCCAATGTTGATTATGGAATAGCATGGCTACACAGTTTTTGTACGGCTCCTTATAAGTATACATCATTAAGGCACAAAGTGGCTAACACATTGATGACTGAACTATGCGCAAGAAAAACAAGAGGTGAGGGAAACGGATGATACTAAATTCAGCAGGAACTTGTCTGTCGCCCCTTTTCCAAGACGAAATCCTCGTGTTGAACGACACTAGTAGTGCATCAGGGAGGCAGAGTTTAAGATCTAATGACGAATAACCGACTATCGCAACGGAACAGCAAAGGTGATTAGAATTCGTGATCCCTTCCAGGCTTCCATCATGATCACCTCCTTATTCAGCAGAAGCTTGTCCGTCGCCGCCTTCTCTACCCGGAAATCCTCGTGTTGAACGACACTGGTAGCGCATCAGGGAGGCAGATTTTAAGATCTAATGAAGAAATTTGTTGTTGTATCTGCTGCCTGCAATGCCTTATTGCCCGCTGCTTCTTATCTGGCTGCGAATGAGAAGGCATCGACCTCTTTATTGGAACCTCGTTCTCTGATTGTACCGGGCGACTAGCGTCTGTCCATCGCAGTTCTGGGTGTCTGTCGCCGGCGTCTTTCGTGTCTGTCACCGTTCCGGGCTTGAGTGCTTTTTGTTCAACGCGCAGATTTGTTTTGTTTCAACGGGCAGATTTCTTTTGTCCCCTCACATCAAAGCCATGGATGCTGAGCGCTTATTGTTAAAGAAGGCTCTAGCTGTGGAAAATATCCTTTAAACGCTCGGGATCCAAGGCTGGGAAAAAATAAGTGTATGTTTATCATGTCTATTTGGCATCCCCTAATTGAGGTCAAAAAGTCTGTTCTCATGTGGCAGATCTTGCATAAAGGTATCTGGTCCAATGCAAGGGCTAACAAAATATGCGGTGTGCCGCCATGGTGTAAGCGTTGTCATCAATGCATCGAAGTTTTAGCTCACCTGTTCTTCGTTTGCCCCAAGTCTCATGTTATCTGGCGTCACGTGACCCGAGTATTGAGACTCACGAACCAAATCAATTGGCAACAAGCGATGTTGGGTGAGGCGGCCGGCTGCTCAGCGATGCTGTGGAATGCCATCAGGGGTGAGACTCTCTGGAAGATTTGGAGGGAGCGATGTGCAGTCAATTTTGGCCAATGTCCTAAGGAATGGTCAATGAAATCCTTGTTTCTTCTAGGTAAAAGAATCTCCCGAGATAAGAGATCTCCACCGTTTAGACATCACTGTATTTATCTCCTTGAAAACAACAAGTCGAAACCCAAATGGGTCCCACATGGGGGTGATGATAGATTTATCCACCTCATTTGTAATGCCCTCTAGCTTGCCATACTCCTCCCCTGCATTGTGGAATCCCATGGGCACTAGTCCCCTTCACTTGTAACTTTGTTTCTTTATTTTAATTAAAGTCCGGGAGATTAGGCTAAGGCCGAACTTCCTTTTATTGAAAAAAAAAATAAGTGTATGCCTTTCTTTTCCCCTCTATACTCGTGATTCTTCAGCGTGAGATAAAAAATAGCAACCCCACCCTACCATCCCTCGAGAGTCCCATCCCCCTCAATTTTTTAAAAATAAAAAAAACAAAAACGAAAAAAGAAAAGAGAGAAAAAAAGAAAAACTTTCAATTCTTTCTTTTTTCGAAGCTTGAGTTCGGTCTTTTTTTGTGAGTGAAGTCAATCTTGTGGATCCAAGACTTCTACTCGTTGTCGGTGAGTAATGTGGGTTCGCTGCCAGAAGACAAAACCTCTAGTGCTTTTCTAGAGCTTCTCATTACTAAGCCTCTAGTCGTCTCACTTCAAAGGAAGGATATTTAGCATATTTTGGTGAAGCAGAAAGAGCTATAAAGAACATGTCTCATTAGGGAGTTGTTTGGTCTTAAGCCTACTTCTTGAGAGCTTGCGACAATGATCTTGTAAGGAATGGTTCTCTTGCAGCTTGAGCATCAACAAGTGCAAGTTCGTCTCAGCTAATCACATAATCTTGGTTTTCAAAAATGATGATATGGCCTTCCAAGCTTTGCAAATTGGCATCTGGCACGTTTGGAGAACTACCTTTTGCCCTTTTAAATGGTCTTCCTGAATTTGTTTCAAATACATCAAAGCTGTTGTGCTATCTGCTCTATATTCAGCTCCCAAACCCACCCTTTTTTCTCGTTGGATTTAGAAGGGAAATTGTTTCCCCCATCAGTCAGCCTTTCGCTTTGAGAGAAGACATCCAGGGTTTGATGTATGAAGGTGGTAAATACTCTTTCAACACAAGAGGGCATCCATAGATTTGTGTCAAAGAAGATCTCAACAAAGATCTTTCCTCCAAAATATCCATAGAAATTGGAGAAGAGAAAACCATAGGGTAGAAGATTACATACAAGAACTTTCCAAAACGCTTGCTTTCACTATGGACTACATGGCCATAGAATAAAATATTTTCCTCTAACAAAGAAAAAACAAAATCAGAAAAAAAAAACTAATGAAACAGAGAACAAAGAAGCTTTAGTGGCCTAGAGGATGTCAAAAGGTCATCCTCTAGATACTGAGAAAGAGAAGGAAACACAAGTCATGAAGACAAACCTATAAGGCTTTAAGAAAGTCAAACGAAGAAGGGGAAGAAGCCCAAAAGAGATTATTGAGAGTAGCCCCTCTTGCACAGCTATGAACACAAATGTTTTTTACAAATTAGAGAAGGAGGTCAATGACTTGGATTACCCGGGGAAATGAATCACTATGACTATTGCAATGACGGGTAAACTCTAGAGCATTCCACTTGCAAGGAAGACAACCAAGAAGGATACACCACTAGCAAAGAGGATGGATGCACCACTAACAATGAAGATAACCAAGACATTGAAAGCTTGATCATTGAATCCACAATTCCCCAAAGGGATACCAGATTTGTTTCCAAAGAAGACTTCTCACAAAGGAAAAAAACTCGCTGAGATACCATAGAAAAAACCCTTAAATGTAAACTCCTATGTGAAGACACCTCCACCTTGAAAAAAAAAAGATGATGAGAAAAACAAGAAAAAGAGGAACAAGGCCCCTCCTCGCAAAGAAATTAAACTTTGTTAATGATAATCATTTCTTTCAATCTTAGAGGGTTGTCTGACCCCTCAAGAGCAGCCATGATTGGCTAGTGAATCCACGATAAAAGTCTTAACCCGAACTTCATTTCTCTTCAAGAGCTCAAAATTGACGTGGAGGATCTTCAAAAAAGAATGAAATATATTTCATCATCTCATATCTAGCTCTGCACCATGCACCCCAAGGGAAATGGTAGCTCCACTATCGGCATTAATAGCACTTGTTTCACTAGAGTTTTCAATACCCAAACAAATTGGAACCATCGGTGGATTGAGACTTGTAATAAAGTGATAGGAAGGCGATGATTGAACCACACCCTTGACTGATAGGAGATGGTTGAACTACACGCTAAGAGAGAGGATTAGGAAGTAATCCTCAACCATGGCTTTTGGGGCAAGTGGTTAGCCCATCACATTCCTAACCAAGAGGTTGTGAGTTCAATTCCTTACATTGGTATCAGAGCCTAGGAAGTAGGCTTGGGCAAGGTGGAATGAACCAATGGCCTCTAAAAAAGGTGCTTGGGCACTCTATCATGTGAAAGGGTAGGAATTGGGGAGGTGGCGCTTTGAGAATTGGACCCAACAAAAGATTCAAGTGTATCTCTCAATTCGTAGGTCAGATTGAGTCATATGAGATACCATTGGAAAGCTCTCGGAATGAACTTTCCAAATATGATGACTTAGCTTGGAATTGTGAAGTACTTGGGAAGCTTGCGTGGCACTTGTTTGAGTGTTCAAAATACTGAACATGGGTGAGAACAAGGTTCAATATACTAAGGTTGAGAACAGGGTTCAAGAAACCAAGGTTGCAAACAAGGTTCATGAAAATATGGGAGGTTGAGGACATCAATTCAAGGGTACCAAGGTATTTCAAGAACTAATCACGGAGGTTAGAGGGATACATGAGTAGATCATTGAGGACAATGATCAACTAAGGGAAGAAGAATGTAATAAAGTGATAGGAAGGAGATGATTGAACCACACCCTTGATAGATAGGAGATGATTGAACTACACCCTACGAGAGAGGATTAGGAAGTAATCCTCAACCATGGCTTTTTGGGCAAGTGGTTAGCCCATCACATTCCTAACCAAGAGGTTGTGAGTTCGATTCCTCACATTTTTAGATTCACCAAGGTGGGAGGATTTGAACCCACCAGCTCACCACACAAGGGAGGTGTTTTATCACTACACTATCTCTTTGTCCAACATATCAACTCGTGGTTTTATGCCATATATAATCAAACTCTAATACATCTCTTGCAGAGTCTTTCGAAGCAAAACTAGAGAAAGTTAGCTTCAAATGGTGTCAATAGGACTCGAACCCCATACCTCCCATCTCTATGAGTAATGCCGTAACTTGGCCAAGGCAAAATGGTTGATATCTTCAATCCTATATATTGAGTATGGAGTATAATTGCTCTAGATTAGGTTAGAAATAACTCTTGCTCAGGCTCTCAAAGGCATTAGAGCTAGCCATCAAACCTAAAGAGGATGGACCTCACTTTTCTAACCAAGAGATGGTCACAACCCAATTCACAAAGGCAAAGGATGGGCTCATATAAGCTAGTCCAAGGAGGGCTTCACTTCTTCAATAAAGAGAACATGATCAAGCAACGATCTACAAAAGAAATCCTAAGGTAGCTACAAAGCATTGAAAGATGCTTGGACAAGGACCAAAGGATGAAAAATGGCTCTTCCTGAGGATCAAGGGAAGGACATAGCTTAATTGGGAGATAAGTATTTTCAAAGTTAATGATTGGTTTCAATATTTGTTTTTTCTCTATAGGATGCATTTTTATCATTGAAGTATGGTAGTAAACTTCATTTTATTGAAACCTACATGAAAGAGCATAAACATATTGAAACACTCATTAAGCATAAGCATTCGTATACGAAAGAATGGTTTCATGCGCAATTTATATTTTCTTCTTGCTTGCAAAAAGAATAGGATGTACTCAAGTCTGTGCACATATATATTTATAAATTTTTCTAAGGTAGAAGATAGATTTTTTGTGCATAGACGATTGGACATGGATGATTGGATCCACACATGTCATGGCCTAGAATGGATCTCTAGTTGTTGAAGAATAATGTTCTCCCAAGTAGTGAGAAGGAAATTCTTTAAACTTATTAGATAGTAAGTAGTTCCCTAGAAGTCCCAAACCACCAGAAAGTGGTACTCAAAGTCCAAATGATTGATAGCACCAGCATGTATATAAAAGATTCTTATCTTCAGAATTTGAAAGGTAGTAGTATATGCTTGAACTTGAGTAGGGGAAAGATCTCTAAAAGCCCATGAGTAAGCAAAGAAGCTTTTGTTAGTTCAAGAGATCTTAAAGATAAAGACAAAGTCCTTATTATTATCGCATGATCAACAAAATTGATTGATCTTGGCCATGGTTGTCCAAGAACTGCGGTTGGAACTACTATGAAATTTGCTCAAGTATTGGCAATCGAAATAGTAAGTTGTTCCAAGTTTGAATAGAGTAGATATTCCAAGTACGTAGTCTACAACCGTGTTGATGGTACTTAAGTTTTTGGAAGATAAAATGTAAACTTTACCTATCCTTAAAAGAGATTTCTTAAAGATGAAATCTTAAAGCATGAGCGGATGCTAGACTTAAGTAGTAGAGAGATTCCAAAAAAATCCTCGAGGTAGTTGCTTAAAGCTTTATTCTGGAAGGAATCTAAAGACAAGGAGTAAACAACTCTTGTCGCTAAAAATTGGTCAAGTATAATCAATTGGGGTTGAATTGGAAAATTCAAGAACTTGGAATTCTAAGTGGTTTTCATTTGAAAACCTGAGCAAAAAAGAAGGGATATTCTATCGAGGTAATGATCGTGCAATGATCATGCAAATGAATCACTACCTAGAATATCAAGTTAGAGGTAATGCCTAAAACATCAAAGAGTTGAAGTAAAAAGGTACTCTATCAAGATATGTTTAGACTTTAGGATAAATATCATGCACACATTACTGTGAATATAAAATAGGGTGGTATGGAATGCCAAATTTTATACTCAGATTGATGTAGGAAAGATGGTATGGGACATCGGGCTGTGCGATGATAATTATCTTTTAGTCTCAAAAAGAATCTTGAAGTTAGATCTGATCCTCAAAGAATTAAAGACTTCAAAGAAGAATTTTGAATTCAAGGAGGATAAAAGCATGATCTCAAGATACTTCAAGATCAAGTTTGTAAGAAGATACAAAGTAAGTAACTTCCAAGTCTTTCTTGAAACACTTCAAGCTAAAGTGTTAATGATTTTGAAATATTTGATAAATTTCAGAAAGAGTAAGACTTAGACTTTGAACTAAACCTTTCAACTAAGGAATAAACTGACTAAGTCAAGCTACAATTTCCTAGTGTAACTTGGCAAATTCAATTCTTTGAATCAAACCAATGCACAAGAATTGCATTCCTAGTAAGGAGTCATACAAAATGAATTATGGCATGAACTTAGTCTCAAGTGAAGCAGTGTTTGAGTAAAAAATTAATCAATAGAACCTCTGTGGATCAACACACTGATGTTGAATATCACACTAGTATGTTGTGGTTGGATGATGTTTAGAATTACTCTATGAATCTTTTTGAGAATCAAGTTTATTTCTCTTAAAGACAGAAGAAATAAATTAGCTTCCAGTTACTAGCATAACTCTTATGATTTTCTAGAGTCCTGCATACTCTAGAATAGTGAAGTTAGAAATCGCTCATAAGATTGACAACTCTCAAGAACTTTTGGCTAAAGTCTTTGAGAAAAGTATCCTAAGTTGGATAAATTTCATTTTGAATTTGACTTGGTCAAGATGTAGTAACGTTGATCCAAAGTAAATGGAAAACTTTCTCCTACAGTTTACATAGGATTTTCAAGCATATTAGGACTAAGTAGTCCTCAAGTTGGGTGGAGAAAATCAAGTAATTGTTTGTTGGGAGTTAACCATTGTACAAACATCCAAGTCAGATGTTTGGATCAACCAAACTTCAAGTTTTCCAAATCAAATTCAAGTGAATCAAGCGTTCTCAAATTCTTGATTGGGAGAAAAATCTTATCCTAGTTACTAAATTCCATGCACCAGTCATGCCAGAAATGGACTAGTAATTAGCATCAATCCATTTCATATGTTTGTGCCTAGATCGCACATCAAGACACAATGAAGTGGCTAAGGATAATTTTTAGATCCACCCTTATTATTCATTCACTACTTTGTATTTTGACTAGTTTATCAAAGTGCAAAGCCGGATGGTGATTTGAATCATTTGATCAGGGATCCCACCATAGAGATGAGACATGTTCTTCTAGTTTTAGAACATGACCATGTTCTTTCGGTTCAAGGACATGAGGCTCGGGGGTTGCCTACGGATTCTATATATAGCTTTATTTTTGAGGACGAAAATCTTTTCCAAGGGGGGAAGAATGTAATAAAGTAAGTCTATGATCTATGGGTCTGGCCCGTTCAGAGAGATCTGAAATCGAATACCGTTTGGTCACTCGTCTGTACGACCAAAGATCTCAAGAATAGACTCAAGCATAAGTTCATGTGCTCTCATATTCAAGTAATCCACTTAGCCTAGAGGTTAAGTCTCATGGTTTTTAAGGAGGAGGTCTTGGGTTCAATCCCCATGGGGAGCATGGGGAGAGATATTTGCCCAAGGAGCTCTAGAGCCTTCTAACTCAAGTTAAGGTGAGTTAACTTGAGTCTTGAGAGACTTAACTCAAGAGGTGAATACACCAACCACTAGTGGACTCTGGTGGAAGGTGCTAAAGCACTGGTCAAGAACACTCCAACCACTAGTGGACTCTAGTGGAAGGTATGAAAGGAGTGGAGGAGATTGCACATGCACTTGTGGACTCTAGTTACATTTGTGGTCCTCGTTGATTCGAGCAGCTATATATACAGGCATAAGGTTGGGAGGTGAGTCATCTCACTAGCACGTGGTGGTCGTAATTTCTTAGGTTGTTGCAAGACTTCCTTTGGGGGTCCTATGTTGTTAGCCATAGTCTCCGTGTATGCTCTCAATATTGATTTGGAAAGAATTGCCACTTGGGTATTGTTGGACTCTCTGCCCCTAGTGTCATTCTTTGCAGAGACTTTAATACAGTGGAGGTTCTTTCTAAAAGATAGGAGAATAGAGGTGCATGATTGATGGTGATGAGAAGGACATCTAGGAACAAGTCAAGCTCGACATGGATTACATAGAGACCAAAGATGACACTAGTTTCTCTAGATTAAACCTCGAGTCTCGAGACAACTTGAGGAAAGCTAGATCGGACCAAAGATATATTGAGCAGAACATCATCAATAAGTAGGGCCCCCTTCTCTCTCATAATGTGTGGAATTTGTTGTCTTTGATCACTACAAAATGCTGCTAACCTTCAAGATGATCATCAATCCCAAGAAAGCTCCATGGTTTCATGCCAATCCGAAAACCTTCTCATTCCCATCGGTCTAGCAGGAGATTACCATGGCCTTGAATTGGGCGTATTCAACCTGCTTCTGGCTAGCCAAGTTCTAGAGGACGACGGTCATGAAGACACAATACATCTTTGTTAGGCCTCAAAAGAATCTTCAAAACATTCGTCAAGCTATAAAGGAAAATGTTCATAGAAGGTTGAGGCATCGTGAGTTAGACATAAACCTGGGCCACTCTCAATACCACATAAGGCTCCATAAAATCAGATGCACGCTTATATACAAAGAAGAAATTCAAAGAAAGAATCTATAGGTATACTTTAAATATTGGTAGGTGGAAAAGGGAGACAAACCTACTAAAGAGATGTGCAACCTCCTCAAGAAGAAGCAATCTAAGGAAGCGATACCTTTGCATGTCGATGGGATTGAGTGCAAGACGGATGAGGAAAGTAGTATGTTGATTGTCAATTAGTTTTCCCAACTTTTGGGATCTCCATGCCTCTTTATATCAGGAGGAGTGATTACTCAAAAATCGCCTCTAGGGTCAGAACCAAATGAGTTCCACAAAATATGAAGCCTCTTCTTGAAGCTCCCATTTGAGCTGATGCGATTTTTGAAGTAATTGATTCTCTTCCTAATGGAAAAAGCACAGGGTTGGATGGGCTCACAAATGAGTTCTTCAAGATCTTCAAGCATGTGGTGACTACTCCATTATGTTTTGGGTGGCAAGAGGTGGTCTCTTTCGGTGTGCTTAAGGAATGTATCAATGAAGGCGTTATCAAGCTTATTCACAAAAAAAGGAAGCAAAAAGAGGATTGAAAATTGGCATACAATTACGATGTTACAAACATGTTACAAGATCTTTGCTAAGGTTATTGCTAAACAAATTTTTTTCCACTTACAAAATTGGATCGGTGAGGATTAAAGAGGGTTCAAGGGGATCCATCCTCAATGCTGGCATTGATGTTTGGGAAGGTTTGGTCTTTATTCAAAAGTTTGCTCACCATGTCCTCTTTATTAAGATTGACTTTGACAAAGCATATGATAGACTCGAGTGGCACTTCATTCTTGGATCTCTGAAAGACTTGGGCTGCCGCCAGATGTTCATTAAGATGATCTTAATCAGGGAAAAAAAGAAGGGCAAATTTTAGCCCAATGGTGATTTTTTAGAGAATTCAATATATTTTGGCTATTTATTCTGAAGATGAAATATTAAAAATAGCCATTTCTTCCTAATGTTTAGGGCACATCATGTAATGATTTTTGCCATCTTCAGATAATATTTCGATCCTATGATAACATGTTTGCCCACGGGTTCGGAGCATTTGCGCATGTATATTTGCCCGCATAGGCTCCAAGCATCGATCGGGACTAGAGGTTATCGACAAATTTTGCTTCTTCGTGTGCTTCCCTATGTCATTCCAAGATTTTTTTTCCCTCTTGATGTGCATATTGTAATACTTTTGTATATGTATTATTAATAGCAGGAGGGTTGAGATGGGCAGTGGATGTGCTTCAGGATAAAATGTGAACTCCGATCTCTCGAATAAAGACATTGCTTGTAAGCTTGGAAGGTGGAAGTAACCGCAGCGCATACGAGGATGTAAAATTATTGAAGAAGGTGGCTACAGGAGAGCGCACAAATAAGTTGAACAAGAATTGAGTTGTGGTTTAGTGAAGTTAGAGAGGAGTAGCGCTTGTAGCCAAAGGTAGAAATGGATGTGTAAGTGCTGAAGGGACTTCAGATGATGCAGTAATCAAATGAAGCTCTGTAAAGAAACTCTTATGCTGAACTGCTACTGGTTGGTCACAATTCTAGGAGACTCGTACTCGTCATCATTGATTTTTTTTATGGATGCTGCACTTGCTATGGGGTATAAAAGAGTTAAAGCGTGCTTCTTTGAAAGTATAAATAATTCAAAGTTTCTTTCTCAATGAAGATTTTTTGCTCACAAATGAAGTGGACTTGCACACATGATTTTATGTTAGTCTACTCATGAGCATAGTTCACAATCTATTTTTTTAATGCGCGAATGTGTAAAGTAGTTCTTAAATCCAATTTAGTAAATAGGATGGAGAAATGAATACGTCTATGTCTATTCAATCTTCAATCAGTATTCAAACATCGTGAAGAAGTGGTAAATGTGTAAAGTAGTTCTTAAATCCAATTTAGTAAATAGGATGGAGAAATGAATACGTCTATGTCTATTCAATCTTCAATCAGTATTCAAACATCGTGAATATTGAATACCCTTTTTTTTAACGATTCAAACAGCATGAATGCCATAGAGCATGAATAAGATATGTATCCATTCATGCTTCAAAGGATTAGTTTCTAAAAACTGGACATTTTGAAATGGTTGTTTCCATACTCCTTGGTATGAGTTTAAATTAAGAGATTTATTTCAGGTACTTGAGTTGCAAATAGAGGACATTGTGAAGTTAAATGGAGTATGTGGCACATTTTTCTTGGTGTTGAAAATGTGTACAATTGAGGGACATCTTACAAGAGATGCTCATTGCAACCAAAAGGATACATGGCACATCCTTATTTTTGTTGTTCTTATTTCTGCATTATGTACATAAGAGGAGGAGCAAGACAAAGAGGATGAGTTCATCACCTCCAAAGAATCAATTTGGGGAAATGAAGGTTATGATATCTGATCTAGTGTCATGAGCAGAAGGGGAAAGAATAAGAGATCCTTCCAGGACCTTCTTGATGCAATCCTTTAGAACATTCCCCTTTCTTCAAAGATCATCTTGTGCGAAGCATATAAAAGCTGAGCTAGTCCTTGATATGTATGACTCAGAGAATCAGGATGTTCAATCTTTCACTCATTGTAATAAGGTGTTTGACAAACAAGAAGAAAAGCTCCTATCACCATCATTCTATATATTTGCAATTCCCATATTCCACATTCGATATAATACCCACATATATTCATACAAGTGTAGAATATCCATCACTCCTTAAAATACACACGAGGACCTGAGTTCTTGTAAGGAAAGTATTTGACCATACATGAGGTTGCACAGTACCTTAAATATCAGACTCCAGAGTTCATTCACTGCAGAACTTCTTGTAAGGAAAGTATTTGACCATACATGAGGTTGTAGAGTACCTTAAATATGAGACACCAAAGTTTGTTCTTTGCAGAATGCTCCTAGGAACCTTGAAGGCGCTTGTGATTTGGGTAATGGAGGTAGAGACTTAAGAAAATTATTTAGTGCATAGATTATCAGCGGTACAATCACCGAAGGTATTTCTTCAGTCCAACAACTAAGGTTGAGATTGAAGTAGATTATAGCATGCATATATTTTTCGAGTACCAACCATCTTGTAGCTCATCATTATCAATGTTTTGGCACCTCTAGGTTGTATATTCGATAAAGGGAATCCAGCCAAAGTGAAGAAGTAGCACCTAGATGTGTGAGCTTTATAGATAACATAGGAAGTTATGTCTAACTTTGGCATGTTGCACATGTTGAAACAACACCCGACAAATAGGATTAAGGAGCAAGGCGACATGGATGGATATTCGTATGTCAAGAGAAAATTAAATTTAAGGTCCATTTCGTGGGAAAAAGAGTGACAGGTAGATTGTGTAAGTAGTGGAGGCAGAATTGAAAGTCTAGAGAAGGAGAATCGAGGATTTTGGGTCAGTATTCCTACTTATTTGATTTTTGACAAGCATCATGGTCAATAATAGGACGCATGCCTATTAAGGCTTAAGGCCAGAAGTTGATGGAATTCCTAAGACCTGACAGTAGGATTCATGTCAAGGCACTACTTGGAACCCATGCTTATAGTGTTGTTGCACCAAATGGACATGGGATGCCCAAGGCATCAAGGTTTCGTTAGATTAACTCTTGTAGGAGTTACTGATTATCACTACAAGGAATATGGGCACATAGCGACGGTTAAGGCGACACAATTTTGTCGCTATAAAATTTCAAAATGCATCGCAATGAGCGTCGCGTGCGGACCGTCAATTAAACGACGAGCCAAACGACGTTTTTTTTGACGTGTGGCGTGGTGGGGTGTGCGATACTTGTATAGAGCGTCACTAATGTGATGGTTTTAAAAAGCATCGCATAAGCGACGCTAGAAAATGTCGCTTATGCGATGCGAGTTCTAGTGGTTTTTTACGACGCGTTACCATTGCTTACAGGACGGTCTATTGACAAAAAAAAATTAAAATGTTGGAGGCTCTTCAATCAGGATTTCACGCATCTGATCGAAGAGCTCTCCAACGTTCGCAATTGTGCTGCGCTTACGAGCTAAAACAATTATATGCAGAATTGTTTTTTTGCCTAAGCTCTATCTTATTGTCTCTCTCTGTCTCTGTTTCTCTCTTTCTATGTCTTTCTCTCTTTGAATTCTCTCTCTCTCTCTCTCTTCTTTCTCTCTTTATTGCAGGTTATTCAAGAAGCTAACCAAGCAAAAAGTATGGCTAACTATTGTAAGTACAATTTTTGTTCTTTGTATATCATTTGAATTGTGTTATTTTCATTAGATGGCCTACTCACACTTATTGATATGCACATATATACTTATACATGATGAAGATGCACGTTCTCACATATACACATATACACATGCACATACACACACATATATACACACGGATACATGTGCACACACACTTAGACATACACACACACACACATGCATATGCACAAACATTTCTACAACCACATAAAAAGACTTACATGCATGCATTATTGCATATATATATATATACACATACACACATTAACATATACGTAGATACATGTATATGCACATGCACATGCATGCACATTCACATGCATGCACATGGATGCAAATGGAAATGCATTCACATACACATGCATGTTTCATGCATATACACATGCATATACATACATTATACACATATATACACATATATAGACATATATATGCACATACATACACACACATATACACATGCACACACACATGCACATACATACATATACACATATACATGCGCATACACACATATACACATAGAGTTACATATATACATGCACATACATATACACACACATACACATGCACATGCACATACTCATATACACACATATACACTTACACATGCACATGCACATGCACATACATACATATACACACACATACACATGCACATACATACATATACACACACATACATATACACTTATGTACACACATATGAATGAATTATATAATTAAAGTATCAAAATACATGCTTAATATAAACAATATGACAATCAATATAACAAAACTTTCATTACTTAATACCATACACACAACTCAAAACATAATTGAAATATATATATATAATATATATATATATATATATATATATATATATATATATATATATATATATATATATATATATATATATATATATATATATATCAATGTAAATACATATAATACAATGTCATAATCAACTAGAATCCTAATCATCATCATCATGATCATCATCATCATCATCAGCAACATCATGATCATCCTGATCATCATGATCACCCTGTGACGATCGAGATCCTCCCTCCTGTGTCTGTCTCTCCACCTCATCCATATCTTCCTCTCCATAATATTTTTGTATTACATATAACAAACATAAATAATTAAAACAATTAAACCATTCATAAAAATAAAATAATTATATAAAATTTAATAATACTCACATAGGCATCCGGATGATCTCGCATATACTCGCTCAAACGTCGATATCCAAAATGTGTAGCATAGTCGATCTCATGTTTCGTAGGATATCCACCATAATCCTTTCGCTGCATTGAAACAAATAAAAAAGATTAGTTTTTTGCATTTTGACTAAAATAAAAAATATACTCACAATAACACATATACTTACAAATGTAGCTACAAAACCATGATGGCCCATTTTGCCTAGGTGCGATGTGCGACCCGACTCTTTGCAACAACCTCTTTATTTAAGGAAAAAGAAATACATAAATTAAATGTAAAAAATTACTAATCTATATGAAAATTATAAATATAAACTATTAATTTGTATATCTTCTGTTGAGGAAATGACTCTTGAAGACGTAGCTATCTATGAAAAAACTGCCATGTCTCAAGTGGTATGTTAGGTCCCCTCTTATTTTTTTCCACCATACAATATCTCTTGTTAATTTAATGTCAAACAAAAAAAAAACCAGAATACATACACATATATACACACACATACACATACCCACATACACATATACATGCAAACATATACGTATACATATATGCATACATATACACATATACATACATATAGCATAAACACACATATACATATCCACATATATACGTACACACACATGAATGCATATACACTCATTCTTACAAAATACATGCACTTATCAACAGCGAGTCGTAACAAACGAGAACTATGTCGTAAAAAGAGAACACTCTCATAAAAAATCAAGCAAATGGCAGCTTATGTTTGAGATTCCTTTATACCAGTATACATATATTACAAAAATGAGGTGAAAACATGTGATTTTTGACATTTTTTGTCATCATCATGATCATCATCATCATCATCAGCAACATCATGATCATCCTGATCATCATGATCACCCTGTGACGATCGAGATCCTCCCTCCTGTGTCTGTCTCTCCACCTCATCCATATCTTCCTCTCCATAATATTTTTGTATTACATATAACAAACATAAATAATTAAAACAATTAAACCATTCATAAAAATAAAATAATTATATAAAATTTAATAATACTCACATAGGCATCCGGATGATCTCGCATATACTCGCTCAAACATCGATATCCAAAATGTGTAGCATAGTCGATCTCATGTTTCGTAGGATATCCACCATAATCCTTTCGCTGCATTGAAACAAATAAAAAAGATTAGTTTTTTGCATTTTGACTAAAATAAAAAATATACTCACAATAACACATATACTTACAAATGTAGCTACAAAACCATGATGGCCCATTTTGCCTAGGTGCGATGTGTGACCCGACTCTTTGCAACAGCCTCTTTATTTAAGGAAAAAGAAATACATAAATTAAATGTAAAAAATTACTAATCTATATGAAAATTATAAATATAAACTATTAATTTGTATATCTTCTGCTGAGGAAATGACTCTTGAAGACGTAGCTATCTATGAAAAAACTGCCATGTCTCAAGTGGTATGTTAGGTCCCCTCTTATTTTTTTCCACCATACAATATCTCTTGTTAATTTAATGTCAAACAAAAAAAAAATCAGAATACATACACATATATACACACACATACACATACCCACATACACATATACATGCAAACATATACGTATACATATATGCATACATATACACATATACATATATATAGCATAAACACACATATACATATCCACATATATACGTACACACACATGAATGCATATACACTCATTCTTACAAAATACATGCACTTATCAACAGCGAGTCGTAACAAACGAGAACTATGTCGTAAAAAGAGAACACTCTCATAAAAAATCAAGCAAATGGCAGCTTATGTTTGAGATTCCTTTATACCAGTATACATATATTACAAAAATGAGGTGAAAACATGTGATTTTTGACATTTTTTGTCATTTTCTCATAAAAAAAGAGCTCAAAATGTAGTCAAAATTTCACTATATAAGGCATTGACATGTCCGAAAATGTATATGATAAGACATTGACATGTCCAAAATCTAAATGATAGGACATTGACATGTCTAAAATCTATATAAAGAATGTAGAACTGAATAGTTCTTATACAAAAATAACATTTTAGACATATTTTTAATGGGTGGATATCTGATTGTTAGTCAAAATTGCTACAAAACATGGTTTCATTAACCAAACTACTTCGAGGCATTTACAAAAGCACTAAAAATGTCTGAGAGCTTCAATGCATCTCACAACTTTGTCGATCTATGTCTACACCCTCATCATCTGATGCACTTGATTCAGTCTCATACTGTTGAGAGCTCTCTTCTTCTTCTTCTATATCCACAAGAACTCTGTCTTCATCCACGTACATACCAAATTCTGCAGGATCATGCACAACTCTTCTTGTTTGCCTATGATTTCCTGTACCACATACATCTGGAAGCTTTTGTTTTATCATGTTGATGGTTGCTTTCCTCAAGTGACCTGTTTTTGTCAAGGAAAAATCATAAACAAGAATATCTACATCATCCATTTTAAGAGTGGATGTGCTTCGAATATTCTTTTTCTTTTTTGAACCTGTTCGTTTAGTATCACACACCATTTCTAAGTTATATTTACCTGTGAATGCATTACTACTTTTAGTGTAATACCAATGCACCATCAAAGCCTCTATTCTTCTCTGATCAATATCTTTAGTTATCTCTAAAACCTTTGCAATCCAAAATGGTCTGGTAGCCTCATCACCATCAGCAAGAAGTGTAATAAGTGTTCCAACATTTATCTCTATTAAATTTCCTTGCCATCTTGCTTCTGCCTGTTTTGTCATCCTTGGGCCTACATAAATATTTCTTTCTGGTGGATGTATAAAACTTTGAAGTGCATCTGCATTACATGCTTGGGCCACATTCACGGATCTTTATGTAAAAAAATCCCATGTGAATGGAACATCAACTGGCCAGTGACCTGCAATTGTATACTGTATAATCTCTTCTTGATGATTGAAAAAGACCTCCCACCAAGATA
This sequence comes from Ceratopteris richardii, assembly GCA_020310875.1. Classification (NCBI taxonomy): domain Eukaryota; kingdom Viridiplantae; phylum Streptophyta; class Polypodiopsida; order Polypodiales; family Pteridaceae; genus Ceratopteris; species Ceratopteris richardii. The sequence continues at coordinate 149,022,188 of CM035422.1, forward strand.
CATCTTGATCTCAAGCATATTTTTTTGCACGCTCAATATGTCTCTTCTTTTCAATGAGTGCATGCATCCAGCTTTTACTTTGATCAACCACATTTCCACATCTTTCTGTATTGTTTTTATCTTCATATGGTGATTGTTCTGCACCATACACTGTCACAGTAGACAAATTAGGCACCTGCAATAAGAATCTGCATCCCTCTTTAGGCTCCCACCCAAGAGAAGATGAATACTGCTTTGCAAATAAAAGGGTTATTTCATCAACCCTCCTCATCAAGAATACATGGTTGAAACTAATATTGTGCAATGGAGCCAAAACCATAGCACTGTTATCAAGGCCCATTGAGCAAAAGTGCTTAAAGTCATAAATCTGTGTGAGGTGTTGAACTTCTGGTTTTGGAGTATATGCTTCTGAAATCAACTCAGATAAAATCGGAAGAGTAAAAGCATTGTTACGTGCCAACTTCTTAGAGAAAGTACTGAACATTTGATCAATGTGATCATGAGTGTGGCCAACCAGAAGGAAATTTACCTTAACCTTCTGAAATACCTGTTTTTCAACAAGCATGCTTAAATATCCAAAGACTGTAGAATTTTTATTCTCTCTTGCAGTATTATCTAGTTGCAAATATAGAGTTGGTGGCAAAAGACCCTTCCATGATTGCAAAACACGATGAATGACAGTAACTGTAAGGTTTGGATCATTATGCACATTCGGATATGTGAAGAAAACCTTGGACATTACAGTTCCATTGTATACCAAAGCACCAACCAAATGCATTTGCACAAGGACTTCATCTCCAATGTCCTTAGGGATGCGATAAAAATGTGGCAAACAAGTTTTTTTTTGATCCATACCATCAATCAGCAAACACATATAACGCTCCGGATTTCTGAGTGCTTTACTTCGATGATGAATTGCTTTCTTTCTCTCTAAAGCTTGACTCTCACGATGGTTGTTAAGAAGGTTTTTAAAATTATTCTTTTCCTGTGGTGTTGTAGCCCCTTTTGCCATGTTTTTCAAAGTGGCGCAAACTGAACATTCACCCATTCTAAGTTTACGAGGAATAGAACATTGTTAAACTCTTCCTTCCATAATCGAGTAAAGTGACGATACAACACATACTTCTCATTTCTATTTTCCATGTCTTCTCTATATATTTGAAATACCTCTCGACGAGTAAAGTTATCTGACAAGTGCAACCTTCCAGTTGTAGGCATAACCTCACAATGCAAGCTAAAATAGTTCATCATCCAATTCATTGCATGACGTCCAACAGATCCTTTGGTCCCAACATGGAACGTATCCAAAATGAGATCCCCATTCAAAAGCCCTTGTTGAACCCTATGTATTCTAAAATTTCCCACACCCATTGCAATTTTAAATGCAGCCCTACAACATCACATCCCTTGACTAAAGAAATATTCAAAACCAACACGTGTTACTGACATGTTATCCTCAATCATTTGCATGCGAGAAACAAGGTATATATCCTGCCTTTCACTATCTAAATGGAGGAATTTTTCTCTTAGGTGCTTTAGTTTCTTCATTCCTAAATTGTACAAACATTTCAAACCACAACAATGCTTCACAATATCCAATGCGATCTGTCTATCTGAAGTAAGAAATTTAAATCTTTTTTGACTTACTTCACGAGGCCTTCTTTTAAATTGTAGATTGAGCTTGCTTTGCTTTTTCGTTGCTCCACATGCACTTGAGTCAGAAGGGAGATCAATGGTTGGATCATATGGGAGATCAAGAGGTGCATTTGGTTGAGCAGCATTGCACTGTGAATTGGATAACTTAAATGACTCAACAGAAAACATGGAACCATCAGCACGTCCTAAATCATAGGGATCATCACTTCTGTGGAAAGGATCAACTGAGAACAATGAATCTGAAACTGTATCAATATGAGCAGAAGAAGCTGATGCCCAAGCATCCACTGAAAAGATTGAGCTCATCTTCACTGAGTTCACAGAAGACTGAAGATGAATGACCTTTTTAAATAAGTAGAAATCCGAGATCAAGTGAAGATGTCACATCAAATGTCACATCAAGAAGATATGAAATCAAAAGTTTATTAAAGTACATTAAATAACATTAAACACCAAATTACATCAAATAACTTAATTACTCAAATATACACTAATGAGGGAACCAAAGATTTGATTCACTTTTGAAATGAGAAACACAATTGATTTCTAACTAGATATGAGTCATTGAGTCTTAGCATTGTGAGTGAATCAAAATATATCCAAGTTGAGTTCCAACTCGATTATATATTAAAATTGTTTGTAGTAGTGCCATTGAAGACTATACAAGAAGAAATTTTACCTTTGGTACTAAATAAGATTTCAAGGATTAGGTTTCATTGTAGTCTTGGCTAGATCTCAAAGAGGTAGATGAAAGTATATTAAAAAAGAATTATGTGTAAAAGAGGTACTTGGAATGTTTATTCATACATTGATTTTCCATTTCAGCAATGTGTTACAAGATAAATGTGAATATGAATTAAAGTGAGGAGGATAACACTATAAAGATGTCATTAATCTCCCATATTCAACACAACTTAGACTTGAAGTGTAATTTCCATGCAAATGTACATAAATAGTTGCAAGGTTCTTTACTTGAATGTTTATTCATACATTGATTTTCCATTTCAACAATGTGTTACAAGATAAATGTGAATATGAACTAAAGTGAAGAGGATAACACTATAAAGATGTCATTAATCTCCCATATTCAACACAACTTAGACTTGATTTTCTCCCAAGCAAGAGATTCTAAGAAAAAATTTCTACATGAGATTAGACATCCTCATGTACATACCATACTCTTGCCATTGAAGTGTAATTTCCATGCAAATGTATATAAATAGTTGCAATGTTCTATGAATATTTCATTAAAGTGGCTCTGAAACAGCCTATTTGTGTGAGTGGTATTCCCTGGTTAGATTGGTTGACAGATATAGTTAGCAACTGGACTCATTCAGTTAGATCCAGTTAGTCTCTGGTTCAAGTTACCCAATTGCCTATAAATAGCAGAGGAGGAGATCATTCTCATTTTCAAAATCCACGAGCAACAGAGAGCAACAGAGCACAGACAGCTATGGAGCACAGAGCTCAGCATACAAGCAAGGCAACTATGATGGAGAAGAAGAATGTTGGCAAGAGTACCAAGAGGTAGGCAAAATCATACCATAAAAAAAGATTCCTAAAAGATTCCCTTTGTATGTTTGTGTAAAGAGTCTGCTTTCTAGGTTTTTATTTTTCTTAGCTCTAAAAATACAGATCCAATGAGGGTACAGCTCGATGCCTGGCATCGACTTTTAGGTGTAAGCCGATGCCAGACATCGACTTGAGGCTGCAAGTCGATGCCAGGCATCGACTTGAGGCCTCAGGTCGATGCCTGGCATCGACTTGCACCTGAAAGTCGATGCCAGGCATCGATTTTGTGTGCAAGTCGATGCCAGGCATCGACTTGCACGTGCAAATCGATGCCAGGCATCGACTTGCACGTGCAAATCGATGCCAGGCATCGACTTGCACCTGCAAGTCGATGCCTGGCATCGACTTGCAGCCTCATGTTGATGCAAGGCATCGACTTGCCTGGCATCAAAGTTTGCCTTAAAGTCGATGCCAGGCATCGACTTTAGGGTGCAAAGTCGATGCCAGCCATCGACTTTTGGGTGGAAGTCGATGCTAGGCATCGACTTTTAGGTTCAAGTCGATGCCAGACATCGACTTTTAAGTGCAAGTCGATGCCCGGCATCGACTTGCACACAAAGTCGATGCCTGGCATCGACTTGCACTTAAAAGTCGATGCCTGGCATCGAATTGAACCTAAAAGTCGATGTCTGGCATCGACTTGGGCCTTTGAAAACCACATTTACGTATGAGCTGATTATTCCAAGCGCCTTCAGGGATGCGGAGTCCAAGAGTGAGAGGCCCTTCAAGAAACTGAAAGTCACCATGGGCTCTGGTGATCAGCAACGTGACAAAGGCATTGGTCACCAAGCGAAACCAAAGAAACTTATTGTATCCTTATCCTCTGAGAAGGCCAGCAACCCGCTAGGAATATCCTCAGGTGGACAGAGTAGCGTCAAAATTCCTGAGGATGATCCAACTATGAAGGATAGGTCGAGGGACGCTGAGGTTTTAAGGACAGATCGTCCACTGCGGGACATGACAAATCTGGAGTGGTGCCTTCAGTATGTTGAAGAGAAGAATGCAGTCCTTCTTGTGTTCGCAGGGGCATATGGGAGAGGAAAGATCACGACAACACAAGGTTTTCAGTATGGCCTTGTGTACAAACTGGATTATGAAGATGAGGATTCTGACAACCTCCTTTTCTTGGTAGAGACATCAAAAGGTTTGAGAAATATTATATGCAAGATGGATTTCTTGTGCCCAGAGTGCTGTGTTCCAGATCGTCTAGCTGAGATATGCAGGGACTCAGTCAATCTTATCAAGGACTTGATGCCATGGATCCAGGGCAACATCATGCCAACACAACAGAAGATGACAACCCCTGTAAAGGCAAGGGGTAAGCAGAGTGTGTAGAAGAGAATTTTAGAAGAGGAGTCTTCTGACTCAAGCTCTAGCTCTGAGGATATAATTGTTGCACCTGGTGGAGAGCTTGCCTCGGGTGTTCTTGGTACTGAGCAGAACAAGATGAGGGAGGATATAGCTAAAAGAAAAATTGTGAAGAAGGGGCAGTTGTTCCACCTGCCAATCAATATCATCCACAGGCCACCAATAGATCCAGTCACAGGGAGGAGGCCCCTTGAGATCAGGGAGCCACACAATTTGCATGTGCAGAATCTTAAGAAGAAAATGAGAATAAATCCTCATGCTACTGTTGTGCCATTCCTTGTCATGGTGGATCCGAATGAGTGCAGCTCTGTGGAAGAGTTCAATGAGGGTTTATTTGAGGAGTATACTTATTATGTGATTGGAGGTTCACACTCTGCAGAGGCCCTTCATTTTTCTTTAGGTATGCAGAGTGTAAGATATATGCTGGTCTTACAACTGAGGAAGCCAAGCTTCTTGCTTGGGATCACAACAATGACAATGACTACAGGCAAAAAATGTCCTCCATAGAGAGAATTCGGTTCTTCCACCATGAATATGAAGATTGTCTTGTTAAGGAAGCTGAAAGAATACATCCCAATCTACGAAAGCAATGCCTTATTGAGGTTGGAATTGCATTGGATGAGAATAGAAAGTCTGATGCCTTGAGGAAATATGATCCATGGTTTCAACTGGCATTCAGATCAGGTGAGATCTGGGATCTACAGGATAAAATTTTCACAATGTGGGAGAACAAGGAGGTGAAGGGCCAGAAGCAACGAAAGTCGAGGCCAGACCCACAGGTTGATCTGAAGGGAAAGGGAAGGAAAGCTGACCTCTCAATTGAAGAGGCTCTCGAGGACATGAAGCTGACACCATGGAGGGCCCTTCAAGGAATCAAGGATGATACATTGATCATATCAACTTTGTCAAGGGTAATCTCGAAGGACTTAAGCCTGGAGGAGATGGTGACTGAGCTCAATAAGTATGTATGTTATTCTCAGATCCTCTTTCCCTCCTCCTATGTTTCTGGTCTAACCTAGTCTCTTTTTAATTTCTGTGACTGTAGTCATAAAGTTTACATGAAGATTCAGGAGGTCATGATGAAGAGGCTAGGTTGCTTTTCTTGGATAGAGGTCCAAAGAGACTATCCAACCACATCATCCTACAAAGCTTTATCAGAATATTTCATCCTTTTCCGTGATTGGGTAGGTTCTCTTTCTGAGGTTGTGCCTGGTTTGCCATTAGGTTAGATGCCTTGATTCACCAAACCAATTTAATGCCACGCTTTTAGTACGAATTCAATGCCTGGCATCGACTTACGGCTAAAGTCGATGCCTGGCATCGACCTACAGCCAAAAGTCGATGCCTGGCATCGACTTGGGGGCATAAGTCGATGCCCGACATCGACCTGCAGCATAAGTCGATGCCTGGCATCGACCTCGTGGCATATGTCGATGCCACGCATCGACTTATGTCCCAAAGTCGATGCGAGGCATCGACTTTCAGTAGAAAGTCGATGCCTGGCATCTACCCCCACATGAAATCGATGCCATTCATCACTTCCTTATGTTCTGCTTGCTGTATTGAAGAGCTCATTTAGTTGTCTTTCCACTTTTTTCTGCAGAAACCAAAGAAAAGTAAGTCTGCGGAGCTACTAGATGATTGCCCCCCTGCATTCCTGGCTCACATTCAAAGAGCAAGGCATGAGAAATCTAGGCTGAAAGCCAAGGAGATGGATTTTGATGATGAACCTGATCTGAAATGTTTCTCCAATCCCCTAGACCCCCTTAGGCCTATATATTACAATGTATTCTGTAGTGATGTAAATAATATTTGTTCTGTTGTGCCTAGAAAACATTTCTCCCTTCTCATAGCGGACATACCCTATGGATTTAGGATGTTGGGATCAGTTAATGATGATGAACCCTTCAAACACCCTCAAATTCGAAAGATGGTCACTGATTTTGCAGAGTTGACTATGTCTCCTCTTTGGAGGATAGTAATTTTTCATAGCAGAGACCAGTCCTTCTCTGTTTCAACTGCTCTGAAGGCAAGATATGCTGTGGAGTGCCTCACGTGGTAAGTAATCTTCTTTCTATCTCCGTGGCTTTAATGATGCTCTCTGTGACTCATAGTTCTTGTTTGCAGGGTGAAGACAAACCTAAATCACACTCCTTTGCATAGGTTTGTGAGCTCCACTGAACGCATTACAGTTGGCTATTATGATGAAGTAAGCAAAAGGAGAGTCAGGGAGCATTGCAATGAGAATGGGATCTCAAATGTGCTCATGTTCCGAGCCGTTACCAAGAAACTTCGTCATGTAGCTGGGGACATGACATTGGTTAACCCCTATCAGAAGCCACAAAAACTCATAATGAGATTGCTTCAGCTATTCTCCAATGATGATGACTGGGTCCTAGACCTTTTTTCGGGCACAGGTAATTTCAATTTTCACAATTTTCATTAGTCATGGTTGATTGACACCTCTAAGTGGTTTTCTGCTGTTTCAGGAACGACTCTGGCTTGCTCCTTAAAGATGTTCAGGCACTGCATAGCTGTGGAGAAGGATGATGCTCAAGTGAGCTTTATTAGAATGAGAATCAATGGGCTGAATGAATGCCCAGATGAAGACCAAGAGGTTGGAAGGAAGCACATTGCAAACACGGAGAGATTCCAACCGGCTTCAAGGGAGCCTGTTCCCCCACTTGCAGATGAACCGGGGGACATGGCTGACCTTGAAGAGCCAATCTTGGAGCAAGAGAGGCAGGATATGTGTTCTAATGTTCCAGAGGATCCCAATATCCTTGAGCCTGAGGAAAGCTATGATCAGCTTCTATTGTAGATTCATATTACTCTTGTACTTACACAGGAAATGTAAAACATCATTTTAATATAAATATAATGTCGAGTTCTGCTTCCACTTTGTGTTCAACTTGATTTATCTTGAGCATTTCTCTGATCATGTGTGAATGTTTCTTAGTATAATTTTGTTGATTATTATCTTCTCTTGGGAATGCTTTTGTGAAATGTATTTCATATTCTGTGAATATGGCCATGCATTCAATGAGGATCTTAACCATACAAAGGGGATGATCTTAATTGCCTTGTTAAAATGTTCCGATTTTTGCAACACATGTACTCTAATTTTCGAGTAACTTTTAATCAGCTATAATCTGTGCTTGTTGAGGTTATGGATGTAAGGAAGGAGCTTCTCGAACTCTTACTTGTACCTTAAACACTAATCTATTGTCAAAGATCATGATGTGGGATTCTTGATCGGCTGAACAACTAGTTTTCATGGCAACAAGAATTTTATTATATCTACCTTGACTACTTGGGATATGAGATCAAGGTTCTAGTGACAATATTTACAAGCAAGAACAAGTGATGCTTTCTAGATATTGTAAAATGCTCACTTTATTGCTTGATATAATGGTCTTTAGGTAAAAAGGAAAAGAGAACATGTCTTTGTTCTCCTTTGTTGTGACTTAGTGTTTATCCCACAATAATGTGTATTTGTGTATATGTGAATATGTGTGTATGTGTAAATGTGTATATGTGAATCTGTGTGTATCTGTAAATATGTATATGTGAATTTTTTGTGTATGTAAATAATCAGATTATTAAGATCAAATACCATTATTTTTAGATTCTAATCAATCAGATGGAACTCCACCACTGTCTCCTCATCGTGTCACGACTATATGCTGTAAGTATATCAAACATTTAATTTTAAATACATTTGATGGATACATAACTTATATATTTTTTGTTTCTTATTATAATCAGATTCTGATCAATTAGAGGGTACTCCACCACCTCGCACCCATGCAACGACTTCACATGTGTCCTCCGATAGGAATTATGATGAATTTCACTATCAAGAGCATATTATATGTTGGTGTAACTCTTGTTATGGCACATATCGAAGACCACGATTGGAATGTATTGAACATGAGGCAGAGTATGGTACTTTTGAGCTAAACCATCACTTGGTCAACGTGATAATGCTTGGGTATGTATTTTTATATAAATGAATGTCATTATTTTATTTAAAAACCATATACAAAATCAAATTATTGTTGATATACAAGAATACTTGCTCAATGATGATGATGATGATAGTTTTTCTCATAATGTTAATATACCTCATACATGTCATGGACTCGCTGTTCATCAATTACAAGCAGAGGTTTCTAGAAATCCTCTACCTCCTAGTTTAGAGACTGAAACAGCTGGAGATTATCCATTGCCACATCGTGATCATTCTCTAGTACAAACATATGATAGAAGAAGATATGGAGGATGGAATAGAGAACCACTTTCTTTAGATGGAGAGGTTTTCAAATTTTGGGGTAATTGCTATATGATTGTTCCATCCACTATTACTAATGCTGGTCGTGGTCTCTTTATTGTAGAGGATTTGTATGTGCATCCGAACCCTCAAGTCACTCTTATGTCATTTTGTGGCCCTATATATGGATGGGGAGATTGGCATCGACTTTCACGTTATGTTCAAAGCATGATTACTTATGGAAAATGCTTGAACGTAGCATCCCTTACTAGTAGAACTTTACATGTAGAAATAGAAAGATTGTATATTGATGGAAGACCTTACTGACATGGAAATATAGTAGGTTTAATAAATAGTAGTCAATGGTTACATAATAGTTCAAGGACTAATTTCACATTTGAGGAGCATGAAAATAGTCATGAATCACCATACATGAGTAGAGATGTATCAAGATACATAGTTGTCAATGCTATTACTACATTACATGCGGGTGATGAACTATTAGTGAATTATGGATGGCTTAGACCTCCAAGAGCACCTTTTAGCTAGAGAGAATAAAAATTTTCTTTCCATATTTAATAACTGTTATATTTACTTTTATGTTTAAAGTTTACTTTTTATTCATTTATGGAATACTAATGAATCTTATTTATATGTGTACATTCCAACGTATGATGTTGATGATATTCCTCCACACCATTCACAATTGCCAGTAATACCTCATTTATCAGAAGCTTCGATGAGGAGGCTACGCAAAAGTGATCCTGTGGAATATGCAAGGTTGAAAGATCTATATTCAAAAGAAGATAAAGTACAAGATTTGTGCGACAATGATGAAGATGATAGCTTGGCAGATTTTATTGAGGATTGGTATCAAAATGACAGTGAGAGCATTGATATTTCTAAAAATGAGAAATATCTTCGAGAGGAATGTCTAAAGCATGTATATGAAGGAAGTTGTTTGACACGACTAAGTGCGAGCTTACTTACTCAATCTTCAAAATCGTTTTGGATGGAGTAATGTATGTGTTTCCACGCTATTAAGGTATAATTTTTGATTGTCTATCTATATATATATATATATATATATATATATATATATATATATATATATATATATATATATATATATATATATATATATATATATATATATATATATATATATATATATATATATATATATGCATATATAAACATACACACACATATAAACATACACATACATATACACACATACACATGTTATGAGAGTAAGGTCAAATTATATATACCTGTATTGAATGAAGATGTTTTGTCCATCTAGCCTTTAGAATTTTCCACCCAACCTTTAGAATCTTTTTGACACATATGTTTCTCCTATTTTGGTCGACCTAATACCTGTGCTGCTAATTCTTTTTAATACAAATATTAAGTAGCAGTTACCAAGGAAGGTATCAAGTTACATGTAAAATGGGAGGAGAAAATTTATCTTCAAGGTTTTGAAGGATGGAAAAATAATTTTAAAGGATGGGCGAACAAAAAGTGTCCATTCAATGCAAGTTTTTATTCTTACTTTAGATAAGGTAAGAATAAGAACATGAAATGAATGGACACTTTTTCTCCGCCCATCTTTTAAAACTATTAATGCATCTTTCAAAATATTCATGAAAAATTCTCTCCTCCTATTTTACATATGAATTAATACCTTCCTTGGTAACGACTACTTAATATCTGTAAACAGCTTAGTAAGTTAGGTAATAAAGTGACTATAAAATGGGAAACTGCGAGACGATTCAATGGTATAGATATGAAAATCTCTGAACCACAATATACAGAAAACAATTAAAAACAAAATCAAATATGCACAGCTACACATGCATACATACATATATACACATTCATACATACACATACATACATACATACATACATACATACACATGTATACACACATACATATACATATATGCATACATATACGCATACGTATATATACATACATATACACCTGTAAAACACATATACATACATATATACATATACACATAAACACATACACATAAGCATACACATATATACAATTATATGCATATATATATGTATATATATTTATTTACTTTTTTTAATATATCTTTTTTTGATGAACTTACAACTTATTATGTGAAACGTTTTTACCAAGTTAGAATATTCTTCCTACCTCACATGATGAAATGAAGAAGATAATCAACAATCTTGGTATAGATTATCAATGTATACATGCATGTCCTAATGATTGTATTTTATATAAAGGTGAATATGCAAACTCTTTGACATGTCCCAAATGTCAATCTCCTCGATATAAGGGCAAAGAAGGTAAAATCCTAAAAAAGGTATTGAGACATTTTCCATTGGCTCCACGGATTAGACATATGTTTCAAAGCACCGAATTATCAAAGCACTTGACATGGGGACATGATCATAAAAGTACTGATGGAATAATCAGAATTCCTCATGATAGTGTTGCTTTTCAGCATATTGATTCTACATGGCCTGGATTTGCACAAAATCCACAGAATCTAAAGTTAGGAGTTGCATTAGATGGGGTTAATCCATTCTCCATGAAATGCAGTAAATGGTCAACATGGCTAGTGGTAGTCATAAACTACAATCTTCCGCCATATCTTAGCATTAAAAAGGAACATTTAATGCTTTCACTTTTAATCCCAGGCAAAAGACAAGTTAAAGATATGAATATATATCTTGCTCCCTCATTGACGATCTCCAAGAGCTATAGAGAGGTATTAATGTCATTGACGTATCGAAAAGCATCAATGAAAGACATATTACAGTTCATGGTATTGTGGCTTGGACTATTCATGATTTTCCTGGATATGGTGTTTGTTCAGGTATTGATGTAATTTTTTTATTCATTATGCATATAAATAAATATGATTTAATCTAATTATATTTTTATCCTTTTCATGATGCAAGAATATCTTCCAAGGGTTATAAAGCTTGTGCATATTATGGTGATTGGTTGAGATCAATCTATAGTAAGAATCTCAACAAAAAATATTTATCTTCGGCATCGATGATTCTTGCATGATGATCATCCATTAAGATCTAAAAGAGAAGCGATACATTTTAATGGAAAGATTGAAATAGGTCAGTGTCCGAAACCTATGATGCCTATGGATTGGTATAAAAAATGGAGAGATGGACCTCTGATAGATCCAGAATCAGAAATCTTCAGTGATGATGAGTATGTGAAGAGAGGTAAAGGAAAGATGGCACTCGTAGAGAACATATCAATATGGTATTCTTTGGAGTATTGGAAAGAGTTAAAAGTATGTCATCTTCTTGATCCTATGCATATATTCAAGAATATTGGTTATTCACTATGACAGCATCTTCTTGGACTAAAAGATTCCATAGCATCAAGGAATGATTAGAAAGATCAAAAATCAAAACCAAAGTTATGGCCAGTTTTTGATAGATATCGACAGGAAACGACTTATGCACCTGCTCCTTGGGTACTTACAACAAAAGAGATATAGAGTATCAACAATAGAATTCAATTGATTAATACTCCTAAACGATATGGAGCAACTTTTCAAAACATTTTTACTATGGATGATAAGAGCTTATCTGGGTTAAAGACCCGTGACTGACATAACTTTTTGAAACATATTTTATCTTTGGTTATTGATGGATGTACAACAAAAGGAGTACGAGATGTGATCTATCGTCTTGGATCACTTATATGGTAATTATGATACTTTTATATTTAATATGTATGAATATTGGATATGTTTTATTTTTTTAATTACCTTCTTTATAATTTTTTTATGATATGTATAGGTGGATTACATCCAAAGAGATTGACGAAAACTCGATCCCACAAAAGAAACGTGAATGCAAAGAGCTACTATGTTTGATGGAGAAAGAACTTTCTATTTTATTTTTTGATATTCAGGTTCATTTATTAGTCCATCTTGTAGATGAAATAGAGATTGCAGGTGTTTTGAACACTCGATGGATGTTTTGGGTCGGCCGATTTATGGAAATATTAAAAGGTTATGTGTGACAAAGAGCGAAACTAGAAGGATCCATGGCAAAGGGTTGGATGCTTGAAGAGTGCATGTATTACGTTAGTGAGTACCTTGAAAGAGTTCATAGAAGCTCCACGTGCATGGACCAACGAGTCTTCTTCAAAAATAATAGATGAGGTATTATTAGGTAAGGGAGTTCCATTTTTATTTACATTTCAAGAAAAAAATGATGTTTCTACTTTTGTAGCATATAATAGCGAATGCATGCAAGCACTCCTTAGCGATTACAAACAGGAATGTCAAAATCTCCGAAGTAAAAGGTGAAAAAACAAAAGATATAGACATAAACTCGATAATAATGAGATTGCAGATATATCTTCTTTCACGGATTGGATATATAGTCGTTTGCAACACGCCAACACAAATAATGAAGAAATATGAGATGATTAGAGAGAGTTAATGATAGGTTGTGAATGAAAGGTAATTTTATTTTAATAATATTTTAGTTTTTTCATATATGTATATTCGTTTCTATTTACTAAATGAATTTCTTTTGGAGGCTTGAATGTTCACTAATATGGGCTTTTGGACAACATATTAGAATCAAAGCCATTGATTCTTTATGTAAAATAGAGGATTCTAGTATTGTTGCTTCTTTCAAGCAACTATCACGTGCTAGCTCAAAAGACACGAACCTTATAGATGACAAACTTGGTTACGTAGGAACTATTGTTGGTATCTACGAAATTTCATTTCGTACATTCAAACAGATACAAAAATATTTTTTTATTATAGAGTTAGTTATTTTCTTAAGCATTTAATAATGGGTTTTTGTTTTTATATATTTTGATAGGTCATTCTGAAGGTTAACCGGTTTCGAGCCGAGTATAAAGGTAGTAATTCCACATTAACAAAGGAATTATCTGGGTTTCGGGTAATTGATTCTTCCAAGGTAATGCGATCTACTAAAGAACCATATATTCTTCCTAGGCATATTGAACAAGAACGTTTTTTAAAAACCCAGATGCTCACCCTTGGTGGCAAGTCATTCATGTTCAACCTAGAGGTAGGTCATTGTTTGAACAGTTTATTGTTAGAGAGATCAAAGAAAGTCCTCTTGATGACTCAGCATCAGATACTGATACATCACAGCTGAAAGAGAACTTAGAATGATTATACATGATAATGATACTAATCTTTTTGATGAAGAGGATAATTCTCTACATGCTGATTCTAGTGATGAGGAAGAGGAATTACCAAAAATCGATATTAATCCATCAATAGATGATGTGAATCATGAGAACACAGATTTAACAATAGAAGAAATAAAAGAAATCAATAAGGATAATGATGATGAGACTATATTAATATCTTACCAAAATCATGGCAATAATGAAAACATATGAGCAGATTAGATAGTAAATTCTACAAGTGAGGATCTATAAGAGTGGCATTTAGAATTTTAATCATGTGTTATCACACAGTTTGAATCTTGTATGTAGTTTGACAAGAGTTGTCTTATCGATATCCATTTAGAGTATTCTAATGCAATCAACTATTCTAACTTAGCTATATATTGAATATCCACCTTGGATGAGGATCAAGTAGTGAGAGTTCAGGAAAATCTCTCTAATTTTAGCTAGAAACATTAGATTTTCGTCACGAATCTTATTTCAACATCCATGCACCTTTACTATCATATGTGGAAAAGCTTTGAAAATCTGAGGGTGTCCTCAATCATTATTGTGCCGACAATGGTTGTTTAATATCTACTTGAAGTATCGATCTAATTTTCTGGTATACTCAGGCTTCAAATCAATGTCAACAAGCCCAAGTGGCCTGATAGTGTGCTATTTGGTCATAGCAAATGAGCAGGGATATCATCGGGGGAGTGAACTGAATGCCTTGGTAGTCTGCTCATGAGAGGTTGTCAGTGACTATGTTATCTTTCCCTTTGTAGTATGATATCTCAATCAAGTGTTTTAGTCTAAAAAACATTTGCATACACTCTGTTGTTCATTTGTATTTCATGTCCTTTGTAAGGAGTTGTCTCAATGGGTATCTAACTTTTGCAAGTTTAGGTAATAACCATAGCACCTAGTTGACTAGTCCTAGGAAGCTTTGTAAGCTTTTGACAAATGATGGCGGTGGATAATATTTTATAGCTGTGATCTTTGAGGGGTGCATCTGTATGCCTGTCGCAGATATTACAAATCCTAGAAATTTCAATTGTGTACAGCCCCATTTACATTTCTTAAATTGTAATTGTAGATTGTAGACTTGTATTTGATAAAGCACTTGATTTAAAATCTGTATGTGTTGCTGCCAGGTTTGTGAATGGATCCGTATATCATCTAGGTAGACAAGAACGACCCCTTGTTGTGTAAGGTCATGAAAGATTGTATTGGCCATCCTTTGGAATGTGCTTCCCGCATTGGATAGCCCAAATGGCATCCATTTGAACTGGAATAACCGTCCCGTGGTCCTAAATGCTGTTTTATGGGGATCAGTTTTTTCAAGCGAATTTTTCCAATATCCTGACGCAAGATTGAATGATGTGAAATATCGGGACTTATCGATTTGGTCTAGGAGATCATCAATGCGAGGTATAGGGTACATGTCATGTATCGTGATTTTGTTTAGCGGCCCAAAATCAATACAAAAATGGTATGTGCCATCTTATTTTTGCACCAAGTGAGGTTTTGAGACCCAATAACTAGAAGAGGGTTCGATGATTCCTTTAGAGAGCATGTCCATGACAGCTCGATTGATCCTATCTTGCTCTAAAGGGGAACGGCACTATGAAGCCATTTGAACTGGGGGTGCATTGGCTGTATTAATTTTGTTTTTTTATAGGGAATGCAACTTGGGAGGTGGTGGCGTTGGTTTGGAATTTGGAGGGGTACTTTTGCAGTAAAGTGTGTATGTTGTGCAAACATTTTGATGGGCTCTCTACTATTACCTGAGTGTTGATCGAGGAGTACGAGGTGTAAGAGTTTTCTAAGATTGGGTAGGGAGAGAAAAGGGGAGTACTAAATTCTTGCTATCAAAGTGTAGTTGAGCTCTGGTTTGGACAAACCAATCACAACCTAACGTCGTGGGGAATAATTGCTTGGGCACAATGGAGAAAGTATGAGTAAAAACGTGTTGGGCAAGAGAGAAAGTGCAACAGACTTCAGTATTAGAATGATATATTTGGTGATTGTGGCCAAACAATATTTTGATAGGTGGTGATTTTGATTTTTCTAACTCAAGTATGTTAACTAGTTGTTCACTGATTGATGAAATGCTACTTCTAGAATCTAAGAATACCTCGTGAGATGTGTTACTGATCTGAGCGAATATTGAACACACCATCCGATTGGAAGAGGTGTTAGCTTAGAAGTGGGTACGATGCTCCTCCACCATCTACCCACTTAGTCATTTCTCGGTCGCTCGAGGAGGGAGGTACCATCTGCTAATTGCACCTCTGCATTTTGGTGGTGTTTTGAAGCACGTAGTTTGTGGCAATATTTCTTGACATGGCCATAGTTTTTACAGTAAAAGAATTTGGGACGACCTTGTGTATCCCAATCTGGCAAAGATTGTCTCGACGCAAACTGTGCATTCTGGATCTCGAGGTCCATTGGTAGTGGACTCTGCAGGAAATGTCGTGGCGTAAGCGAGACCATAGAAAGAAGATTTTCATTCCCTCTAACATCGTTGGGTCAGCACTCAAGAGCAAGTGATTCAGTCTTATGGCAAATTGGGCTACTAGTTCTAATTGTTGCAGCTTCAACACTATCAACTGCTGGAGTGCCGTCTATGTGATGGGAAAAGTTTGAATTAGAAGTGAGTTGAGTGACGGCCAGTTACCTTTGATTTCTTCTGGTTTTCAAACAAACCAGGTTGCTGCGAGGTGCTTGAAGAGTTTGTGTGCCTCCATCGCTTTGCATTTGTCACACCATCTATGGTAGCTTGACACGTTTTCAAAGTGGTCGAGCTAGATCAGTACATCTTCTATGGGGAGGCCGGAGAAAGACTTGGGGTGGATCTTGGAGTCCGATCGGTGATTGCCCATGCTATTTGATAGAAAACTGAGTAGCATCTGTTCGTATGGTTCATTTGTAGGAGCATGTTAGAAAGGGCTTGAAACATCCATTCCATCTATATCGGCTCCCTGGTTTTGTTTTGTGTCGGAAATTTGGGGTGCATGAAGGCATCTTCGTACATTGACAAACCTATTAAGATCTACATAGTGCATGTATTATGGTATATGTGTGAAAGTATGTTGAAGGAGAATGAGGCGTTGCTTAGTCTTAATAATTTTATGCATGTCTCATTGTGCTTAAATGTGCTACAATTTGGATGCATGCATGTGTATGTGGAATGTGCATGAAAGAGTGTGTGAATGTTTTTGTGTTTATGCGTGCATGTGTATGTGCATTGTGTAAGTGTGTGTGTGCTTTGCATGTATTTGTGTGTGTAGATATGCAGATGCTCAAGTATATGTATGTGTATATGTGTGCAAATTTGCATGTGTATGTGGGCATGTACATGTATGCATTATGTGTGCATCTATGACGTGTGTGCACTATGCATGTGTTTCTATCCTTATGGTTAGTGGAGATGAATAAAAGTTTGACCAAACAATGGAAGAAGGAGGTAGCAAAAGTGAGGAGTATTACAAAGGAAAGATAGAACAAGTGATTTTATGTAATGAATGGTAACAAATCCTCAAACATTTCTATAGTTTTAAGGAGGTTGTCATAGAAAGTTGCCTAAAGTTTTATATTTCAAATGAAAGGTATCATCCAAAATTGTCAATTTTTTATATTTCAAATGGAAGTTCTCACTGAAATTCGCCAAAATATTTATAAGTATAACATGATATAATTCGATAAATTCGCCCGCATTTATATACTTTTCAGTGAGGCGGGTGGTCTTAATTTTTTCCCTGATCTTAATGTTTCTAGGAAGTATGCTAATAAACATCGATGGCTACATTAATTTTTAGAAACACAAACACGGTTAATTTTTTCCCTGATCTTAATTTTCAAGGAAGGCATGGTGCAACAGATATTCCTCTTGGGCCACATTAATTTTTAGAAACACAAATGCAGTTACTTTGGTAGGCTACCCTAGATGGAAAGACCTTGACATCCTCACCCTCCTATTCTCTCCGATTCCAGTCTCACCTAAAGGATCGATCCTAGTTAGATCCTTGTGGTTGAGCTGGAACACATTCAAAACTCACATCAGAATCAGTGAAGACTGGAAGTGGGTTGCAGGTATAAGACAAAATGACTCCATTTGGTTCCCGATCCAAGGCATGAGAAACATGGAGCCTTGGAATGTCATGAGTGCCAAGAGACTCTAGAATAAGGGATTTATACAATGGAAGCACCTCTCGAAACATGACACGAATAGATGGGTGGACTTTGAGGACCTTGACCCTACTATTGCGATCACATATGACGAATGGAGATGCCACGCTTGGGACATATCTAAAATCAGACTACTTATGGGACACAACTCTCCGAACCCTATAGGCCTTAAATGGTATAATGGTAAATGCCTCTCCAAGCTTCCATATGTCGAATCTTGGAATGAAATTCACATCAGTCTCAACAAGAAATGGTGTCTCAACTGGATGCGATTTCGATGGGATATGAAATTTATGTCTATCTGGCACCCTCTCATTGAAAAAAAAAAATCGGCTCTCCTATGGAAAATCCTATACCGTGGAATATGGACCAATGCAAAAGTTAACAAGATTTGTGGGGTTCCACCCTGGTGCAAGCGGTGTTGCCATAGAAAAGAGGATATTGGTCATTTGTTCTTTGCTTGCCCTAAATCCCTTCGGTTATGGAGGGTCCTTGGTCATTCTTTGGGACTCCAAGAACAAATCAATTGGAAGCAAGCCCTCATTGGTGAAGCGATCGGTTGCTCTGCGGCGTTATGGAATGTGATGAGGGGAGAGATCCTTTGGAAGATTTGGCAAGAAAGATGTGCTCAAAACTTTGGCAATACCCCCAAGGAGTGGTCGATCAAGAAGTCCCTTTTCCTTCTCGGCAGAAGAATTGCTAACTGTAAGAACCCCCCCCCCCCTTCAGACATCACAAAGAGCTACAGTATGTCAACAATAAGCTTAAAACCAAGTGGGATCCACATGATGGGGATGCGAGGTTTATCAACCTCCTCTATAACTCCATCTAAGCCTTGCAAGGCCTACCATGAAGGCTATGGCAGATCATCGGAATGAAAATTATTCATCAGAAATATATCAGTTGGAAGCCAGCTCTGCTGGGAGAAACGAGTGGTCGCTCCAAGCCTCTTCGGAATGGTCGAAACTCTGGTCGTTTGAGTATTCACTGTTCCTCCTTGGCAAAAGGATCGCTAATTGTAAGAAACCCCCCCTTTTTTTCTTATCAAGTTTTCCTTTTGATCAAGAACACACTTAACCCATGTGGGCCCCACATGAGGGTGAGGAGTTGGCGATTAACCTTTTCATGTAAGACATTTACACTATGCAAAAGCTTCCCCCGCTCTGTGGGATTCGGGGGATCCCGTGGGCACTAGTCCCCTTCTTTTGTATTTTCCCTTTATTTAATTCGTCCGGGAGAGTAGGCTAAGGCGGAACTTCCTTTATTAAAAAATAAATCGATGGCTAGCTTTCATAAGATATTCATTTAAACCTTTAAATCAGGTAAGTATGCCCTTCGACCCCTCTTCTCTTTGCAATCATTTGCAATGGTCTGAACCTCCTTGTTAAACATCACACTCATTTAGGTCTTATTCAAGGCCTCTTTCTTCCCCTCAATCAAGACAAGATGATCATGAGACTCTTTGTTGATGACATGAATGCTTTTGTGCATAAGGTTATGGCTTGATTTGATACCTTTTGGTGTTTATTAAACACATTTTGGTGTTAATAACCGACTGTAAAATTGCTTCTAGGACTATTATTGGGTATCCACCTCAAACTTTGGTTGATCATAAATATTAGTGGATCCCCAAGGGATGAATCTTTTGCTTGTTAGGTGTTCTAATGCAATTTGATATTTTAATGGGTCAGTGATGGAATTGGGCTCTTTCATAGCTTGATAACAAGTTGGCATACTAGAAAGGTATGTAGATCAACCTGGCGGGGAGAGCTATGGCGGTTAACACGTTCCTCATTTATTCCATTATTTACTTTTTCTCTTGTTGGAAAAAGAAGGACCAAGAGATTGTCGAATTGGAAAGAATTTGGAGAAACTTTCTTTAGACAAGAGACCTTAAAAAAAGAGGTCCCCCCAAAATGTAATGGGTTACTTGCATAACGCAAAAAGATGAAGGTGGGTTGGACATTGTAGACATTAAAGGAATGACCAATAAGCTTGTAAACAAATGGTTAATTAAAGCTTGGAGCAATAGTTATAGCTCTCGAGAGAAATTGATTTTTAGAAATAAGAGCACTCTTAGGCTTGTGGGCCTTCCTTGGTGGAAGGGACTTGATCTTCTCACTCTTTTGTTCTCCCCCTATCAAATGACTCGTAGAGGCACCATCTTAGTTTGCTCCTTTTATATATATATATATATATATATATATATATATATATATATATATATATATATATATATATATATATATATATATATATATATAATACGCATTTCCTAGACATATTCGTTTGCAGGCAACGCAGCATGGCTATGGCTATGGGGGAGCCAAAGAGAGATAGATTAATGCATAGATAAGAAGATAAGGGTGCGCCTATATTTCATTGAAAAAGAAATATCACATATAATTACAATTGGAATGGCCTTGGCCTTGGCCATAAAACATCTTCAAGTTAGGTTGATGATGATGATAACCTTGGCACATGCATTCATGTAAAGGTTCCCTCACAAAAAGGTTTCCGACCAACATAAATTGGAAAACACCAAGTTCTTACATGATTGAGTGCTGTATTGGGCATGTCTCATTGGACGTTTACATTTGAATTTTTAGTTACACGACATTGGATTTGATCTACCACATTGGTGAGTGCGAACTTCATTGGGTTTAATTGAAACTCATTTGATTTACTATTTCTTATATTATACTATTAGCACTGAACAATATTTTTATTCCTATATGCGCACAACATACATAGGATCCATATTGATATATACTAAAAAACGTTAGTAATTACTTCGTTAAAATCATCTTACCTTGTACTTTCACCCTTTTTTTTAGGAATGTGTACAATTTTATTCATTAGCATGATAATAAAATGTTGTAAGATCTAGAAAATCCCAAAAATTGTTACTTCATATGGCCACTTTAGTCGAAGGTAGTTTCTATGGAAAATTCTCTCTTCAAACTAGCAAAGTAAGAAACACATCTCCCATTCTATAGTTTTGAATGGATTTGATTCTAATCTCACTTTTGGCCCCCGATAATATCTCTTGCACCATGGTATGGAAAAGATAGATTTTGGCATCTTGCATGTTCACCAAATCCCAAGGTGGAGGATTTGCAAATAGTTGGTTTCTTTCTTACTATTTCTAGTGGGTGCAAGCGAGATTTACGCTTTAGGTTGTGATCCAAGACTAGTTCAAGCACTATGCTCTATTCATAACCTCGTTAAAATGGTGTATGTTCTCGATTCTTGTGACATCTTGAATTTTAATTTCCATTTCTGCACTTGATTCCTTTGGGATGTGGAACTTTTTGGCCTAGGACAAGGCTAATCTTGGACGCCTTCCAAGCATTCATCTTGTTCCTTACAAGGGATCATTCATGAAAGTTCACTCTACATCAATAATAAATGTCTCTTAATATTATCCCATTTCTTTCATATTGAAACCAAATGTTCTTTAAGAGATAAGATCCTTTGGACCAAATCTTTTTAGCCTTTGGAGATTTTCCTTCTTCCATTTCTTTTAGATTGAAGCGAAATGTCCTTTAAGAGATAAGATCCTTTGAACCAAATCTTTCTAGCCTTTTGGAGATCTTCGTTCTCGACTTATTCAATGTCATAAACATGCAAGGAGAAAAGGTCATTTGGTCTGATGCTTGCCACCTATTTCAGCCTATTATTAACCTTAGAGCGAGGCGTCATCTTCTTTTAAGCAATCCATTAGTTTTTTGTTTTACTATTTCTATATAATTATCTATCTTGGCTAAACTAAAGATAAAAATGAGCATGTGCAAAAAAAAGAATCTTATCTCGTGGGAAAGCTTACCATCATCGAAAGGATGCGCCAAGAAGATCCCCAACAATGGTGTCAAATATGGTCATGTCATAGACTCACATGCACAATCAACACATGGGCATGAAGTAGGGCTACCTTCACATGAAGTCATTAATTTATAGATAGGGAAAACTATTAGGGCAAATTTAGCCCAAAGGCAAATTTAAAAAGATATAAATTTATATTCTCTATATGTAAATTTATAAACAAGAGGTTAGGGTAAACGAATGATACTAAATTAAATAGGAACTTTTCTGTTGCCACCTTCTCCAACCAGAAATCCTCTTGTTGAATGAGGCTATTAGTGCATCAAGGAGGTAGAGTTTACGATCTAATGAATAATAACCAACTAACCCAACCAAACAAAAAAGGTGATTATAATTCATGATCCCTTTGAGGCTTCCATCATGATGAGCCCTTATTCAGAAGGAGCTTGTCTGTCACCACCTTCTCCAATTGGAAATCCTTGTGTTGGATGACATTGGTAGTGCATCAGGGAGGCAGAGTTTAAGAAATTTGTTCTTGTATCTACAGAGCCTTATTGTCCACTTCTTCTTATCTAGCTGCAAATGAGAAGGCATCGAGCTCTTTTTTGGAACCTCGTTCTCTCATTGTACCACGCGACTAGCACTTGTCCATCACAGACATCGGCATTTTTTGTGTCTGTCACCATTTTGGGTGTCAATCATTGGCTAAGCTTTAGTCTATCACCCATCATGCTAATTCAAAGAGATTTTAAAGTCTTTCCCTAGCACAAAAGTCCACCTATCGGCCTGAACCTTTGTAAAAGGCCTCTTGGAATGGGTGAAGTGCTTTTTGTTTCAATGGGTCGATTTCTTTTGTTTCCTTTTCTTCTAACTGATTTTCTCCCCTTTCATTAAAGCCATGGATGTTGAGCACTTATTAGGAAAGATGGCTCCAGCTCTGGAAAACATCCTTTCAATGCTCGGGATCCGAGGTTAGGAAGAAATAAGTCTATGCCTCGTTTTTCCCCTTTATCTTCGTTATTCTTCAGCGTGAGATAAGAGCGAACTCCTTAAAAATAAACCCCCAGCCCCCCCATCGTGTCTCGTAAGTCCCCATCTCCCTCACTATTTTAAATTATAAAAACAAAAACGAAAAAGAAAAAAGAAAAGAGAGAAGAAAGAAGATTTTTTTGACTTCGTGCCCTTTTCGAAGCTTGAGTGGAGTCAATCTTATGGAGCCAAATCACCTCTTAAGATCGCTTAGATGCTTAAGAGTGTAAGTTTTGTTAGGCTCGCTTGCTCCGCTTGGACTATCTTTTCATGGTTGGGATCCTCTATTCCTTGGCAGTGAGTAATGTGGGTTTGCCATCAGAGGATAAAACCTCCGATGCTTCTGTGGAGCTTTTCATTATTAAGCCTCTAGTCATCTCACTTCAAAGATATGATATTTTTCATATTTTGGCAAAGTAGGAAGAGCTGTAGAGAACTTCTCATGAGTGAGTTCTTTGATCTTAAGCTCCCTTCTTGAGTTGTTGCAACAATGGTCCCATAAAGAGTGATTCTATGGCACTTTGATCATCAACAAGTGCTAGTTTATGCCACCTAATCATGTACTCTTGGTTTTTGAAAATGAGGATATGGCCCTCCAAGCTTTGCAAATTGGCACGTGGAAAGTTTGGAGAACTACCTTGTGCCTATTTAAATGGTTTTCTAGAATTTGTGCAAAATAGCTCAAGGTTGTTGTGCTATCGGTTATGGATTGAGCTCCGAAACCTACCCTTTTTCCTATATGGATTCATAAGGGAAATTGTTTCTCCCATCGGTCTCCCTCTAGCTTTGAGAGAAGACATCCAGGGTTTCATCTATGAAGGTGGTAAATACTCTTTCAATGCATGATGACACCCGTACTTTTTGTCAAAGCAGATCTCAACAAAGATCTTTCCTCCAATATATCCATAAAAATTGAAGAGAAAACCATCAAGTAGGAGATGATATTCAAAAACTGGCAAAAATTCTTGCTTTCACTCTGGACTCTAGGGCCATAGAATAAAATATTTTCCTCTAAGAAAGAACAAACAAAATATGAGAAAAACTAATGAAATGGAGAATAAAGAAGCTTTAGTGGCCTTCAGGATGTGAGAAGATCATCCTTTGGATCCTCCGAAAGAGAAGTAAACACAAGTCATCAAGACAAAACTAGAAGGCTTCAAGAAAGTGAGACAACAAAGGGGAAGAAGCCCTAAGGGGATTATTGAGAGGAGCCCCTCTCGCAGAGCTATGAAAACAAAATTTTTTTATAAACCGGAGAAAGAGGTCAATGACTTGGATTATCTAGGGGGAATGAATCACTATGACTATCGCAATGATGGGAAAAATCCAAAGGATTCCACTTGCAAGGAAGTCACTGTCCCATGTCTTCAAAAGAGAGTGAAATTTATTTCACTGTCCCATGTCTAGCTCTCTATGCACCCCCAAGGGAAATGGTAGCTCCACTATTGACATTAATAGTAGTTGTTTCACTAGAGTTGTGGATACTCGGACAAATCAGAACCATCAGTGGATTGATGCTTTCTTTGTGGGTCCTAGGTTGTTCACCATAGTCTCCATGTATGCTACCAATATCGATAGGGATTGAATTGCCACTTGGGAATTGTTGGACTCTCTACCTTGGACATCGTTCTTTGTGGGGACTTTAATTTGGTGGAGGTTCTTTCTCAAAGATAGGAGAATAGAGGGACAATGATTGATGGTCATGAGAAAGATGTCTAGGACCAAGTCAAGCTCCACCTGGATTATGTAGAGAATAAAGAAAATACTAGTTTGTTTGGGTCAAGCCTCAAGTTTGGAGTCGACTCGAGGAAAGCTAGTCCTGACCAAACATATATTGAGCAAAACATCATCAATAAGTTGGGCGCCCCAGCCCTCACCCAATGTGTGGAACTTGTTGTCTTTGATCTCTCTTGAATGGTTTCATGCCAATTCAAAAACCTTCTCATTCGCCTCAATCTAGCAGGAGATTATCGTGGCCTTGAATTGGGCCTCTTCCACCCGCTCCTTCACAACCTGTTTCAGGAGGATGGCGGTCATGAAGACACAACACATCTTAGTAACGACTCAGAAGAATCTGCAAAACATCAATCGAGATAGAAGGGAAAATATTTATTGAAGGTTGCGGCCTCTTGAAGAAGAAGAAGTAAGCTTGGGCCACTCTCATTATGAGATAGGGCTTTGGAAAATGAGAGGCATGTTGAGATACAAAGAAAAAATTCAAAGAAAGAATCTGTAGCTATACTTTAAACATTGGCAGGTGGGAAAGGGAGACAAACCTACTAAAGAGATATGCAGCCTTCTCAAGAAGAAGCAATCGAAGGAAGTGATCCCTTTTGGATATTGATGGGATTGGTTGCAAGATGAATGAAGAAAGTATTACGTTGATTGTCCATCACTTTACCCAACTTTTGGGGGTCTCCATGCCTCTTTCTATTCACAAGTGTGATTGCTCAACAACCATCTCTAGGGTCACAACCAAATGAGTTTGACAAAATATAAATCCTCTTCTTAAAGCTCCAATTTTAGATGATAAGATTCTTGAAGTTATGGATTCATTTCCTAATGGAAAAAGCTCGGGGTTGGATGGGCTCACCAATGAGTTCTTCAAGAGCTTCAAGCATGTGGTGATTACTCCGCTACATTCTGTGTGGGAAGAGGCAATTTATTTTGGTGTGCTTATTGAATGTCTCAATGAAGGTGTTATCAAGATTATTCACAAAAAAAAGAAACAAAAAGAGGATTGAAACTTTGCATCCAATTAGGATGTTACAAATAGGTTGTTGGTGCATGTGACAATATTCCCTATAGGGGAAGGCTCAAGTGAAGTGAAGAAATTGCATTGTGAGGTAATATGTTTGGTTGCTCCACTATCACACTATCAAATATATCCAGAAGATTAAGAGTCTCTATTTTGAGTGTAGAGGCCTCTGCAACAACCATTCCAACCTCTTTCTTCTTTTTCTCTTTTGCAACCAATTTTGGACAACTCTTTATGACATGATCATTTCTTTTATAGTTTTTGCAAATCAACTTCTTCTTTTTTGTTTTCTTCTTGTCTCTGTCATCCTTCTTTGCAAAACAATTTCTACTTTTTGGTTTTCTTCTTTGATTGTGCAGATAAGAAAATTTTTGCTTACTACTAGAAGAGCTCCATTTA